>JAQFVV010012410.1:12481674-13081674 GCA_028023455.1 Epiperipatus broadwayi | reverse complement strand
AAGCTTTTATCATTTTTCTTTCTTTAAAAAAAAAAAAGATTTTAATCACTATAGTTTGTTTACCTTTCTTGATGGACTGCATTCGTGAAAACTACGCATTTTTTTTTTATTTCTCCAACTTTTAAATTATTTTGAATCACTTTGAATGTGAGAATGTAACTAAATGTAAATCTTCTCCGATCATTTTCACTCTATTTCAGGATGAAGAGCTCTCCAAGTTTAATCCAGTTTTTCTAATCTTTTTTCTCCACATCACCATAGCATACTTCCTTATTTCATCCATCCATTTCAAATAAGATCTCTTTCTAACTCATTTACAATATCTTGAAATTTAGTTTAAAATTTCAAATGTCCATCGACTTCCATCTCTTCTAGAAAAATATCCAGTCCAGCTCTACTTCAGTCTCTTAATTCTTTCAATGAAGTCAATAAGATTTTTGTTCTCTCATCCATGTATTTTGTTTTCAAAGCTTTCTTGTTACTCCTAATATATGCTTTTCCATACTCAGTTCGTATCTGAAGTCTCTGTACTGCTCTTCTGTTAAATGTCTAAGTCTCAGAATTGGTAAAACATAAATTATTAAAAATATTCTTTTCAAATACAAAGGCATATTTCCTTTAAGTTATTTCTATAAAAAGTATTCATTCAATTTTAATTCTATTGTTAATTTCATCCATTATGTTTCCAACTGTACCAATAATCTGACCAAGATATTTATAGTTGTTAAGTTCTTCTAATTCATCAATATCAATCTTCATTTTCTTCTTTTGTGAAATCCATTGAACATTATTTTAGTATTTTTAGCATTTATCTTTAAACTTATTTTTATCTAATAATATTTCCTGCAGTTTTGAAACATTATTTGCAATAACAATTATATCACCTACAAAATCTAGATGGCTTTAATAATCTCCATTTAATTTAACATCCTTAGATTACCAATTTTAATCCACAAAATACTTCTGGAAAAACTGTTGTAAACTTTTTTGAAAATACAGTCACCCTGCCATACACTTTTCACAATGTTAATCATATTAGTATTATTCTGTAATCTAATTATTGTTATTCCAATTTGATAAATATTCTTCAGAATACAATAATATCATGGGTCTATATCTTGATGATCCAATGCTTTCATCACTGAAAAAATGTTTATAGAATAAAATGCTATTTCATAATCTACAAATTCAAACATGATGGCAACCCATATCCATTGATCCTTTCTATAGTTTCTCTCAATGTTTGGATGTGATCAAGTGTGCTAAAACTACTTTTGAATCCAGCTTGCTCTTTTGGCTAGTTTAAATTCAAAGTTTACTGTAGATGAATTGTTAATTATCTTAATAAATTTTTTTTTATATAGAACTGATAAAAGACTGTTTTTGTAATTTCTAATAACTTCTTTATCACCTTTTTTAAATATCGATACTAGTGTAGCATTCTTCAAATCAAAACAACTGGTATATCATATCATTCAGACATTTGGTATATAATTAGGCTAACATTTTTATTTTTTCACCTGCTTCTTTTAAGATATTGGATTATAATTCTATCATTATCTGGAGCTTTTCCTTTCTTCATAGATTTAATTGCACATCTCACTTCATTTCAAATAATGAAAAATTCAGAAAACATAACAATTGTAGGGAATCATTTTTCCTGTTCTTTATTGCTAAATAGAATTCTTCCAACCATTAATCTCTTTTTAATAATAGATCCATCTCTTGTTCTTTTTGCAGAAATAAGTTTCCTACCAATACCAAGATGTTGTTCGACACTTTTGATAGATTCCCTTCTATAGTTTGCCTTATTCATTCACAATTATTGTACCATTTTACAAAACTCCTGATATTCAATTGTTCTTAATGAATTCTTTTTATACATTTTCATATTCTTTCTTTTCTTTATAAATTGTCTTCTCAGTAGAAATTTTTACTGATCAACTGCTGTTTTTGTACAAGCTATCATTGTTGCAATTCTTAATAGTGTATATGTTATCAACTTATTCATTTTGTTCAAATCTAAATAATCTTCAAAATCTGTTAATATTTTAAAACAATTTGCAAATTCTAATTTAAATTCATTGGAATGTTTCTGAAGGTTAGGAATATCAACTAGAATAATGTTTTTTTTTTTAAAAAAATTATGACTAGTTTTGCATTAACAAGTATCTAACACATCACTGATAAATGATCACTTCCTGTGTTTAATTAATTAACAATATTACAATATTGAAATGCATATTTTCTGTTAGTCAAAATATAATCCAATTCTGATGTACCTTCATTTGGATGCTTCCATGCCAATTTCCATTTAGTATTTTTTTAAAAGTAAAATTCATAATATAAAGTTTTTCTTTTTCTGTGAACTCCATAAGTCTGGGCCCTCTCTTATTTTAATAATCATTCTAGCATTTTTAAAAGCTTTTTAATAGGGATGAGGTGAATGAATGAAAGTTACTGACATTGAGCTCAGAAATTTTATACACATCACATAACTTAAAATTTAAATATAAAGCATATATTTTAAATTATCTATTCTACAGAAGAAAAAAAAAAGAATAAACGAGTATTTGTAAAGATATATGTGTGTGTGCATGTATCACAGATAAATATTGTAATTATTGTAGTTACATGAATAAATTTGTAATTTAAAAGATTGCAAATTAAGCTTTACTGTAAAACAGTAACTGAAAACATATTTTAATGATAAAAGTCAAAGTAGAAAATATTAAAGTTTAAAACATTTATATCTTGTTCATTGATTATTATTTTTTTTTTATTAAATTGTAACATTTTGAAATTAGCATTCTATTTTTAAAGAATTAGAAAAAAAAATCTTTACAAAAAGAGATTTATATTTTAAAAACTTTAAATTCTAAAGTAAATATTTAATAGAATTTTTTTCATAGCATGTGACCTTAACTTTTCTATTTGATATCATTGGAAAACTACTAATTGTCCAGAGGATGATTGGCTAATTTTTTAGTGCTCTCTTTATTATCTTCAGTGTTTTGTTTCTTTTTTTATAATAAAAATTCCTAGTAAATATATTTTCTAAATGTAAAATTAACTAACCATGGATCCTAATAGGATATTTCTTAAATGGCTATAGACAATTACAAAATAATACTGTACATTTATATAAAATCTATTTTTAATATTTTTTTATTTATAGTTCTATTAATATTTCTAATATGCAGATTATACTTTATACTTCACTTCTATTGATATTTTATAACTTTTTTAGAACAAAATAGTTAAGTTAAATTTTGTTGATATCAGAGACTAAATACAATATGTCTTTTGTTAAAAGAAGTCAAAGCGATTATTTCAATACATTGCTGATTTCTTTTATAGGTCAATTTTGCTTTTTTTAGAGAGTTTTCATTCTCTGAAATATTATGCTTTAGTAAGATACTGATGAAAAACATTACATTTTATAAGTATCTTTATTCATGTCAAAACATTTTTAAAGAATGCCAATTAAAAGGAAGGCCTTTGCTTTTTATAATTTACTTCTATTTATTAATTACTTTTGTTTATTTGCTAAGTTAATATTTTAGTTTTTAAACTAATTCCGTTTACTGAATTCATGTCTAAAATGAAAAATGTAAAAGTTGAAAATTGAATTAGGAAAATAAGACTTTATTTTTTCCAACAATAAAAAAACAACAACATGAAAATAAAATACAATACACATAGCAATTTGTTGAATGAATGCATACTACATGAAAAGTTAAAACTGTTATAAAGGATCATTCTATTAACTCTTTTACTAAGTAAGTCATACCCTCTTTTTTAAATGATCTAGTGGCAGTTTTAGTTGCACATGCAACATTTTATTTTTAAAATTAAATCTTTATTCTATATCATATTTTGATAATCTTTACATTATTTATTACAAATATAAATTTACAAATGAAGAACATTATAAAAAATATTTTAACCTTGCAAAATAAAAATAAAAAATCCCTAAGTGAAATATATAATGAGACCAAGGGATTTTTTTTTTATTTGATGGTTGTCTTTGCTGATTGTAAAAAAAAACATTAAGACAATTATTTATTTAAAATCATTTTTAAAATCAAAATAAATTTTAGTTTAGACATCATAAATCAGTGAAATTGTTTTAAAATTGCACTTATTATTAAAATTTCACAAAAAATTTCTGAACCGACATTTGTGAAAGCATTTCTTTTCAGCATATTAATCATAACTTCAACTTTTTTTAAAAACAAACATTTCCAAAATAGCACTGTTTTGATTTCAAATTCAGATATGTCAATAGTAAGGGTAACTTCCAAATCACTATTATATTACACTAGTAGTTTATTTTAAGTTAATAGCAACTTTGTATCCAAAAATGCATTCTTTTGATCAGCTTCCCATTTTCATTTCACTCAACTTCCAGATAAAATTGTAGCTATTAAACTTTGCATCAAATTCATCAAGTTTTTTGCATACTTTATGTAGACGAATTCTTGGTTCATTTTCTGTAGTAGCAATAACAAGGATGTCATCAAAAAATGGAATGATGCCCTCAAATCCATTAAGGAGGTATTGGGGGCAGAAGTTATCACAAATGGAAGCCTATTTCATTTAAATAACCCTATATGCATGGTTAATGCTAATAATTGAGCTGCTTTCTCAGTGATTGGTATCTGATGGAAAGCAGAATTTAAATCTAATTTTGAAAAAAAAAAGATTTCTGCATAGATGCTATTATTTCCCTAGTGTTGGGAAAATGGTATGCATTTTTGCTAATAGCTTTGTTTACTGATACCCAATAATCACTGCACAAACAAATTTGACCATTGGGTTTAGTAATAATTGCTAATGGTGTAGCCCAATCAGATTTTTCCTTGACTTCTAACATGCCTTTCTTAACTAATTCATTAATTTGCTTCTCAACTCTTTCCTTCTGAGCAAACAGAACCTTACACAGTTTGAAAATTATGGGTATTACCAGATTTACCATATTTACAACCTAGAAAATTTGCCTCTCATTTTCTTTTCAATTTCAATCTTTTTAACAAATGTGAGCTTTATTCCCAATTTTCTGAACCAGTCCCAGCCTATCACATAGTTAATAGGAGCATAAACTAAGGGAACTTGAATATTTTTCCTTCTATTCTACTCACAAGGGTTTAAACCACACCTTTAATTTTGATAGCATTTTCTTTTAAATGCAAAGCTTTTAGGTCTGTTTTTTCTATTGCCAGGGTTTTAGTACTATTTGGAGTTATAAAAAAACATTACTAGACTAAGATTAGAGATGCACCACTACCACTATTGACTTACATACTATGGGCTGGTTGCACAATTTTAATTTTAGCATTATTGTGTCACCTTCAGTGGTCAATGTATTTTTTATACTGGGTAATTGATTTCTCTGTCTACTGAATATATCCTTATGGCTATTTCTTTCTTTGGCATGTTCATTATTTTTATTTTTACCCTCATTTCGATGTAACCTTTTCTTTTTTTTTTTTTACAAATTTTGCAACATTGCGTCGCTGCATTTGGGCCCCTACTGTGAATATTTCTGTGGTTAACACAGAAATTTATCACTTGCAAGCTACGGGCCGGTAGTTGATGGTGATGCAGCGTTGTCTACCGGCAGTAGTACAGTCCCTCCATAACTACCGATGTTAGTAATTTTGCAAATGTCAGTTTGCTCATTACCATTGCCCTTAAACTCAGTGAACTTTCGAGAATGCTCGAGAACTTCTAAACTATCCCACATTTTATAGCTTCATTATAATTTAAATCACTATTTGTTACCTTAAATTGTCACTAATCATACCCCTCAGAAATTCCTCTAGCAGGATCTCATCGAGGAAAGATCCATAAACACAATTTTTTGCCAGGTTATGAAGAGCAATATTATAATCTTTAATAACTCTTTCATTCCTACCCTGACAATAGTCATGGAAATGAACTCCGGTGTCATGCCTCAAGGGATGGTGATTAAAATAATTTAATAATCAATCTTAAATTTAATCATATGAAAAATCTTCAGGAGTCTGAGGTTCTGACAGCAAAACATAATAATGTTGCTATTTTAATCTCATTCACTTCAACACTTAATGAAAATATATTTATCGACAAGTTAAATGTACAGGGATCAACTACCTGTTCACTGACATCAAACTCTCTGATTGATGATTGCATTTTAGTTGATTGTTATATATTAATAAATCTAATTGTTAAAATGCTAATTGATTCAAAGTTTGAAACAGGACTGTCCCAACTGCTATGTCTGGAAATGTAACTCTTGCTCTCCAGCCTGTATGAGATCTAAATTTATCATCTAGTAAAAACCACAACTAATATAGTTAAAATTTAGTATTTAATATATCTATATAAGAGGTTTACATTATAATTAACCGCTATATAATTTAACAATCTATAAATAGACCTGTAGGCAGTGATGATATCCAACCGGTTCGCGCGAACTGGTTCTTAAAATATAAAAAAATTAGCGAACCGGTAGTTAAATTATCCGAAAATAAATTTTATTATTTTTATCCTAAAAAAAAGTTGAATTAACAAATTAGTTAATTGTTTCCAACAATAATCTAGAACATTATTTGTATTTTTTTAGTTATATCTAATGTAGCAATGATTCTTTTTGAACTTATTAGGTTCAAAATGATTTCACCAGAATAATTCGACTATACGACATTCCACTTGGAACGTGCGATATGTGCGAAGAAATTTGAATGATTAAAAATTATTCTGCAAGTAATAATTCACAACAGTTTTGTTTTAAGTAATTAAATCCATTATTTATCGCATTCAAATTAGTTTCTTTAAAAGTATACAAATAAAAAGTGTTATTTTATTACTGATAAATGAATCCATATTTAATTTTTACACAAGGTAAGAAAGAAATTAATTAACTATTAGTTTACTTACATTTAACAGAGGCGTTATTAAAATTAATAATTAGAAATAAATTCGGCACAAATGTATTTATGTATTTGATGAAATTTACTCCTGCTGAAAATATTTTACTTTAAAGATAAAATAACTTAATTCAAAAGAACATATCATTGCGAAAATAAACAGTAAAACCATTTTTCCAATGATTTTGTTATACCAACGTTGTTTTAAATATTTATTTAACTTTTATTTTTTATTTAAATATTTTATTTCTTCACTTACATATTTATCATGCAGGATTTGTTTTTATTTGATTAGTAAATTTAATGGATGACCAGCTGTAATAAGTTTATAGTATTATTTCCATGTAGTTTGCTATATCTGGTATAACAATGTGTCTTTTTTTAGCAATGAGTTCAACATATTTTTTCTAGAATAACTTGGCAAGAAGATAGCTCATCAAATGGCATGACTCGTTTTCAAATATTTTTTCCTTTTTTTTTTTTTTTTAATTTTACTACTTTATTTAAGTTTTATGATTTGTTACCACTCATTTGTATTACAAATCAATTAATTAGATGTTTTTTTTTTTTTTTTCCAAGGCCAATGTAACACGAGAATATAATAAAAATAAACTCTTCACAAGAAATGAAACGAAAATGCCAAACAATATCGGATTTCTTTATAAAAGATCCAAAAACTGATACAGAATCGAAAACGATAGTAAAGGATGATATTTTGAATAAAGTTTTTATTTATTTTGAATCAAGTTTTGTTTTCTGTTTCTTCTGATACAACAGAAAATAATGTTGACAACACAAATAAGCTGTCCAGTTCCAAAAGTACAAAAGATGCATATAAAATGAATGTAGATAGTGACCTTCCATATGAAATAAGCCAATGAATTCAAAGAAAAATATTGTGGTTTACTTATTATTGGAAAAAAGCTTGGGTGTGATATCTATATCAAAATCGAGTCAATAAAAGTGAAGGCAGCTCATGTGTCAAAAGAATGGAGAAAAAAATAAAATGGTTCAACAAGCCTCTCTTCAAAAAAAATAAAGGAACACTTTTCATCAAAAGCACACCAGATATGTGTGATGCAATTGAAAGAAAGTGCAAAAAATGCAATTTCCAAATCCATAGACAAAGCTCATAAAAAGTTTATGAGCTCCACTTGTAAAATTTTCAATACGGTTTGCACTTTAGCAAAACTAAACTGACCATTTTCTGATATTGAACATTTGATAGAATTACAAAAAGAGAATGGGTTAGATATGGGAGTGGGACTCCATTCTCGATTCGCAGCTGTCAAAATTGTTGAGTACATTGCAAAATACATTAAAAAGGAAGTGTTTAGAAAAATAAAAGATCAGAATTTAAAGACATGTGTTATAATTATGAGGCATCAACAATATCATGCAAACCAGTCCTTATCATTTTCATTAAGGTTGAAGATATAGATTTTTCACCAACAATGTTTGTAGATTTAGTGGAATTACAAAACAAAGATGCTGAAACCATTTACACTGCTTTACTTCAAAGTCTGCATTCAGTAAGATTTGATATTCCACATTTGAAGAATAATTTGATTGGATTTTGTTCAGATGGAGCAAGTTTAATCCTGGGAAGGTGGTCAGGAGTGAATGTTAAAATAAAAAAACACTATCCTGAGTTTATTGTTTGGCATTGTTTGAGTCATCGCCTTCAGCTTGTGCTGGGGAATTCTATCAAAGACATAAAGCAAATGAATCACTTTAAAGCATTTATTGATGAAATATACAAAATCTTCCATCAGTCTAATAAAAACCAAATGACACTGAATAAAATTTCAACCAATTTGGGAATTAAAATTCTAAAAATTGGTAGACTTTTTGACCCATGATGGGCAGCATGCAGCCATAGATCAGCAGTTGCAACATGGCGAGCCTATCCAGCACAGTATGATTTTTTTTTTTACTAATAAGAAATTTTCTGGAATGGGCAAACATCTCGCTAACAAATATTTTATGAGAGACCTGGCTTTAATAATCAATATACTAGAAGAAAATTTTTGTTGATGGATGCTCTTCAAGGAAGAAGTTATATATATTGCATACTGAACAACTGATTAAGATAACAATTAAAGCATTTGAATATCAGAGAGGAGTGGTACTTACAAAAAAACATATTAAATGAAACTATCTCTTCTAAGGAATTCCTGCACATTAAATTTGTTGAAGACAACGAATATGTGAGTCTTCCCCATCAAAAAGTACTGAATGTAGTGACAACAAATATGACATTAAGATTAATGGATTGTAATATCATAAGAAATAATATTCAAGATAGAAATCATAAATTCCAACAATTAGTTAAAATTGTGAACCCAGATGCTTTGAATCTGGAAGAAGCTGTAGTTCCCTGAAAAGAATTTGAAGAGAAATTATTTCATCATGAGATTTCAGTTAATGATTTCTGTGATTATGTTGAAAATGTTATGAGAAATCACCAGAAACATGTTATACCTAAAACTATCCAAAGAGCTAAAAATATAATTAAAACCATTGTTGTGAGTTCCACAGAGGCTGAATGAAGGTTTTCTGTGATGAACGCAATTTATTCAGATAAATCACATCGAAGTGAAAAATGTGGCAAATCTTCTACTAATAAATTGGATAGGTCTTCCATTAGATCATTGGGATTGCAGTGACTCAGTTCAAGTTTGCCAAGAAATGACAACACAACTAATGATGCTATAGTCAAAAAGCATCATCAACCTGAAGAGACATATGATGCAAATAGAATGTCAATATGGAAATATCTTGCCAAATAAATAAGTTTTTTTTTTCCAATTATAAAAATGGTTTAATTCTTTTTGATCCCATGAGTGAGATTGCAAAGTGCATCATAGTGTACATGTGCACTGTTGTACTTTTTTGTGTATGGGGGGGGGGGTCATGCAAAATTTCTGAGAAGTCACCAAAAACGTTTAGGTATGAAACCAAGAAGTGAATGCTTCAATGCTTAAAAAGAAGAAAAATAAACAGAATAGGTTCTTAAATACAGCCTATCTTTAGAGAACCAGTTCTTGGAAATTTGGGATATCATCACTGCCTGTAGGTATACAGAAATAATAATGAAGATCTATATGACTTGTTAAGTCCCTAGATTTGTCTGGCACATTCACAGGCAAGTCTCTCCACATTGAAAGCTTAAGGTACATATGGTACTGTCCAGCACCGAGGTTATATGTCCATCTGCACACTAAAAGCTTCTAACAGCAAGTGTTGATTTCTTTTTCTCACTTGGCAACTATCAACTGATTGTCCAATTACTCTTCTGATTGGTTCTTCTTTCAGATCCCACCGATAAGATAATTATTTCATTTATTCAAGATACATTCTAGACTGAAGAATTTTACATCTATTAAGTTCTATTAAAAAGTTATTTTTGGATTTCTAGAGTTGTTATCAATGAATAGATCAGGAACTAACAATCATTTAATTGTTAACACAATATATTTTTACTGAAAGAATTTCATTACTTATCTCCAGAGATTTTAATTAACTGCTCTTTTCATCTACTTAGAAATTAATCTTTTCTGATCACATAATACCATTTTAATTAATTTAAGTTTATTATTCTTTACATACATGTATATACATTGTCCTATTTCAATTAACCATTATATGTGTATGTATTTAAACATACTTACACACATAATACATATATTCTGGAAGATTTGATTTGTTCTCATGCAGTATTGCTACAGAGCACAGAATTCAACAAAAGCTACTGTGAATTTTTTTGCACTAATGAGAGCAGTAAGACAAAAATCTATCTTTTTTTGAACTTATCTTACTTCAAAAATTTTTATTTCATATATTTGCTACATAATTCTAAAAAATTAAAAAAAACTTTTCTTGCACAGCTCCAGTTATTTTTATATTTTTTTCCAGTTAATTCATTATTTGTATTAAATGTTTCACAATTAATGAAATAATCATAAGGTAGAATTACTAAATATATAATGTGGCTTAATTTTAATTGATTTTTTTTTCTCTTACATATGTTTAGTTTAGACATTTGCCTATATCAGATAAGGCAACATGGGTACCATATCTATGGTGATGGTAATATGACCTATGCTAATGCTGCTACACATTCAGTTGAGTCTAGAAATATTGATGCTAATGCAAACCTACATCAGAATATGAACCAAAACCCCTTACCAAGATTTACAAACTACTATGAAAGATATTGAAAGCCTTGAACTTTTCGCAGACAATGTTTCTAAATAAGCCCTTCTATTATTTGGACTGAAGGAATGCTACAAAATATTTCTTATAAATTTAACTCAACAATATCTATGGGTCTTTTTAACCCCTTCAAATAGTTTTTCACAAATAAATCTCTTGAATCAGTGATCACAGACTCTTCATGCTCACTATTCCAAGAGAGCTATTATATGAAGCACTGATTACAAATAATGTGGAATACTGTTTTACAAATAGATGACCATTTGAATTTCCAATGCATTGTTTTAGAATTTTATGATACAAAAAAAAAACAGATTCAAAAGGCTAATCAACACTCTTGGAAATATTACACACGTATTAAAATAAAACAGCACAAGAAAAATATCATTACAAGAAATGCATATCTAAATTATTCATCAAATGATTTTTAAATATTAATATAACCTTCGGAAACATTTTGAGTTTACAGACAGTTGATCTTAAAGGCACAACTATACCCAATTTTGGAAATAGCTATGAATTTGGAATAGTGCTACATGATAACAATGATTCACATACTATATCTATGCAGATCAGGAACTAACATTATTGATATTTATTAGAGGTATTAAGCCCCAATGTTTCCAATGGGAATTCATGGACATTTAATCATAAACTGTCCTAATATGAAATGCAAGGATTGCAACATGATTAATATGCCCAGACACCAATACACTCCTAATTCATGAAATGCAGGGATTGCAACATGATTAATACACCCAGAGACCAATGCACTCTAAGTAAAATGCAAATTGATGCATATATTATTGCAATGATCTCAGAAAAAGAAAACTTTCCAGAAATAAACAAAGATCAATCTCATAAGGTAATAATAACCTCAAAGAGAAACAAAATGAGGATTATACTACAAGGCAAAACTTTCTCCATACAGTAGTGCCACCTTGTGCCAATCAGAGTAATCAATGGATGCCAGAAGGCTTGTGCATAAAATCCCTATCTAATGCCTACTTAATATCCCCAGACTAGTTTCTGGCTTGTGGCCATCATCAGTGAGGAGCCTTGGATCTGAGAACACTGCACCTGGATCTTAGAATCTAATGCAACCCTCCAGCAACCACCTTTTATCTCCACTTAACTACAAAATTATGAGAATGAAATTGAAAACACAGTAATATTTTCAATCTAAGCTCAATAGCTTATTTAGTCATAGGAGTCTGAACTCAATTCAGTACCCTTACATTTTGGTGGTTTTGGCTCTTTAACAACCATCACAGTGGTTTAACACCAATCCTGCCTAATAGGATAGTGGTGGCTATGGTTGTTAAAGAGCCAAAGCCACCAAAATGTATGGGTACTGAATTGAGTCCAGACCCATATGACTATATAAGCTATTGAGCTAAGATTGAAAATATTACTGTGTTTTCAATTTCATTCTCATAGTTTTGTAGTTAAGTGGAGATAAAAGGTGGTTGCTGAGGGTTGCATTAGATCCTAAATCTAGGTACAGTGCTTTCAGATCCAAGGCTCTTCACTGATGATGGCCACAAGCCAGAAACTAGTCTGGGGATATTGGATGAGTAGGTATTAGATAGGGATTTTATGCATAAACCTTCTGGTATCCATTGATTACTCTGATGGGCACAGGGCGGCACTACTGTATGGAGTTTTGCCTTGTTTAATAACAATTATGTGCTAGTATGAGATAGTGATCATGTGATGTTTAGTGGTTTAACACCAATCCTGCCTAATATGATAGTGGTGGTTATGGTTGTTAAAGAGCCATATTGTATACTATATTTGTGACCAAATGGATTCATCTCATTAATAATCCACTAATGAGTGATGAGGAATTTTTGCTAAATAATGCAGTCTCATTTAACAATGGCAGATATTCAGAATTTATTGATTTAGTTTTTTATTTATTAATACATGACTCAATTAAAATCCAACTGGTCATTGTACCATTCTCAGACCACTCTGCAATAATGGCAACTCTAGATCTAAATTATACATTCCATTCAATACAACAAAATAAAACAATAAGAATATATTTGCATATAAGAACTATGAAATTTCTATACTCAAAAACTTATTTCTACTTGCCAAGCTGAAAGATAAAATACTCAACCCCCCCCCCAAAAAAAAAAATGGATACCATTCACATACTATAAACTATATTTCTAGGTCTACTACACTTCCTACAAAATTCATTTCTAGCCGATGAACTGCAAAAAAAAAATTACTAAGTTTACACCCACATCAGACAACAGTCAATTTATATCAAGTGTTCCCAAACTTTTTTCGGCTGCAGATCCCTTTACCAAAAACTTTTAAAACCATTGACACCTTAATCTTTACTTACATTAATAAATTTGTACATTACTCAATATTAAACATTTCATTAGATATCAAACTTTTCATTTTAATCACTTGTAATTAATTGATTATACTTATATATTTGACAATTTCCATCACCTAATATGAGTATTGAATTTCTTTAGAAAAATTTAACTTTATTTCAATATTCCAATTACATTACACTGTTAGTAATAGTACACAGGTTAGTATATACACTGTTATTAACAGTTGAATGTATTTGGAATATTCAAATAAAGTTAAATTTTTATAAAGACATTCAATATTCATGTCAGATAGTGGACATAGTCCAATATATAAATACAACTAAAACACCATCATCACAATCCTTTAGGAAAACTTGTAATTAATGAAAAAGATAAAAGGACCATGGAATATAGCATTATCTTGTGCAACATTTAATGTCGAAACTTACACTAATGAAAATTAAAGCAAAAAATATGAGCAGAGTTTTTTTTTAATTTTTGACATTTATGATATAAATATATAAATTCAAAACAAGTGAAATCATTTTATTAATAAAAAAATGAAGAAACTCAACATATTCAGACAGAATTAAACATCAACAAAATTACAACAATGAAAAATTTTAATCAGAATTATGAAATTTAAGAATAGCAAATAAATTAGCTTGGAAAACTCAATTTAATGAGATGGGTGCACCTAGTGATCTGTGAACAATTTATCTATGTCCAGTTTTAAATTGGTGAGTTGCATTCTCAAATCTCCACATTCGGTGATATACAATCGATGTTTGTTCTGAAGATTTAAAACTACACTGAAACCTACTCTACCAATGAAAATGCCAGAAAATAGTTTTGTAGAGCAATACCTTGAGATCCTCATTTGCGCTGATGGATATCAATTAATCTAGCAGTGTATGGATTTATTATCCAATCCAACATTTCCAATGATAGAATATGTTCAAACCTAGTTTTGAAATGTAAGTGAAGAGTTGCCAAGTATGTTTTCTCCTTGGATTGTGCCTATCTTAAATAAGTCGAGGAACTGGGAAAGCTCAGATCTTGCAATATTTTGCTTAAACAACATTAATCTGGCAACAAAAGCCAATATGAACAATTTAAATTTGATGAGATTCAAATTGTCTCCTTGTAGTTGTAAATTAACATCATTAAATTTGCCAAATAAGTTGATTTTAATAAGAAATATCGGTTTTACTCATAAATCAATTTTCTTTCAAACTGGAATCTTCATCTTCCAAAAATTCTAAAACAAATTGAAAAAGTGCAAAAAATCTCTCCAAACATAAACCTTTTGAAAGCTAGCAAACTTCGGTATGGAGAATCAATTAATAGAAATCTTCATCACTTTCCTTGCATAATCGAGCGAACAATCTAGTGTTGAAAGCATTACTTTGAATTTTGTTCACAGTTGTTATAACAAATTGAAGCAATTGATGCAATTTGTCTCAAAGATTCTTGGCTACTAAATGATGCCTATGAATTACACAGTGAACTGCAAGTCCTTATGAAACTTCGATAATGACCAATCACAGCTGATGCTCTATCTGTCTAAACAGATATTATATTTGTTAATGCAATTGCTTTTTCACTTTAAAATAGTTCCACAAAATTAAAAATCGATTCACCTCTAGTATCAGTTTCTAAAGTTCTAGCAAAAAGCAGGTCTTCATGCACTTCCTGATCTTGAATAAAACAAATGTATGCCAGAAATAAAGCTTCATTACCGGGTAATGTTGACTCATCCAATTGGAGAGAAAAAAATGTTATTTTGCAAATGATTACCCAAACAGTTTTTCATGACATAACCTATTTCGTCGATACATCTTTGAACTGTGTTACTGCTCAAAGGAATTCTTTTTATATCTTGTGCATGTTTGTGGAGTACACTGTTCAATATCTCTGCAATGGCCAGTAGAATCACTTTCTCCCCTATAGTGTGCTGCTCACAAAACTTCGATGAGTAGGGATATGTTGTATGACATCCTTGATCCATCACCATTTTGCTTCGATGATAAAACAAACATTATTTATCGTAGTTCTCTTCAGAATTTTATCTTTAAGTGATTGAAAGTATTATAAATCTTTTTTGTCAGAATAAATTTTGTACAAGTGATCTGCTAGTTTTTATGGTTTCATGGTGTCATTGCTAAAGACTTTTTTGCATATGAAGCACATTGGTTAATGTTTGTTTGATATTAATGGAACAAATCCTAGCATTAAATAGTCCAAGCTGTACTGTCTCCATTTCTATTTTTGGTTATCATATTATTATTGTAAGACACAAAACTTTTATTAACAAGCAATTTCAGCAGCCCCTGTGATAAAAAAAAACAATAAAGTATGTACTTACATAAAACAGAAGATTTTTGTTCAAACTCGAATAAATAAACTGTTCCCTGACTGTCTTTTTCATAGTACTATTCCTCAATAATTATATTCAAGGTTCAAATCACAAATAAGTACATGTCATATCAAATGTACCAATTTATAGTGTTTTATGAATCCATGACCACACAAAGATTGATAGTTTCTGCTAATATCAAATAGTCTCATCCCAATGTCAGTGCAGACATGCAATGTTTTTTCATGACTACTCTTGCTTTGATAAGTTCGATAAGACAATGCACAGATATGTTTGTGCTACATGTATTTTCATGCAATCTTATATGTGACTCTTTTAATGACACATTTTACCTTTTAGTTCGCAAGTTTGGTATGTAATGTGTTTTTATCAAAAAAGTGTTTTTTTTAATTATTTTATTTCTTAATTTACCTATTGGAATCATACATACTTTGAAGTAACAAACAAATAGCAATAGTAAGGGTTTATTTTTCTGTTGTCAACCCCCAAGTTTTATTATTGAAACTATCAACCTCTAGAAAATTCAAATTGACCCCAGGGTATTAATATTGACCACTTTGGAAATTCTTGATTTATATTAACATTAAAAAAACTTATAAATCAACATGTTATGTACTAAAGGAATATATTGCCACAAAAAAAAAAACTCTTATGCAATCACACTTTTAGTCAAATGGACACTAAATCAACCTCCTACACCTATAGTCTCTAATGCTTTAATGACTGACATCGTTGTGAGTGGTGATGATATGCTAACATCAACCTACACATACTTCAAAGGTAAATTACAGAAAGAAATACTTTTCAAACCATCATGTAATTATTTTGGGACTGCAGATGAACAAGCATTATTCAAACCACAAGAAAATTATATATATAGTTTGGATAATGCTAAATGTGTGTGTATATTTATGTATACACAAAATATGTATTATTAGTTAAATAATAATTATAATTGTAAAACTATATGAATTGATAAATGTGTGTGTATATTTATATATACACAAAATAAATATTATAAATGATATTATAACGGTAAACTAAATGTAAGTGCATGGATGCCAATAGCATTCCCAATAGTTTATAAAAGCAATTAAGCTAATTAAATAGTTGAATTAATGAAAAAACTATAAACTAACTTACCAAGAAAGTTAGATGAATCTGAGCAAAGGATTAACATAATGTAAACAAAGCCATTGCAACCCTGAATGTTTAGTTCCTGATCAGATTTAATGATAATAGAAACAGTGATTAAAATAGACAATTCTAGGTAATCGGTGTTATCTGATTAGGGATCGAATATGGTAACTCAAGAGATGACCACCACGTGGACAGCAGATGGCCATTCAAGGGAGTCTACACTATGAACGAGAGTAAAAAAAGATCTAGAATAGAATGGGAACCACACATTTGCTAAGTGAAGCTCTTGAAAGACAGATATGCCATTTCCTCAGGTGCTCCAGCCAGCTCCCTCCTTCACTTAGCCTTGCGAATAAGTTTACCTCCGGATGTTCAAAAGTAAACTTAGGAACCTTATAACAGGTTGTATTGATCTCAGGCCCTTATTGTTATTTATATAGTGTGTGTATACAATTGTCATATAGGTATATATTAAACAAGATTGATTATCTCCATATAACTCTGTAAAATAAAGTCTTGTTACTTAAATTTACTTGCCGAGCCACCTCATTAATTACTAATTATTTGTGTTATTTATATTTGCAATCCAGCAGGCAATAGAGTGCGGCTAGACACAGCAGATAACATGCTGGAATCTTCCCAATTCCAATTATACAAAAGTTTATATTTTAACATCTAAATTAATACCTCAAAGTATCTTGCAGAGATAGCTAATTTCCTGTCAAAGGAAATTTATGAAATTCATGATTTATATCCAATAACAATGGTTCCATTCACCAAAAAAAATATCACCATCCACAAAGTAAAATATAAGGCCAAGAGATCAAATTACTTGAAAAGATGTTAAAAAACAAAACAGAGCCACATCTCTTACCACTGTTGTTGCAGCCACAACTTGCTATAAAAGAATCATCAACAGGATAAACTGCATTAAGACAGTCACTGATATGGCACTAAATGCAAAGAATTACAGCCCAATGGTAGTACAACTTGATATTAAAACAGGTTTTGGCTCTATATCAATCGATATTCTCTAAAAAACTTTGGAAAATACTTACATATCTAATTCTATTTTATATGTATTTATAAATTTACTTATAAACAAGGAAATACATATTACTTTGAATAAAAAAATGCCTCCCTCTTTTAATCCAAGTCAATTGATACCTCAAGGATCACCACTTAGTGCTTTATTAATTACAACTTATATAAACCAATTCCTCAACAACATACAAAAACATTTTCCCAGCATCTATATTCCAACATTGAGTTTTAATATAACCTGTATAGCATGCATAGATAATATTAAAGTCATTCTTTCAACCAAAAGAGAAACTCAGATATTAGTAAAAATCATGAAGGAATTTATAAATTTCCATAAACTTGAATTCAATATAGACAAATCATGTGCATTGTACATATACATAGGTAAAATATATACAAACAGATTTCTTAGCTTTCCAACTACATATTTAGGTTTTCCTTTACAGTATAGCTATACAAAAACAAATATAAGGTAAATTGTTGAAATCAACAGAAGCATACCTCTCGCTCTATTTTAAGGTAACTCCCATCAACATGTTTATCATCACAAAGATAACATAATATTTATGTCATAATTTTTACAAAATCATTCATCTTAAATGTTCATTCACTATGCAGAAAGATCTTTTGGGGAATGAAAACAGTTTAAATTTCACTCAGATAGTTATAGTTTTATAGTATTCAAAATGAGATTACCTTCAATTTATGTAAACAGAATCCAAAAATCTATTAATATTATGTTAGCCATGATAAGATTATTTCCACATCTGGAGATAATACTTAAAATAACATTAACAGATAAGCCTCCTCCATGCACAAACCATCTTCAAAGAATTCTAGCAACTATTAACCTAATGACAAATATTTTCACAAGGGAAATGACAATATTAGAAAATTCATGGTCTTTTATATTCAAATATAAATGACGGTACTATCTCTCCAATGTTTAATCTTAATAATAGACAAATAATAATAAGATTTAAGTATTGGACTTTGAGCAAAAATATTTTGATTTTATGCTTAAAATAAATGTGGTCTTTGCCTACATTATACTTTTTGAGGCATATGAGAAATCTTGTCAATACAGAAACTGTATGTCAATTATGTCTCAAGAAAGCCACATTTTTAAAGTATAGTAATCTACAAGTTGCTCAGTAATACATCACAAAAATACTTAGGAAAAATAATAGTACAATTCAATCAATCATTAACTATTTTCTAAAAGTTTACTTGGCAGAAATAAGATACATAACATTCATCATTTTAGATTCTGCGATGCACAAGATGCTTATTTCTTTACAACAATAATACAAGAAGATACATGAACACATTTAAAAATAAACTAGACCCAATTAAACATAGAGACAAAAAAAATTACTCCTCCAGATATATTTGCAGTTACATGGTCACTTATTCATTAATGTTCTAAACTATATTGAGATGTTCTTTCTAACTATAATTTCTCAGTGTTTTTTTTATGAAATATTCATTACAACAATATGTAGTGTTTTGGTTTTCTAATTCTAACAAAATCATAAATATCTTAAGTTCTTTATATTGTTTTTTCCATTCCTATTGTAATATACTAATTTTTATCAGTAAAGTTCCTTTTGAAACATAAAATATTAAATAATTAACACGGAGTAAAAATATATATATCCATTTTTAGAAAAAAGAAAAACCGAATGAAAAAACTAGTTTCTTAGTCAAAGTATAAATAATTTTTTTTAAAGTTAAATATGGAATCTTTAAATTAAACATAGTCAATGTATATGTAAACAAAAAGAGTAAATCACGGTCCCCCAGGCTACAAATTAAAAGAACTCTACATATTCAACATTTAGAGTGCATATGACTTAATTAAGACCAAGTTTATAGACAAGGGAAAAATATAAAGTTCAAATCAAGATCACACAACGACAATATAAAATTTTTCAAATCAATGAACTGGATATCAATGGCCAGGTAATTCAGCAATCTATTACATAGTTTGTTTTTTATTCAAATGGCTTTCCACTGTTGGTTTAATTATCTAAATACTCAAAAGCAAAATTTTAATACTCAAAAACTAATTTTATTTAGATGACTTTTTTTTTTTTTTTATCTAAACATGCAAGAGCAGAGTATAAACAACTTCATTTTATTTAAAAGTTTTCTAGCATAGAACACATTTATCCAAATATTTAAAACCTTAACTATCCACATGCCAGAGTATAAATATTGCTATTTAAGAGATAATTTAAAATTAACAAAATGGTAACTACATATTAAAACAAATATGTATTATTTTATTATTGATCATGAAAAGAAAATGTCAAGAGAAAATAAAATAGCAAAAAGTTGTCTCCATTCATCTAAAAAAAAAAGATGGATCTCTGATAGTCAGTAGTCACACAGAAAGAAAAGGCAATTGTCTAGCTTTCAAGACATACCATTGTGAAGATGAGACTAAAGAATGTGGTGGCCATGATAAATGAGAAACCATAATTAATATAAAAAAAAGTGAACACACACACAATTGAAATTTTGGTGCAAACAGAATAAATAATATGGAACAAATTAGAGAACAACTGATGATAAGAGAAGAGAAAATAACACTCCAGAAATAGAGAAAAAACATCAAGAGATAATGAACAACAATGAGATTTGCTATTGAAGGATCAATCCAGAATTACTGCTATGAAGTAAAGAGTATAATATTGAAATCAATGGATGCAGCATGAGAGATGATCTTTTATATATCAAATTATGATACTTCAACATCAAATATATATATAAGTAGAATTATAACAAGAAAAATATAAAATACAACAAAAAATATATAAAATACAATAAGTAGACAATAAAATATAGCAAGTAATAAAAGATTAAATGCATTAAGTAAAAGATGAAATAGAGAATAGTAATGGGTGAAGTATAGTAACAGATAAAACAGACCAAATAAAAGGTGAAATAGACTAAATATAACATACAATGCAACAAATGATGAAAGATGAGATGCAACAGAAATTAAAAAAAAGTCAGCGCTAGAGGATCAAATACAACAAATCATGCAAGAACATAGACAAAAAAAGAAAGAATAGAAACAAAGCTTGTAGAAGGAATATCAAAAATTAAAAAAAGATAATATATGAATAGTAGTAAAGAGAAAGAATGAAGAGAATAATGAAAAACATGAATGCTCATGTGGAAGAGGTCTAAGCAAAAAAATGAGAAAAAAGTAAAGACAACTAATATTTGAACAGAAAGCAAAATAAATCATAAGAGAATTAAAGGATGCAAATGTTAACATAAATAAATGCAAATGATAAAACTGGAGATATAGATATGAAGTGTCACAAAAGATAATGAAAAAGAAAGAAACCCTATATTACAAAATATAGTGAAAAAAAGTGAGAAAAAAGTGAGAGTAAAAAACAAACCTCTAATAAAGCAAATTAAGGGAATTAGCATTTGAGAGAAATCAGAAGAATGAAGATGCAGTGCCAAAAAAAACTTTTTCACCATATGTGCAATTAAAAAAATGGAATATAAAGATATCACATACAAAAATCTAAATGCAAAGTAATTTTTATAAATCAGACCCAGAAACATAGCACTAAAATCAAATGGGCTGCAAAACATTCAAAGAGATAAGAATGGAAGTCTAATAAGACATTTAGATAATTATTATTATTTTTTTTTTTGCATTATAACCACTATATGTAAAAATGATTACTATTACCAGTTAACATCTCCAAGAAATTGTCAGAGATTAGTGAAAGTTTGTGCCCATAATGTCGCAATATACTGTAGGGCTATGCAGAAATGTTTGTTGTGGGGTCAGGGCAGAAATTATATACAATTCTTCCACGAGCAAGTCATAAAATTAAGAACACTGACTGCAGGTCTGATGCCTTCAAGACAAATTGCGTGAATTGTCTGGCATAATTTACAGATTATCCAACAAGTAATCTTCACTTCCATTAAGATGCCTCTGGAAAACATTGTAGATCTAGTGAATAATTTTTATATGATTAATTTAAAAGATCTGTGGGAAAAAATCACATTGAATAGATGTTTTCAACTACAGTTGTGTAATGGCAAAATAATCATATTAGATCAGCAAGAAATCAAAGAATCAATTATGAATAAACTATTTTTTCAAGGAATATTAAGAAACAATAACCCAGAGACTCACTATGCAGAAACAAAAGAGAAGAAAAGACAATACTTTCATTAAAAAAACAAGAGCTGGCCTATCAATTAAAAAAAAAAAACTTATCAGGACCAAAATAATAATAATTCACAAAAAGTTTATATCTGAAAATTTCTCAAGTTGTATTATATTTGTTTTTTTTTTCTAATTTTTTTTTTTGCAAACAATGAAAAATTGAACAAAGGAGAGTTTAGTTAAACCACTAAATCATAACTAAGGGTTTATAAACACACACAAAAAAAGCATATTTGAATAAATATTATTCTTGGGATAGAGATCAATGATCAAAGAATAACATTCAGAAATTTAGGAGTTTATTAATCATGTTCATAGCATCAAAAAGTAGTAGTTTGATTGTTTAAATATACAACAAAGGCAATAAGAGAAATTATAGACTGAAAGGAAACAATTTGAATATTATGCTAATGATATTAAAGTTAAGTGATCCTACATCCAGTGATTTATCTGCTGATAAATCATTCATTCAAATATTAGATTGTAAGTGATAAAAATAAAGAAGTAATGTTGAAGGAATTATTGAGTTAATATAGGGATTTGTGATATCCTGTATTCAATAATTAGTGCATTCTGGAATATCATTTACTTATGCAATGAAATTTTTTAAATAGCTTTTAAAAAAATACATATAGAATAAAATTTGATATATTAGATTGAGATTAGAATTGGAGGATTTCAGCATAAGATATGAGTAGAATGGAGATTGTAAGGATGTTGTTTGGTCACATAAACTTTGTATAACATTTAAAGTGAGTATATTTAAATTCAGAAAAGCAGAAAAAAAACTTTGATGGCTTGCCAGATATTTGGAAAGGCTGAATATGGATTGGAGAAATTAAACTAGAAGTTAAAAATAAAATGCAAATGAATTAAAATATTTATAAAGTTGAATTGGAAAATGAAGTGAAGTTAAATGAAAATATTTAAATTATGTTATCAAGAGATAGGGGGAAAATGAAGATATAAAAATGAAGTACTTGTAACTTCAGAAATATTTTGCCATTAAGTTTTAACATATTAAGAATGTTTATTTTATTAATTCAATCTTAGGACTTGAATAATATAACAGTAGTGTGAATAAACTATGCCTATAGAAAAGTGAGTAGCGTGATGAGAAAACATGCAATAAAATAATATTAAGAGAATATGATCAGATGTAAGAACTTTATTTTACTTAATTAATTTTTTGGGAGGTTGTTAAATATATTAATAAATTAGCAAAATTTAATTAAGTGACTAAGATAAATAATGTTAATAAATTAATAGTAGACATTAACATGAGGTAGCAAATTTAAATGATCTAGGAAGATTTCTTAATAGGAGTTTTCAAATACAAAATAAGTCTTTAACATAAAAATGCCAGGCTCCTCAAAATTCAACATAATTTAGAGACAAAAATTTGATTCATAGAATAAGCAAGGTTTGTATTAAAAATGATAGTAATGAGTAAATGAATAATTTTTTACATTCTGAAATTAATAGGACAATTTTAAAAAAATAAAAAATGCCTATTTATTTATTTACTTAATTTTAATAAATTTAATTAAGAATTATGATAATTTATTACTTATTGCCTTGTCACAATTATTTATAAGATACTGAAAACATTAAAATATTACAAAATAAAAAACAAATTATTACCTTATGATCTTGAATTCTGTTTATAATTTTATTATGTAGATCATTATCACATCTATTAAAAATAAAAGCAATTAAAAAAATTAAAAATAATAAAAATAATTAAAAAACAATTTAATCAACTTACAATTCATCTTTTTCGAAATCCTGAAAAGATTTTTCACTAGGCATCTTCTGAAATATCATTTTTTTTATTTAAAAAAATTAAAATAAAAACTAATATAAACAACCCTACTTATGTAATAAAACATCAATTCTATGAAGACTCAATCAATAAATAAAAAAATCAAGAGAATAAATATAAAATATAATAGGATATACAAAGACTAAATGTATATCTGATAATTGGAATTACAAATAAAATGAGATAAAATTCTAAAGGAAAATATGGATTTGGAAGCAGATATAATGCAAGAGAATAATTAATGAAATTTCACTTAATTTGATAAGAAATTAAATGAAGCAAATCTTTGTAACAAATTATGAAAGAATTAGATTTAACAGCAGTATATGGATTAGAAACGATTACTTATCTAACTGAAAGTAAACAGTAAATAGAACAAGGCAATTCAAAAACCTAGTTATAATTTGGACAATAAACTTTTAAGAATTGACAAAATTAAAAATTATTTTTGAAAATTTTTTTTTTACTTTTATTAGATGGAAATTAATTTAATAATTTTGAACTTAATACATATCAGCTAAAGCAAGAATGACAAAAAAAAAATCAAAGATTTCTAAAAATGGACTGAAAATCCCAAAGAAAAGACACCAAAATATTTATATTATTTTTAGAAAAAAAAAAAATCAGTATTAGAAATCTGCAAAAAAACCAGAGCTGAATAAATAAAATAATGCAATGTTTTTCAAAAAATTCTTTAAGAGCTGATACAATCCCAAATTTTACTGGATGTGCTGAAAATTGATGGGACAGACTATAAATAATATGACAAAAATCATACAGATAAGGAAAACCTACACACTTTTATTGAATTTTATATATTAGTTTGCAATTTTTTTTTTTTTGCTGTCAATTAGAGGATAAACCTATATTAGTCATACATTGAATGAACATCCATAAAATAAAGTTAATATTAATTAATGATTTATAAAAATAGACTCTTCAATATATTTTCTAACAAATAAAATAAAAGCCTTATTTCATTTGCATCCATGGATTAAATAGTAGTCAATATAGTCTTTTTATTAAAGTTTCCAATTTTCCTAAAATAATTAATGCTGAAAAAGTCAAAGTTTAAGAATTTATTATCATTTTATTTCATCTAATATAAGTTTCAGCAATCAATAGCTTCCAAATAGTAGTGCTTAATAAATATCTATCTCATGCTGTCCTATTTAAATATTCCAAAATTAGTTTCTAGCTTGTAGCTTTCACCAGTGAGAAAATTTTTAGATTTTTTTTTGTAAAGTACATCTACTTCTTTTGGAATTAATGCATTTCCCCTCTAGTAGCTATTTAATACCATTTTGTTATACTATCAAGATACCAATCCAAATCAAAAAAACTTAATTGAACCAATTTGCTTGCATAGTAATATAAATCTGAAATTTTTTCTATACATTATAGTAGTCTTAGTATTTTTACAATTTTAACTACCTTCATTCTTTGGCCAAAAATGGTACAACACCATTAAGACATCATATGATCAAACAAGTAATCACATTATCTTTACTTAATACAATCTATTTTCACCACTTTTTGTGCAATCTAGTGTAAGCTTTAGTAATCAATAGATGATAGATAATAGTTCTTAACAAATCCTATCCAGTGATGTCCTATCTAAATATCTCCAACTATTTTCTAACTTATGGTTTTCATCAGTGAAGAGCTTTTTGGATTTTATTGAATAGTGCAGGTAGACTTTTGGATCTAATGCATCTTAACTCTAGCAGCTATTTTTTACCTTTTTATTATACTATCAAACTATCAACCCAAATCAAAAAACTTAACTAATTTTTTCATCTTCAAAAAATAAAAGTATCTAAGATTATAAAAATACTAAGACCATCATAATATACAGAAACAACTGGTTTCAAATCTATATAACTATGCAATAAAATAGGCTCAGATTGAAAAAAATAAATTCTTTGATTTGTACTGATTTCAGATTTATTTAACTATGCAATCAAATAGGCTCATATTGAAAAAAAATAATGTTTTTTTTTTTTAATTTGAGCTGGTAGCTTGATAGTATAACAAAAAAAAAAAAAAAGCTGCTAGAAGAAAGGTGCATTAGATTCAAAGGATCAATTGCACTGTTCAAAACAACTCAAAAATCTCAGTGATAAAAGCAATAAATTAGAAACTCATTTGGGAATATTTGAATAGGACAGCACTATATAGCGATTTATAAAGAGCTACCAACAGTCATTTATTGATTATTAAGATTTACACTAGATGGTATAAAAACAATGAGAATAGAGTATATTTAAAGTTCCAATTCTGATTTTGTTCTTAAGGCATAGCAGCATCAAAAAATATTCAAATATTCCTCTTAAAAATGCAAAAATAACTGATGTTAAGTAATCTTCTGACTTAAAATATTTACTTGGTATGTATCATTAGTCTATTTTACATTTACACAATATAAATATTTACAATTATGTTCTATATTAGCAACTTAATAGAATAAATCTATTAATTGGAAAATATTAAATCTCATATATATAATAAATTTAATTTGATGTCTATAGTCTTTCCAAAATATATGTAATATTCAAATCAATATATATATCAAAATACAGTAAAATTCACATAAATTATAGTTATTTTTAGAAGTACTTTCGACTATACTGTAACGATATATAAATATGTCGTTACATTAAATTGAAATAAAAACTTTTAAGTTCGCATATAAAAATAAGTGTATTAAAAAGAAAAAAAAACTAAACGCTAAAATTAAAATGTTTGTTAAACGTATATATTCGCACAGATGCTAAATTTTACAAATATTTTTTTTAATAAATAAAAAAAGGTATTTGAATGTATTTTTTTTTATAAAAAAAGATTTAAATATAAAAATAGTTTAAAAAAGAAATAACGTAAGTAAAAATAAAAACAGGTATTAATTAATTCCTGTAATCTGTAAATGGAAATGATTGTTTATTAATTATCCAAAAGCTGTCTAATTAAAAAGTCGGAGAGTAAATTAGATAAGAGAATAAAGAGATTTTAGCTTGACCAATGGAAGCACCAAGCCTCAGCCCGGACCCGAACGAAAATTTGGATTAGTGACGTCTTTGTTCAGTCAATCTGGAGATTTACTATAAAAAGAGAAATATTGAGTTCCAGACAGTTTTTTCGGACTTGATTTTGATGAGAACGGTAAGACGCACTTGCCGTTCTCTCTCATTTTTTTTTGTTTTAAAAAAAATATAAAATGAAAAGACTGTGATACAAGAATGGAACCAGCTATTGCCATCTCCAGAACATTATCTTCCAATGGAGGCGTCGCGGGAATTAAAAACAGGAACCTGGACTCTTCTACCATAAGCTATATGAAATGAACAATTATTAAAATCGATTAAGAACTTTCGTCAAGTTTTATAAATTGATTATCAAGCCAACTTAAATGTTAAAACGGACTCTTATCTGACTTTTGTAAGTTTTTAAATCAAATTAATAATGTTTAATTTTATATGTTTTCCAATTGATAAACATCATTTCCATTTTTTTTTCTTATTGTAAAGATTATTTAAATGCATGAAATTTAAGTTGTTTATAGACGCTTGCATAGATTCGTTCGCGGTTAATTATATTTTGTTTTTCATATTTGATCAAAATATATAGACATTCGATAAATAATGATACCGTACGGTATCTAAAATGTATTTATTCGGATGTCTTTTAAGTTATTGGTGACAACGCAAGTATCTTATGGTGAGTACTATTGGGTTACTTATAAATTTCCCTCTGCGATTGTGGGTATCAATAATTTTGTATTTTGATCATTTATGTTTATTTTGAAATGTTTTTGACCGTGGAATCTATGTAATGGATCTATACCCAACATTTTTAAACAAATCTGTGCGAACATATTTAAATGTTAAATTTAAGTCAGGCGTGAATGGCTATATAGTTTTGTAAAGTTATATTAAGGGAGGGTAATCTTAGGTTATTCGTTTCGTAGTTGAATTGGCTCGATGGATTGGATATATTTGTGTAATTAGTAGATGTAGTATGAGATCCACTTCGGGCAGGATTGCATATATATGCCACACACCTTCTGTTTGCCTATGGATGGGTTTGTAAGTCGGCAGAAGACCGCAGTCCATTCCTATGGAGTTTTTTGTTTATTGTTCTACTCGCCAACAGATGTCACATTCCTGTTGGTGGAGAGACCATGTCTTCTCTAATCTACTTACTGATCAGATGTACTTTCCTGACAGTATAATATTTTGTGTTGTCGTATCATGCTACATTGAATACATGAATGTATCAGATGGATTGGCGCCAGTTTGGTTGCGAAATTTGTTGCCTAAGGTTAAATCAGGGAAGAATATTTTCTTTTCAAATGCAGATCTATGTAGTCTATTCATACTTGACTATCTAAATAAAATATTAAACTCATTGAAACTTAGTTAAATGTAAAATTAAAAGTTAATATAAAAATCTAAAATGTTAAACTTATTCCTCAAAATTTAAATGTTATTTTATATGTGCGTAAATAAATATTTTTATGTGTTAATTTCTGGCAGTGGCTTTTATTTATTGATATTTAAGATATAAATTAAGATATAGATTTTTATCTCTGCGTCTCCGCTGAGCTAGTGACTTGGGCTAACGATCGGAATATTTAAATAAAGTGGAATCTTAACAGCGCGTATCTGCCTACTCTATAAATTTTTCTAGGTTTAAATGCCTAGATGGCGCCTTGTAGAGCAGATATTGTTTTTGCGGTTAGATTCGATCTTCACTTTCATTTCGATCATTATAATACATCTTGTAGTCATTATCAACTGTATAACATTGAATAATCAAAACAAGACATCCTTTCACAATATTCATAGTTCAATTTAGATTTAGTTCTTCTACAATTCTATTATTTTAACATTTGATGATTGCCAACTCATTAACATTTGATGATTTCTTGAAATCAACATAGCCTCTTTTATTTTACATTTATCGTGGCAACATTCAATTTGCATAATTTTTATAATCAAATTTAAATCCATATTGACAAGATTTATTAAAATCAAATATAACAGATGATGATGATTTATTTACACCTTTTCCTGATTGTTTCTCTTTTTGAATTCTATTATATAAAAGCATATGTTTTAATATTCTCTTCTCCAATGTACATTTAGATTCACCAATATATTGTAAGCCACATTTACAAATCAATTTATATATAATACAATTTTGATTAAAATTTGAATATTAGAGTTATTAAGTATCATATTTGTATTATTTCTTGAAAAAAAAACAATATGACACAAACCATTATAAATTCTCCTAATAAACCTGACCTGCTCATCCGATATAAAAGGCATTGGAATCCATTTCATTTTGATATTTTTATTTTTAGTTTTATTATATTGTTGATTCCTTTAAAATTTTTTAATAATATTAATAATAGCATTTTTATTATAACCAATTTTCAACAAATCATTAACATTTTTTATTTTATCACTAAAATATTTGCATAATTTTTCATTTCAAAAATTGGTTATGATAAAAATGCTATTATTAATATTATTAAAAAATTTAAAATGAATCAATAATATAATAAAATTAAAAATAATATAAAAATGAAATAGATTCCAATGCCATTTATATCGAAAGAGAAGGTCAAGTTTATTAGAAGAATTTATAATGGTTTGCTTCATATTGCTTTTTTCTCAACAATACAAATAGATTATTTAATAACTCCAAAATTCAAAATTTAATCAAAATTGTATTATATATAAATTGATTTGTAAATGTGGCTTACAATATATAGGTGAATCTAAATGTACATTGGAAAAGAGAAAAGATAATATGCTTTTATATAGTAGAATTCAAAAAGAAAAACAATCAGGAAAAGATGTAAATAAACCTTCATCATCTGTTATATTTGATCATATAAAAATTATGCAAATTGAATGTTGTCATAATAAACGTAAAAAGGAGCTATGTTGATTTCAAGAAATCATCAAATGTTAATGAATCAGCAATCATCCAGTGTTTAAATAACAAAATTGTGTGAAAACTAAATCTAAATTGAACTATGGGTATTGTGAAAGATGTGTTGTTTTGATTATTCAACATTATATAGTTTGATAAAGACTACAAGATGTATAGTCAAAAGTACTAAAAATAACTATAATTTATGTGAATTTTACTGTATTTTGATATATATATTGATTTGAATATTATATATATACATACACACACACGATATTAATTTTAATACATTATTTATAAAAATGGGTGATTTCGAAATGTGTAAACTTAACATTCTTCACACTATAATGTAGTTTTGTTCGCATAAAGCTATGATAACTATTTTCTGTGCAATATATATATAGTTCTGGATATAAAAGATTCTTAATTAAGAATTAATATTATTAATAAAAAAATTATCTTATATTCATACATACGTACAACACATAATCTTTTAAATAGAATATAATTATTTAAAAGATGACATATATTTGTTTAGATATTTTTTAAAAGATTGAATGTTATTAGAGATGAAAAAAAAAAAAATCAGTCATTTAAAGGAAAACCATGTAGACAATTTATTACAGTATTATGTGTGTTAAATAAATAAATAATTGAATCACTTTATTTCTGAGAAATTTATAAAAAGTTTGAGTAATGTAAGTGTCAGAACTGGAATTGGTTTAAGGATTTTACACTCCAGTCTGACACTATATCACTGCTTAACCATACAAAATATTATTTATGATAAAAAAAAGCAAATTAATTAAAAAAATGTCTGGTAATAGAAAATATTAAGAAAACAAATTTTAAATTACAATAACAGTGATAATATAAAAAAATGACAATGTAAAAGAGAAAAAGGTAAAAATCAATCCATGATTACCCAAATTACTCATATTTTGATAGAATCTAATAAGTGAAAAATAAATGCATCAGCTTAGATATGAATGTAGTATTCAATCTTAATATCGTATATTCTCAAATATAGGACTGCTATAATAATTAACTAATAATTTATAATTCTATATATTAGTAAAGTATCATCATTTTAATGGGTCATGATTTTATTATATAAACATTTATATTTGTTCAATAATTGGCATTTATACACTACATATATATATATTGTACCGGGTTCGAATATGGGATGATCGAAACACCGGTCTCTTAGGCAGAGAAGAACATACTCAGAGAGTATGTATGCCCAAACAATAGCCATAAATTATATAACTAGAGTTACATTTCCAGGACATAACTTCTTCTCGATTGTTGAGTTCAACACCAGAGTTCAAAGCACTTTTTTTGTTTAGTGTAAACATGGGCGCCAGTTAATTATCCAAGAGTGAATAAATAACGCACTTTGAGCAATGGCCACTAACTCAATGCCTAAATATCCACAGCTAGCTCAGCTGTTTGTAACCACTAACAGATTATACATAATTAGTGGTGAAAAGAATTGATAAAAGATTTGTAAAAGATTGCTAAAAAGAATTGATAAAAAGAATTGACCGACAAATAGTTTAAATTTTAAGACAATTTATTAACTAACATTAATTTACTAAATTTAAACATCTTTATAATTTTTTTAACTAATATAACACACGCACATTTTCTTATGAAAAGCATAAATAATATTTGACGTTGATAAATTATCTAACATTCACAAACACGCACATCAATAGTTCATTTTATGCATGATTATAGAGTTCAAATTACTTGTCTCTGGAGGCTTTATGAATTTTAACGCAGTGGCTATTTTGGTATAAACGAAAATAAGCAAATGTTTTACCTAGGATTTTGAACGTAGATTTAGAACTTTGTTTTCTTTTCGTTTGCTGCTTCTTCCAGCCGGCTGGGACGTTTCCTTGATGAGTTTGCCTATTATTCACGATTATTACTATTGGAGACAATTAGATACTAACGGAGATTTTCTAAGTTGTAATGCTGACATTATTTCATGGGCAGATATTACTGATCTTATTTGACTAAGGCTGGAGAAAGACGTGTTCCCAAAAGCTGCTCAGCACTGCATTTTGTTTCTGGATACAATTAACTCAACTGATTGTCCTCTCTTGACTTAACTGACTCAATTAATTTCTGAACTGAACTGATTATCCGATAAAATTTTACTATTTATACCTGCGAAGTGTTTTTCTTTTCGATATCCTCCGATAATATCTGTTGTCGAAATTCCTTTGATAATCCTTTGACGTGCCATGCAAAATGTGTTGTTTTATATTTTAATTATTAGCTATCGCTTTGTTTTTTAATGACAACTTCCATTTATTTTTTAATATTTATTTAATATGCATACATTAATTTTTATTTATAATCGCACATATATATGCACATATATAACTAGTTTTAAGTTTACTTTTTCTTTAATTCGAATGAAAAGAGATTTGTATTTTTAAAACTTTAAATTATATTTTGACTAATAATAATAAACTCTACTTCCTTTTATAAAACTTTTAGTTTATCTTTTCTAACCAAAACTCCCCCTCTCGCCTTTTAATCAATTATTTTCTAACTTTTATTTCAAACTCTTTTACAAAAAATTATTTTAATAATTTTTTTAGATAAATTATCATGTGCCAATTTCAATATTGGTACATTACACCGTCCCCGTTTGAGAGTAAAATGCGTCATTTTTTGACCATTTTATCTCTGACAACTTTAAATCTTAATTCATTATTTTTCTAAGTTTGCCTTTTGATATCTTTTACTTTCCATACTAAGGGCAATCTGTTTTGACTATCCTTTCCTCCTATCTATGCTGAATACATTGCTTACAATGTTCTAAATCCTGAATAGTGACCATGAGGACAAACTAATTTTGTGGCACAGGGATCTTTTAGAAATGAGGTGGATGCAGATTCGCTGTCTTATACTGACTTGCACTATGAAAAACGAAGCTTCGGCTGCCGATTCTCTTGATCGGACTTTGACTAAGAAGAGGTCGCTGCGAATATCAGGAATTTTCAACTGTCCATTTCCGACTTACGCTTTGGAAAATGAGGTACGATATGGGGATTCTCTCCTGAAAAGATACTTACGACTTACTCTGGTTGTCGCCAATGCGCATTTTAAAAGAGGAATGATCCCTGCCAATCCGTTGCAGGAGCTAAATTTTATCCAGTCGACAGCTTTAAACTTATCCTTAACTAAAACATTTCTATACTACCCTCATTCCCTTTAATTTCGAATCCTTACACTCTTAATACAACTTAGATTGTTTATATTATTTATCACTAATCCTATAATATTATTTTCAAATACACATGAACGTTATTTTACATATTTATTTGTATTAATCTAATCTTACAATATTATTTCAAACCATTACGAACATTATTACAACAATATTATTTTTAAACCATTTGTTTACCTTATATATTAACATGTGTATATTTAGAAAAAACTATTTTACTTTATTACGAGTCTTTATTTATTATTTGATTGGAGGTTTTTTTTTTATTATTTTAAACAATTTATTTACACCGTACGTATTTCCGTTATCTTACTCATTTATTCAAACCTACAAACTTTACTTTTAAATCATTAACTTGACCCATTTATTTACAAACATTTTTCCTTATTAATATGTGCATAGTGAGAAACAAAAAATCTTTTATTTTACGAAGCCTCCTTGTTATTATTTTTCATTTAAACAACTCCTGATTTTAACTTTACTTTTAATTTATCATTATTCATTTATTTATTTATTTTTAATAATTATTTTAGTTTTAAATAGAAGTTTCAGATTGAAACTTCTCGGATTTATTTACATTAGAATAATTATTTTACTCATAGTCCATTTCCGGTCCTTTTTGTTTATTTCCTTTACTATTCCGTCCATATTACTAACTTTTAAACTTTATCGGGTGGTTCCTTCGGTCTTTCTACTAATTCTGTAATATAAACTACCTTCCCTCTCTTATCTATCCCGCTTTTATAATTTATTGCTTTATCTCTTTCCATTCTATTTTCAACTTTGTAAATCAACAAACCTTGATATTTAGACAAACTCCGAATTACTTCAATCTGGGAATATTTTTTTCTACGCTTTCTTTTTTTAAATCTACGAACACGAATGTTTACTTTAAACCTTTTATTTTTAATTCTTTGTAAAAACTCTTTTACGCTATCTTCTACCTTGAACTTATATCTCTCTTCTATTTCTTGGTCGACATTTGTTTCTAATTTATCTGTCGCAACGCTATCTGATTCTAATTCAATTTCTACCTCTTTCGTGACCTCAACTTCCTGATTTTCCTTGACAAAATCTACTTCTATGATTTCTTGGTTTATCTCTACCTTTCCTGTAATTTTATGTCTTATTTCTCTTACTTCTGTTCTGAGTTTCTTAATTTCTCCTTTAACCCGACTAATTTCTTGCTTCAATTCTGCTTTCAGTTCTAACTGGCTTTGTTCAAATTTCTGACACAATTCTTCATTGAGGTTTAACTGGCTTTGTTTAAATTCTTGACGCATTTCTTCCATCATATTAATCACCATTCGCGTCTCAGATATTTCTTCTTTCTCTTCTTCCATTTTTAAAACAATATTTTATTTCACTAAATTTAATATATGACTTATTTATTTATTTCTTACTAAAATGGAAAAACACACTGATTCCACCCCCTTTTGTCCATTTCCCCTACCCGATCTTAATGCTTTAACTCCGCCCAGAACATCCAACTGTCTCTGATTTAACACAATGATTTATTTTAAATAACGTAAAGAATATAAATCACTTTTCATTTAAAGAAAAAAAAGTTTTCGGTCAATTCTTTTTTTTAAAAATTAAACAACTTTAACATACGTAATTTCACTTTTGTATAAAAAAAATTTTAAACAAGAAACAAAGTATTTAGTTACTATTGTTTCTTAGGTCCAGCCCCAAGTTGGGTATAGCCATTTGTACCGGGTTCGAATATGGGATGATCGAAACACCGGTCTCTTATGCAGAGAACATTTTCGAAGAGTATGTATGCCCAAACGATAGCTATAAAATATATAACTAGCGTTACATTTCCAGGACATAACTTCTCGACTGTTGAGTTCAACACCAGAGTTCAACGCACTTTTTTTGTTTAGTGTAAACACGGGCGCCAGTTAATTATCCAAGAATGAATAAATAACGCACTTGGAGCAATGGCCACTAACTCAATGCCTAAATATCCATGACTAGTTCAGTTGTTTGTAACCACTAACAGATTATACATAATTAGTGGTGAAAAGCATTGATAAAAGATTTGTAAAAGATTGGTAAAAAGAATTGACTGACAAATAGAGTTTAAATTTTAAGACAATTTATTAACTAACATTAATTTACTAAATTTAAACATCTTTATAATTTTTTTAACTAGTATAACACACGCACATTTTAAATTAACGCACTATAATATATATCTTATGAAAAGCATAAATAATATTTGACATTGATAAATTATCTAACATTCACAAACACCACATCAATAGTTCATTTTATGCATGATTATAGAGTTCAAATTACTTGTCTCTGGAGGCTTTACAAATTTTAATGCAATGGCTATTATGGTATAGATGAAAATAAGCAAATGTTTTACCTAGGATTTTGAACGTAGATTTAGAACTTTGTTTTCTTCTTGTTTGCTGCTTCTTCCAGTCGGCTGGGACATTTCCTTGATCAGTTTCCTTATTATTCACGATTATTACTATTGGAGACAATTAGATACTGATGGAAATTTTCTAAGTTGTTACACTGACATTATTTCACAGGCAGATATTGCTGATCTTATTTGACTAAGGCTGGAGAAAGACGTATGTTCCCAAAAGCTGCTCAGCACTGCATTTTGTTTCTGGATACAATTAACTCAACTGATTGTCCTCTCTTGACTTAACTGACTCAATTAATTTCTGAACTGAACTGATTAACCGATAAAATTTTACTGTTTATACCTGGGAAGTGTTTTTCTTTTCAATATCCTCCGGCAATATCTGTTGTCGAAATTTCTTTGATAATCCTTTGACAACGTGTTTTGGAAGATCGTTTAATTAAGAATAGCCATGCAAAACATGTTGTTTTATATTTTAATTAATAGCCATCGTTTTGTTTTTTAATGACAACTTCCATTTATTTTTTTATATTTATTTAATATGCATACATTTATTTTTATTTACAATCGCACATATATAACTAGTTTTAAGATTACTTTTTCTTTAATTCGAATGAAAAAAGATTTGTTTTTTTAAACCTTTAAATTATATTTCGACTAATAATAATAAACTCTACTTCCTTTTATAAAACTTTTAGTTTATCTTTTCTAACCAAAACTCCCCCTCTCGCCTTTTAATCAATTATTTTCTAACTTTTATTTCAAACTCTTTTACAAAAAATTATTTTAATAATTTTTTTAGATAAATTATCATGTGCCAATTTCAATATTGGTACAATATATATATATTGGGCAATTGCTACTTTTTTCTACAAGGTATCTTTGTTGTAGTTTTTAAAAGTGTATCACTTATTTTCATATTAATTTCATTCAAATCTGTATCATGTTCAAAATCTACTAATACTTGAAACCAAATTGTAAGTTCTAATTAAAATTCATTAGAATGTTTCTGAACATTAGAAATATCAACTGTAAATAGTTTTTTGTAATAATTTTTGACTCTCTAGCTTTGCATTAACACATATCTTACATCTTACTAATCGATATTCTCTTCCTGTGTTAAATTTATTAAGAACATTACAATCTTGAAATATGAATTTTCTGTTAGTAAAAATATAATCCAATTCTGCTGAACTTCATTTGGATGCTTCCATGTCCATTTCCTTTTAACATTTTCCTGAAAAAAGAATTCTATTACGATAAACAAAATTACCCACAGCTCTTTCACTTGTTTACCAATTCTAGCATTAAAGTCTCCCATAACAATTTTAAAATGTTGTTTGCTCTGATCAAAAACCTTTTGTACATCCATATAAAAGACTTCTATTACTTCATCACTATGAGAACTTGTTGGTGCATAAACCTCAATTATCTGCATTTGGTATCTGCTATTAAGTTGTATAACTAATCTTGCCATTCTGTCTGATACACCATCAATCTCCACAATGTTATTCTTCCACTTTTTATTTTTAATGAATCCTACTCCACTTGTATTTCCAATATTTGTACCTTTATAATAGAGTGCATGTCCACTTTTTAAATCAATTGTCTCTTCACCTTTTCTTCTAACTCCACAAAGTCCAATAAGGTCCCATTTAATATAACAGTTCTTCTAATTCTTGCAATCTTCCTTCACTTGAAAGTGATCCGCAGTTGTAAGTACCTAAGTAAAAAGTCATCATCAAATGGCAGCCTGGGTCCGCAGTCAGAGGATTCTTAGCACCTTCGGTCACCAACCACTGCCTTGGTTGGTGATTTTACAACCTTCTGGGAATAAGGAACCATGATTTATTTTTGTCTGTTATAATTGTACATATTGAAAAAGTATTTGTCATTTATACAAACATTCATTCTGCCTTATCAGGTAAGTGAGAAGAAAGACCATGGTGTTTCTTGATCTTAAACTCAGAGGTAAAAAGCCAATAAACTCACCACACTGGCTAATACATGTTGGTGAGCAGCCCATTCATGTTCATATATTACATGAAAAATCACACAGTAATAACAGCTGCAATGACAAGCACGTATGAAGTGGACATTAGGAATTTGTCCTGCTCGGTTCCTTTAAAGCTTCCAAGAGAAATCAAAGGGTCTCCTTTCAGTTAAAAGCAAACTCCTTTCTACTGAGATTAGAGAATTTGTGAAGAAAAAAAGGAATATGAAGATATACAAAAATTATGCATTAAAAAGGATTGAATATCTCGCATTTTGTAATATGGTGCAGAAGAGAATTGAATATGATATAAGAAAGTGTAACTGTGAACTAGCAAAAAAAGCTGTAGAAGAGAATAAACGTCTAAAGAGATTAAAACAACATTTTGTTATTGGTAGGAAATTTATATCTGCAATAAAAAAAAAGATGGAATTATTACTAAAAAGAGAGATGACACCATGAAATGGGTAGAAGACTTTTATCAAGAATTATATAGTAATACAGAACAAGTACCTCCTATATCTATTACATCTTCCAAATTGCCCAGAAATTTAAATGAAGGAGTGAGACATGCAATTAAATGTACAAAGAAAGAAAAGGCTCCATGTAATGATGGAATTATAATTGATATACTAAAAGAAGCAGGTGAAGAAATAGAATTTTTTTTAGGAAAATTATATACCAAATGTCTAAATGTTAAAGATGTACCAGATGATTGGACGAATGTAGTATTAATATAATATTTAAAAAAGGTGATAAAGAAGATATTAGAAATTACAGACCTATCAGCCTTTTATCAATTTTATACAAAATCTTTACAAAGATAATTACAACTACTCTACAAAAAGCATTGGATTTCCACCAACCAAGAGAACAAGCTGGATTTAAAAATGGTTTTAATACAGTAAATCATAACCAGGTATTGAGAGAAATTATAGAAAGGACAAATGAATATGAGTTGCCATTATGCTTTGGATTTGCAGATTATGAAAAGGCATTTGATTTTATAAACATTTCTTCAGTGATTATAGAATTGGATAATCAAGGTATAGATCCAGGATATCGTCATATTTTAAAGAATATTTATAAAAATGTATCAGCAACAATTAGACTATATAATGATACTAGGAAAGTCAACATTGAGAAGAGTGTAAGACAGGTTGACTCCATATCTCCAAAACCTTTTACAGCAATGCTGAAAGAAGTATTTTATGGATTAAAATAGAAAACTAAATGAAAGTAAATGGAGATTATTTAAGTCATTTACATTTTGCAGATGATGTAGTTGTTTTGCAAATAATGGTTTACAGCTGCAGGAAATGTTGCAGGAGTTATCAGATGAAAGTAAGAAAGTAGGACTATAAAATAAATATTAAAAAGACTAAAGTAATGTTTAATGGATTTTCTCAAAATATGAAAATAAAGTTTGATTATGATGAGTTAGAAGAAGTTAGCAGTTACAAATACCTTGATCAAATTATTAATACAGATGGAAACACAATGGATGAAATTAATCATAGAATTAAACTTGGTTGGAGTGCTTTTGGTAGAAATAACTTGATACTAAAAGAAAATATGCCTGTGTTTGAAAAGGAAGGTTTTTGATAAATGTGTTTTACCAGTTCTTACTTATGGATCTGAGACTTGGACACTTAATAGAAGAGCAATACAGAGACTTCAGACCACTCAAAAAAGTATGGAAAGATGCATGTTGGGAGTAACAAGAAGAGATCAAAAACACAATATATGGGTAAGAGAATAAACAGGTGTTATTGACCTCATTTAAAAAATTAAAAGACTGAAATGTCGTTGGGCTGGACATATTGCTAGAAGAGATGATAATAGATGGACAATTGAAATCTTAAACTGGATTCCAAAAGATTGTAAAAGACACAGAATGAGACCACATGTGAAATGGATGAATGAAATAAAAGTGTGCAGGGGTGATGTGGAGAAGAGAAGCTAAAGATCAAGATGTATTGAGCTTGGAGAGATCATCCTGCAGTGGATTGAAATACAGACATCGATTTGTAATATTATATATATATATATATTACAAATCGATGTCTGTATTTCTTCAAAATAATATACATAAATTTATAAATAAATATTTAAAAATACAGTATAGAAGCACTTTCAACTAACTTGTAGCTTTGTCAACTATCACTTTTAAAATGTCAGCTTTTCCATAATTCCATGATGTCAACTTTCCCATAATTCTGTAATTTTAACATTTGCTGCTTGCCTATTAATTAAATTTTGCTTATATTTAAATATTAACATCGCCTCTTTAATTTTCTGATAAACAGAGCAAAACTCTCCATACAGTATTGCCACCTGTGCTAAACAGAGTAATCAATGGATGCCAGAAGACTTGTGCATAAAATCCCTATCTAATGCCTACTCATCCAATATCCCCAGACTAGTTTCTGGCTTGTGGCCTTCATCAGTGAGGAGCTTTGGATCTGAGAGCACTGCATCTAGATCTTAGGATCTAATGCAACCCTCTAGCAAAGCTCCTCACTGATGAAGGCCACAAGCCAGAAACTAGTCTGGGGATATTGGATGAGTAGGCATTAGATAGGGATTTTATGCACAAGCCTTCTGGCATCCATTGATTACTCTGTTTAGCACAGGTGGCAATACTGTATGGAGAGTTTTGCTCTGTTTATCAACAAATAATGTGCTCGTATAGGAAATGTGATCATGTGATGCTCTTTAATTTTCCTTTTATTATTATTTCTTTCAGTTTCCAATATTTTTACGTTGTTATAATTAAAATCAAAACCATATATACATGATTTATTATGGTCATAAAAGACAGAAGCTGATAAATTATCATTATTTTTAAAAATTTGTTTTGTATTTTGAACCCTTTTAAATAATAATAAGTGCTCTTTTGTTCTTTTTTCTAATGTGCACCTTGATTCACCTATATATACACTGCCACAACTACATGTCCATTTGTAAATGATACAATTTTTATTTGTCAATAAAGTTAAATAAATTAATAAACCATTCAAAAGATAAAACTTTATTGACAAATAAAAATTGTATCATTTACAAATGGACATGTAGATGTGGCAGTGGATATAAAGGTGAATCGAGGTGCACATTTAAAAAAAAGAACAAAAGAGCACTTATTATTATTTAAAAGGGTTCAAAATACAAAACTTTTAAAAATAATGATAATTTATCACCTTCTGTCTTTTATGACCATAATAAATCATGTATATATGGTTTTGATTTTAATTATAACAACTTACAAATATTGGAAACTGAAAGAAATAATAATAAAAGGAAAATTAAAGAGGCAATGTTAATATTTAAATATAAGCAAGATTTAATTAATAGGCAAGCAGCAAATGTTAAATTACAGAATTATGGGAAAGCTGACATTTTAAAAGTGATAGTTGACAAAAGCTACAAGTTAGTTGAAAGCGCTTCTAAGTGATGGTTATATATATATTTTTTATAAACTTTAAATACTGTATTTTTAAATATTTATTTATAAATTTACGTGTATATATTTAACTTAATCATGTATATATATATATATTGTGACAGTCAGATGATGTATGTTGGTTTAACCCAGTTCGAATACTAGGTGAAAGTACCTTGAGGCCACCCATTCGTGAGATATTAAATCAAGAATATTATGACCTCTGCCCTATTCACCTATTCTCGAGGCTAACGACGAACCAACGTCATCAAAGCCATACATAAATTAATTTTCATCCGGCCACAAAGCTTAGCAACAGAGGTAGACACATGGACGGGAACACCTAAGGAGCTAAATAGTCAAATATGCATAAAAGTACTATGAAAAATGTGTTTTGCATGCCTGGATCATTGAAAAGTAAAAATAAAGCTTTTTAGTTAAATAATATATTTAATTAACAACTTTAAAATATGAATAATGATTTATGGCCTCCGCTATTCCCCTAAATTAATGAAAACTAATTAGACAATAAAAACAGATTAATATGTTTGCGGTCTAAATCTTTTCTTCCCAAATTTATTAAAATTGTCAACTCGATTCTCCTCGATAAAGTACAATAATAAAAATCTTTTGCAAAGCATTTTCTAATTGCTTTGCGCTAAAAACAGACAGTTTAAAAATTATTTAAGACATATATAGCTAAATCAGATATACGTAATAAGCTAATGGCGGACAAAAGAAGCGTTATCGAGATCAAGTTGGCAAACAAAAGGAAACTTACTCATATTGAATTTTACAAATGTAAATAAAAATTGGAAAGAGATTTAAATGAAAACTTAACCTTTGACTTACACCACAATGGAATACGAAATATTTATACATGTTAGTAATGAAGAATAGCGAAGAAAAAAGGGTTAAATATATAGATAGATAATCACATATATATATTTAAGAATAGTCTAATAAAAATGGTTACATTACAAATATCATTAAATAAAACAATTCAAAATATAATTCAATTACGAAAGGTATGAACAAAAGTAAATAGTTCAATGGAGGAGAGATATGATTACCGTCCTGGTTCCTCGGTCATGTTTCCTACGGCGTTCGTGGCTTGATCCGACCGATAGGTATTTTCCCGGACAAGGAAAGTGGAAATAAATAGCATGCTTTTAAGAAAAGTCCTACAGACATGGCACAGAGTTCAGATGACTATTGAGTGGATACTAAGGCATTTTGATGGTATTTAGGAACCTCGGCGATAAGCAAAGCTATTTATTTGCCTAGCCAAGCATAGTAGAATCCATCAAATTCATATGACTTTTAGCTTGAGCATGTTCAAACTTCTCCATGAATTTTGAAGACAGTTGTCTAACTTTTTGGAATAAAATCTCCACAAGCAAAATCTGAAAGAGTTCTCCAAAGAGAAATCTGAATGCCAGCAAGAAAACTCTGAATAATCAAGTCTTTTGTTCTCACTTTTATTTATACCCTCTTTGTCAGCTACCTTCTATTGTTTGTATGATCTTAGATCTTGATAAGCCCCCCCCTGCGCTCCTTTGTTTCAAGGTAACACTTTCTAAAAATAACTTTTACTTTTTTCTTCTAAATTTCTTTCTTTAAAGTTTGAATTTTAGTAATTAAAAAAGAAAGAGAAAGCCATCTTTAATTTGCCTTGAATGGGCTAACTAATTACAAGCATACATTCTTTTAGAAAATGTTGGTGGGCTTATCTCAAAATAAATCATATGCCATATTTAAACAAAATTTTAACAAAAAAATATATTATTTCTATTAATAATATAAGCATTTTATTTCAGCAGAATTTTGCATTAACTCATATATATACGATTGACGTATATATTGTAAATATCGATAAATCTATCTATATTTTAAAAATCATTTGTTATTAAAAAAAAATCTCTTTGATTTGATGTTTATATATCAAATATTATTATTGTTTATGGTTATTAGTTATAGTTATTGTTTGGAGTTACTATTTTATTTATTTGTTGATGGTACATCGTTGTGAATATTTAACTATTGTTATTATTATTATTCTTAATGGTGAGATGTTTAATAGTAATACATATATGTTCTAATTATTATAAATAAATAAGGACATATAAATTATTGATTATAAAAAAGATTATTTTATTTGTGGTGATTATTAAAAAAATGTAATGTTATTATTTATGTATATATACATATATTTTAAAAGCTGTCAGATAAATTTTCGATTTAATATTTTTTTTTATATGGTTAATATTTTTTTTGAATGTTAATTGTTTAAAAGAAAACATATGTAACAATGGTTTTTAAAACAGCATTTGCTGGCACGCGGAGAACAACAACAACAACAAAAAAGAAGCCATTATTATTAGGATAGTGATTAAACAAACTAAAGGATAAAAATTTGTTGTACTTTGTTTCTTTGAAATTGCCATTCTTAAGAATAGTGGAATAAGATAAATTTCTGTAATAAATACATAAATCATGACTGGCTAATGGATATATATCGCAGCCAAGGGGCTGCGCCGTTTTCTTTCATTTATTCTAAGGCAGTTTAAAAAGAAAAACTAAGCAAATTTCAACGCGTCTGAAGCCGAAATTTGATATAGCTATCTGGAATCTATAATGGTCAATCTAATAATAATCTGGAGGTAACTAAAATTAATTAACATATGGGATTCAACATGTCAATTATTATTTTTTTTTTCAAGGAGAGAAATTTAAAAAGGAAAAATGAAATATATGTAAATTTGGAACCAATAATTTCTTCTAACGTGGTATTTCTTCAATTTAACTTTAGATAGAATGCATTCTAATATTAAATGGATAAAGGAATAAAACAATGGAATAAGTTGACTTTTGAAAGAAAAATAAATAAGTGAACTTTGAAAAGTAGTAAATAATTTTATATGTATAAACGATATATAAATATATTTTTGAGATTGATATTTTTGTTTACTTTTATTTTTCATTATAAAAATATAACGTTTTTATAAATATTCAATTTAAGCGTCTTGTTTTCTAACAGCAATAAACGTTTAACAGGTGTCAAAATTAACACTTAAGTAATTTAAAATCTTAAAGTATGGCTTATAAGTTTGGGTTGCATATGAGTTGTTATGTATATTTTAATAAGTAAATTTACATTCGCAAATTTTTATTATAAAAATTGTTTTATTATTAATTTATGTATTTCCATTTTTTTTTAACTTCATATAATAATTCTTATGCAGACCAAAACAATAATTTATATATATTTGCTGTATATAATATTTTTTTTTTTGAATATCTGAAAAATATAAATATGGATTTGTATTTACATTAATACCTACTTGTTAAGCACAGATATGTCTTTATCTATTTAATATATATACTTATTGTAAGTATATATGTATATTTATTATTTGGGTTTGTATTTAAAACTTATTTAAAACATTGATACTACCTAAAATTAAATCATAATATAGAAATAAAGGATTTACTATTTGTTTTATAGATAATGCCTTTGTAATTTATTAGAAAGTGTATTAATATTTTATTCTTATTTTTCTTTTAATGCCAGAGTCATTATGAAATTAACTGAATTCACAATTTAATAGAGGATAACTTCATATTTCACTTAATGTTTAGTCTTTAGGCCACTTACACATATTATTATTCATTGATATGTTTAGATATACATAAATTTACATAATAGATGTGTATATTGGATTTAATAGAAGTCCCTTTGTTTCTGATATATATTTAATTAGTTAGTCATATCAACCTTGAAAATAAATTATAAGGATAGATCTCATTGCTCTATATGATTTTAAACTTATTTCATGTATAGCTAGTTGGAAGGGCATATAAAATTTATTTAAATATAACTGGGATAATTTTGTCTTTCTTCATTTAAATCATACAATCTATTATATTAGGCTTTCTTAACAATTGGATTTATTTAGATTACATATATTCCATTACATTTTTCATCCAATGTTTGAAACATTATTTTCTTCTAACATATTGACGTTCCATTACATTTGATTTATAATATGTTTATATGATATATTGTCCATTACATTTGGCACCACAAACTGTGGGACCTAGTTAACTGGTGATTGGTATAATAAAGATATTTTCCATTACATTTGACACGACAACGTGGTCAGCATGATATGTTTATATACATATCGTATAGTTTCCATTACATTTGGCTTTCCCAATGTTTGGAGCCTTCTTTCTTCAATTTAAATGGAATGCAGCATTTACATTCCATTACATTTGGTGCCTCAAAGTTAGGAGCCTGGTTAACTAATGATTATTGTTGCAAAAGTTCATATGTTTATTTTCATTTGAGATCATATAAAGATACATTCCATTACATTTGGCGCAACAACTAGGGCCTGAAATAAGCTAATTAGGGCTTGAAATACCCCACATACCTGAGAGATGTATAGTTTAAAGAAAGAGAAGCATTTTTGTGTAATTTTTTTTATATATATAGAAATATTTTGGCCTTATATTTAGATAGTGATTGTTACTGTTATTGTATTTTTTTAATGATGAAAGATAAATATAGTCATGAAGCAGTTTAATTTCAATTTAAAAATTATATTGATGGTGTTAAATTACAGCGTAATAATTTTGTCCATATTTGGAAAATTTATGTTGTAGAAAATTATAATTTTTAAGGTTGGATTGGATATTTGATTGTTGGAGTTTGGTTGGTTCTGTTGCAAGTATTGATGTTGGATGGGGAATTTTTGTCATTGTCTTGAGGATGTGATGCATTCATGTCACTTGTGATTGATTGATCTCATTTACTGCTCCAACCCAAATTTTGATGTTTGTTATTATTTATCATGAAGCAGTTAACAGTCGTCCTGCCATGATTTTACCTTTAAGATTCCAGAGAGAGTAAGGTATAATTATTTTTGATATATGTATAATATTTGCCTCTAAGACTCCCAAAGAGGAGCAAGGAAATATTTTATAAATAATAGCCCCTAAGACTTGGATGTAAGCAGGGCAGTGCAATAGTGTTTTCAGAAAATTATTATGGGTTGTAGTAGCTTGGATAGAATGAAATGTGATAATCATCTAAGTGTTCATGAAACATTGTATGCTTTAAGAGTAGTGATTGAATTCTTTTATCTATATCAAAGTTGTGAAGTGCTAATCAATCTTTTGGCTGTCAGTATCTGTCAGATCTTTAGAGGAATGGATGAGTATATAACATAAATATATAGCACCAAACTTCGGGGCTCAGTTAATTGATTATTCTTGATGACAAATAATCTATTACATTGATTATCAACTAGGGTTTGAAAACAAACATATCAATATTTTATTTTCCATTATAAGTGACCTTTAAACATGAAGTTCAATTAGTGAGTGTTTGTTGATGACAAATTACATTAGTACAATTTTAGTAAAATAATGTTTTGGGCACTAGAGTAAATAATTAGTGAAGTTGATATTTTTTTATCTATACTGTAACGATACCGAGAAGTAACTTAACGTATCTGCACTACGGGCGCCATCTAGGCATTTGAACCTAGAAAAATTTATAGAGTAGGCAGATACGTAAGTCAAAAAAAAAAAAAAATTTTTTTTTTCTTTTTTGATTCCGGTCGTTAGCCCATGTCACTAGCTCAGTGGAATAGCAGAGATTAAATAATATAATATCTTATCTAATTATATCTCAATATTAAAAAAAAAAATAAAATAAGCCACTGCCAGTAATTAACATACAAACATTTATTTATGCACATATATATAAGATTTAAAATTATTTTAGATTAGTTTTACATTTTAACATTTAACATTATTTTTAACTTTGATTTTTGACTTTAATTTACATTTAATTACTATTATATTCTAATTTTACATTTTAATTAAGTTCGCACAGATAAATTTATGAAAGCTTGTTTATAATGTTGAATATAGATCGGTTACATAGATTTCACGGTCAAAAACACTTCAAAGTAAACATAAACGATCAAAATACAAAATTATTGATTACTGACAATTGCGGAGGGAACTTTATACGTAACCCAATAGTATTCACCATAAGATACTTGCATTGTCACCAATAACTTAAAAGACATCCGAATAAATACATTTTTGATACTCACCGTAAGGTATCATTATTTATCGAATGTCTATATATTTTGATCAAATATGGAAACCCAAAACATACTTAACCGATAACCAATCCATGCAAGCGTCTATAAACAACTTAAATTTAATGCATTTTTATTTAGGGTCAAGTATGAATAGACCACATAGATTTGCTTTTGAAAATAAACATTCTATCCCTATTTAACCTTAGGTTAAAATTCGTAGTCAAACCGGCATCAATTCATCTGATATATCGATGTATTCAATGTAATAAATTACGGCAGCACAAAACGATTAAGAAAAGACATTGACTCTCAATCAGATAGGAATATTACGTCTATCTAACAAGAAGAACAATAAAAAAAAAAAACTCCATAAAAAGGAACTGCGTTCTCCGTCTTATAATTCCTTCCATAGGCAAACGGAAGTGTGCGGCGTATGAAGCGATTCTGCCCGTAGCGAATCAATATTACATCTACTAATCACACCCATATATCCAATCCATTGACCCAATTTAACCACGAAACAAATAACCCAAGATTACCCTCCCCTAATATAACTTTACAAATCTATACAGCCATTCACGCCCGACTTAAGTTTAACATTGATACATTTTAATTTATCAGAAAACAGAAATCATAAATAAACTTAAAGAACAAAATTAAATAAATGGAAATGATTTTAAACAAATAAATAAAAAAATACATCAAATAACATTTTAACTACCTTAGTCAGATAGGAAACTAATGCAATTATTTTAGATACGAAAAGTTTTTAATTGAATGTTCATTAATTGTAAAGTTCTTACGGTTTTAAACAGTTCATCTTTATTCGTTACTGAGTAAATTCCCACGCCGTCCTCAAAAGATTGGTATCCATTTAGCCGTTGTTTTATTTATTCATTCGGAGGTTTTTTAATTCAATTGGTCATCAATGTAGGAAACGATAGTTCATTTCTCTTTTCTTTAACAGCTAAAAGAATTGACCGTGCGTCTGTCAATTCCTTCACCTCCAACTCCGTACTAACACCTATCTGTCACATCGTAATAATCATAATCATTCACTGATTAATAATTTCCAAATTTTCCTTTTATACCAATGTGAAGGATTGAATTTACATTACGTCATTGATGCGATGGTCCTTTCGCTGCGGTCCGATTCCATAGGGATTTCTTCTTATTTGCTAACAGTTTCTATTGTTTTCCTATCTGACCGGTGTTTTTACATTTAAATGCCGAAGGCTGGTTTACATTTAACTAATTAACAATCATTTCCATTTCTGATTAATTAACCTGTTTTCCAAATCAAAAATATATTTAAAGATAAATTTAAAGATATAATTTCATCTCCAAATCTTTTTAAAATTTAGTTTTAAAATACTTTTTCTTTAATAAAGTTTTATTTTAATAATTTTTCATTATCTGTGCGATTTAATATATAAGAGTTTAAGATGATATTTAATTTCAATTTTTAATTCTTAAAGAAAATTTTTAAATGCGAACTTTTTAATTTACTTTCATGTTTAATAAATTTTAAAAAAAAACAATGTAACGAACGTCTATGCTCGTTACAATATAAAATGGTATTAAGTTTTAAGGTCCAGAAAATTTATAGGTATCAATTTAATAATTTTATGCTTAACTACCATTATTTTGAGTGAGAAAGTTATCTCACAATATTATTGAATTAGTTATTTTAAAGGCATGTGAACATTTTATTATATTTTAAATATTATGAGGTTATATTAAATTTGATATGAAATTTCCACATTTCAATATTATATGAGTGTAGAATATTTATTATCATTACATATAAATAAATGTTAGTTAGTGATCTCAGTTGTTACTTTCTCTCTCTATATATATTTTTTAGAGGAATTTATTAATGTTATAGTGATAGATGAGACTTTTTATAAGCCAAGAAGTTCATGAGTTTAAACAACTAAAATTTAGATTATTGGATAGCTATTATGTATAATAAAATTAAAAGACTTGTACTTTGCTTGGTTGAGTAATTGCTTGTTGGGATAATGATTGGAGATGGTGAGCTCTTGATCTGTGGTAATTTTGATTTAAGGAATTTAATGGAGAAACCAATAACTTCTAAAGTAGTTGCTGATAATCTTCACAAGGAGATTGAAATGATAGTTGATAAATACACAGATAGTATGTGTGAATCTATAAATCATATACTTGAGAAAAGAAACCAAATAATTGATAAATACACAGATAGTATGTGTGAATCTATAGATCGTATATTTGATAAGAGAGTCCAAATAATTGATAAATATATCCATGAGTTCGTGAGGTTGATTGAAGAAAGGATGTGGAAAGAAACTCAATTTATTACTAAAAATGTTGAAGATAATAAATCATCTGTTGAGATAGTTAGTCAAGATGTTACAATAGTAGATGCTAATTTGAAAAATAAATTAGAGGAGAATAATAAATCACAAAATATTGAATCTAAAAATATAGAAACTGAATCTAAGCCATCAGTTGAGATAATTGATAAGGATATAGCAAATCATAAAGTATCTTTCAAAGTAAATGATAAATCTGTTAAAGTAACTAGTACAGATTTGAAAAAGCATAAAGAACCTATTAGTTTAATTAGTAAAAGTATGGCAGAAAATAGACAACTTGTTAAAATAATAAGAAAAGCAAATACACAAGTAATGAAAATATTAACTTATGTAGTAGTTTGGCAGAAGAAAACAAAGATTCTGTTAAATTAGTTAACAAGGATGTAAATGATAATTTATCATTTGATAAGATAGCAGAAGATGATTTAAGAAAAGACAATTTTTTTATTAAATTAACTAGTGATGAAACCCAGTTATCTGTTGAAAAAATTAGTACAGATAGAGATTCAAAAGGAATCTGTTGAATTGGTTACTAAAAAACTAGAAGCAAATATACCATCTGTTGAGTTGATAGATGATAAGGAAAAAGATAAACCATTGATAGATTTAGTAAATGGGAAAAATTTTAAAAATGAAGAATTAATTAGAAAGATTCTTGAATCGGTTGATGAAAAGCATAAAGAATGTATTGAAATGATTAAGAAAGATATAGATATGAATGTTCAGATACAGAAGAAAGGTCATAGCTGTGTGGAGGTAAAGTTAGATTATCAGACTATGATAAAATAAATAATGGCAAAGGAAGTAGAGGCACAATGACGAATAGAAAGGATAGATGAAACGATATTAGAAAATCAGAAATATAGTCAAGTGTTAGAGGAACACAAAATAAAGATGAAGAATAGGGAATCACGAGAGAGATCACTAAAACAGTTAGGGATAAATGCAAAATGTCAAAATTCTATTGAAGAAATAGTATTTACAAAAATTAAAAATACAATGCCTAATATAAATTTTATCAGATTAGAAATTGATCCAAATAGAGACATAGGCAAAGCCAAAATAATACTGAAACTTAGAGATAAGGAGAAAATTAAAATAGATTTTCTTAAGGAGATACTTAATCATAACAAAAATATGAGGAAGATTAAAGTGAAATTTAAAGGAATAAATAAAAAGGTATTCAATTTAAATATTGGTAGAAAGATTATTGATGTAGAAAAAGAAATTGGAAAAGCTAAGATCAAACTTAAAATGATAGAAGATGATCTGATTAATATAGATTTTTTTTAAAGAAAATGTAAATAAAGAAAGAGATATTGGAAAAGCCAAAGTTAAACTTAAAGTTATAGATGGAAAGATAAATAATATTGATTTTCTTAGAGAGAATATTGACAAGGAAATGAATGTAGAGAAAGCAAAGGTAAAAATTTAAAATAATAAATGAAAAGATATTTAATTTAATTCTTGGCAGAAAGATTATTGATAAAGAAAAAGAAATTGGCAAAGCCAAAATTAAACTTAAAATGAGAAGTGATGATGTGATTAGTAAAGATTTTCTTCGAGAAAATATAGCTAAGGAAAGAGATTTAAGTAAACCTAAAGTTAAACTGAAAAGAATTAATATAGTAATGTTATTGTTGTAAAACAAAATGATTTTCAAGAATTCTTTAATGTTGAAGTTGTATCACATAAATGATTTGTAATTTTTAAAGGATTATTTAAAAAATTTGAATGAATACGATTCAAAATTGCCCAGAGAATTGTTTTCAATTGAACATAGAACAAGTGAATTAAAACAAAGACTTGCTCAAGCAGATGATATTTATTATGATATTCAAATGAAAGGTAATAGATTATCTGATAAAGTAGCAACTATTATTGATAAAATTAAGAACTATGTTAGTGCTTATGATCAAGTTAGTATTTATGTAAAGGATATAGAGGCAAAATCTAAGGAGATCATAGCAAATTTTTTAGAAGCTGATCCCAAAATTATTCTAAAGCAATTGAATTATACCAAAATGTTATATAAAAATCTTGTAAATCAAAGCAAACTTCTTCACGGAGTTCAAAAAAACTGGAAATTAAAAGGCACTTTTGATTATTATTATTTTTTTAAAGAAAACTTGGACAAAGATCTAGATGATCTGAAAGATAGATATGAACAAATGAATATGGTTATTAATAAGAAAAGTAATATTCTTTAAACCATGTTAGTCCTTAGAAAGATTACAAATTTGAGAAGTTTTTTTTTTTTTTTCAATATCTCATAATTCATTAGTTATTTGCAAAGACATTTTTTTTTTCGGTGGATTAGGGGGTATTGTAAATATCTATAAATCTATCTATATTTTAAAAATCATTTGTTGTTATTAAAAAAAAAATCTCTTTGATTTGATGTTTATATATCAAGTATTATTATTGTTTATGGTTATTAGTTATAGTTATTGTTTGGAGTTATTATTTTATTTATTTGTTGATGGTACATCGTTGTGAATATTTAACTATTGTTATTATTATTATTCTTAATGGTGAGATGTTTAATAGTAATACATATATGTTCTAATTATTATAAATAAATAAGGACATATAAATTATTGATTATAAAAAAGATTATTTTATTTGTGGTGATTATTAAAAAAATGTAATGTTATTATTTATGTATATATACATATATTTTAAAAGCTGTCAGATAAATTTTCGATTTAATATTTTTTTTTATATGGTTAATATTTTTTTTGAATGTTAATTGTTTAAAAGAAAACATGTAACAATGGTTTTTAAAACAGCATTTGCTGGCACGCGGAGAACAACAACAATAAAAAAGAAGCCATTATTATTAGGATAGTGATTAAACAAACTAAAGGATAAAAATTTGTTGTATTTTGTTTCTTTGAAATTGCCATTCTTAAGAATAGTGGACTAAGATAAATTTCTGTAATAAATACATAAATCATGACTGGCTAAGATATATATCGCAGCCAAGGGGCTGCGCCATTTTCTTTCATTTATTCTAAGGCAGTTTAAAAAGAAAAACTAAGCAAATTTCAACGCGTCTGAAGCCGAAATTTGATATAGCTATCTGGAATCTATAATGGTCAATCTAATAATAATCTGGAGGTAACTAAAATTAATTAACATATGGGATTCAACATGTCAATTATTATTTTTTTTTTCAAGAAGAGAAATTTAAAAAGGAAAAAGGAAATATATGTATGTAAATTTGGAACCAATAATTTTTTCTAACGTGGTATTTCTTCAATTTAACTTTAGATAGAATGCATTCTAATATTAAATAGATAAAGGAATAAAACAATGGAATAAGTTGACTTTTGAAAGAAAAATAAATAAGTGAACTTTGAAAGGTAGTAAATAATTTTATATGTATAAATGATATATAAATATATTTTTGAGATCGATATTTTTGTTTACTTTTATTTCTCATTATAAAAATATAACGTTTTTATAAATATTCAATTCAAGCGTCTTGTTTTCTAACAGCAATAAACGTTTAACAGGTGTCAAAATTAACACTTAAGTAATTTAAAATCTTAAAGTATGGCTTATAAGTTTGGGTTGCATATGAGTTGTTATGTATATTTTAATAAGTAAATTTACATTCGCAAATTTTTATTATAAAAATTGTTTTATTATTAATTTATGTATTTCCATTTTTTTTTAACTTCATATAATAATTCTTATGCAGACCAAAACAATAATTTATATATATTTGCTGTATATAATATTTTTTTTTTTTGAATATCTGAAAAATATAAATATGGATTTGTATTTATATTAATACCTACTTGTTAAGCACAGATATGTCTTTATCTATTTAATATATATACTTATTGTAAGTATATATGTATATTTATTATTTGGGTTTGTATTTAAAACTTATTTAAAACATTGATACTACCTAAAATTAAATCATAATATAGAAATAAAGGATGTACTATTTGTTTTATAGATAATGCCTTTGTAATTTATTAGAAAGTGTATTAATATTTTATTCTTATTTTTCTTTTAATGCCAGAGTCATTATGAAATTAATTGAATTCACAATTTAATAGAGGATAACTTCATATTTCACTTAATGTTTAGTCTTTAGGCCACTTACACATATTATTATTCATTGATATGTTTAGATATACATAAATTTACATAATAGATGTGTATATTGGATTTAATAGAAGTCCCTTTGTTTCTCATATATATTTGATTAGTTAGTCATATCAACCTTGAAAATAAATTATAAGGATAGATCTCATTGCTCTATATGATTTTAAATTTATTTCATGTATAGCTAGTTGGAAGGGCATATAAAAATTTATTTAAATATAACTGGGATAATTTTGTCTTTCTTCATTTAAATCATACAATCTATTATATTAGGCTTTCTTAACAATTGGATTTATTTAGATTACATATATTCCATTACATTTTTCATCCAATGTTTGAAACATTATTTTCTTCTAACATATTGACGTTCCATTACATTTGATTTATAATATGTTTATATGATATATTGTCCATTACATTTGGCACCACAAACTGTGGGACCTAGTTAACTGGTGATTGGTATAATAAAGATATTTTCCATTACATTTGACACGACAACGTGGTCAGCATGATATGTTTATATACATATCGTATAGTTTCCATTACATTTGGCTTTCCCAATGTTTGGAGCCTTCTTTCTTCAATTTAAATGGAATGCAGCATTTACATTCCATTACATTTGGTGCCTCAAAGTTAGGAGCCTGGTTAACTAATGATTATTGTTGCAAAAGTTCATATGTTTATTTTCATTTGAGATCATATAAAGATACATTCCATTACATTTGGCGCAACAACTAGGGCCTGAAATAAGCTAATTTGGGCTTGAAATACCCCACATACCTGAGAGATGTATAGTTTAAAGAAAGAGAAGCATTTTTGTGTAATTTTTTTTATATATATAGAAATATTTTGGCCTTAGATTTAGATAGTGATTGTTACTGTTATTGTATTTTTTTAATGATGAAAGATAAATATAGTCATGAAGCAGTTTAATTTCAATTTAAAAATTATATTGATGGTGTTAAATTATAGCGTAATAATTTTGTCCATATTTGGAAAATTTATGTTGTAGAAAATTATAATTTTTAAGGTTGGATTGGATATTTGATTGTTGGAGTTTGGTTGGTTCTGTTGCAAGTATTGATGTTGGACGGGGAATTTTTGTCATTGTCTTGAGGATGTGATGCATTCATGTCACTTGTGATTGATTGATCTCATTTACTGCTCCAACCCAAATTTTGATGTTTGTTATTATTTATCATGAAGCAGTTAACAGTCGTCCTGCCATGATTTTACCTTTAAGATTCCAGAGAGAGTAAGGTATAATTATTTTTGATATATGTATAATATTTGCCTCTAAGACTCCCAAAGAGGAGCAAGGAAATATTTTATAAATAATAGCCCCTAAGACTTGGATGTAAGCAGGGCAGTGCAATAGTGTTTTAAGAAAATTATTATGGGTTGTAGTAGCTTGGATAGAATGAAATGTGATAATCATCTAAGTGTTCATGAAACATTGTATGCTTTAAGAGTAGTGATTGAATTCTTTTATCTATATCAAAGTTGTGAAGTGCTAATCAATCTTTTGGCTGTCAGTATCTGTCAGATCTTTAGAGGAATGGATGAGTATATAACATAAATATATAGCACCAAACTTCGGGGCTCGGTTAATTGATTATTCTTGATGACAAATAATCTATTACATTGATTATCAACTAGGGTTTGAAAAACAAACATATCAATATTTTATTTTCCATTATAAGTGACCTTTAAACATGAAGTTCAATTAGTGAGTGTTTGTTGATGACAAATTACATTAGTACAATTTTAGTAAAATAATGTTTTGGGCACTAGAGTAAATAATTAGTGAAGTTGATATTTTTTTATCTATACTGTAACGATACCGAGAAGTAACTTAACGTATCTGCACTACGGGCGCCATCTAGGCATTTGAACCTAGAAAAATTTATAGAGTAGGCAGATACGTAAGTCAAAAAAAAAAAAAAAAATTTTTTTTTTTTTTTTTGATTCCGGTCGTTAGCCCATGTCACTAGCTCAGTGGAATAGCAGAGATTAAATAATATAATATCTTATCTAATTATATCTCAATATTAAAAAAAAAAATAAAATAAGCCACTGCCAGTAATTAACATACAAACATTTATTTATGCACATATATATAAGATTTAAAATTATTTTAGATTAGTTTTACATTTTAACATTTAACATTATTTTTAACTTTGATTTTTGACTTTAATTTACATTTAATTACTATTATATTCTAATTTTACATTTTAATTAAGTTCGCACAGATAAATTTATGAAAGCTTGTTTATAATGTTGAATATAGATCGGTTACATAGATTTCACGGTCAAAAACACTTCAAAGTAAACATAAACGATCAAAATACAAAATTATTGATTACTGACAATTGCGGAGGGAACTTTATACGTAACCCAATAGTATTCACCATAAGATACTTGCATTGTCACCAATAACTTAAAAGACATCCGAATAAATACATTTTTGATACTCACCGTAAGGTATCATTATTTATCGAATGTCTATATATTTTGATCAAATATGGAAACCCAAAACATACTTAACCGATAACCAATCCATGCAAGCGTCTATAAACAACTTAAATTTAATGCATTTTTATTTAGGGTCAAGTATGAATAGACCACATAGATTTGCTTTTGAAAATAAACATTCTATCCCTATTTAACCTTAGGTTAAAATTCGTAGTCAAACCGGCATCAATTCATCTGATATATCGATGTATTCAATGTAATAAATTACGGCAGCACAAAACGATTAAGAAAAGACATTGACTCTCAATCAGATAGGAATATTACGTCTATCTAACAAGAAGAACAATAAAAAAAAAACTCCATAAAAAGGAACTGCGTTCTCCGTCTTATAATTCCTTCCATAGGCAAACGGAAGTGTGCGGCGTATGAAGCGATTCTGCCCGTAGCGAATCAATATTACATCTACTAATCACACCCATATATCCAATCCATTGACCCAATTTAACCACGAAACAAATAACCCAAGATTACCCTCCCCTAATATAACTTTACAAATCTATACAGCCATTCACGCCCGACTTAAGTTTAACATTGATACATTTTAATTTATCGGAAAACAGAAATCATAAATAAACTTAAAGAACAAAATTAAATAAATGGAAATGATTTTAAACAAATAAATAAAAAAATACATCAAATAACATTTTAACTACCTTAGTCAGATAGGAAACTAATGCAATTATTTTAGATAAGATCGGAAGAGTTCCGAATTGAATGTTCATTAATTGTAAAGTTCTTACGGTTTTAAACAGTTCATCTTTATTCGTTACTGAGTAAATTCCCACGCCGTCCTCAAAAGATTGGTATCCATTTAGCCGTTGTTTTATTTATTCATTCGGAGGTTTTTTAATTCAATTGGTCATCAATGTAGGAAACGATAGTTCATTTCTCTTTTCTTTAACAGCTAAAAGAATTGACCGTGCGTCTGTCAATTCCTTCACCTCCAACTCCGTACTAACACCTATCTGTCACATCGTAATAATCATAATCATTCACTGATTAATAATTTCCAAATTTTCCTTTTATACCAATGTGAAGGATTGAATTTACATTACGTCATTGATGCGATGGTCCTTTCGCTGCGGTCCGATTCCATAGGGATTTCTTCTTATTTGCTAACAGTTTCTATTGTTTTCCTATCTGACCGGTGTTTTTACATTTAAATGCCGAAGGCTGGTTTACATTTAACTAATTAACAATCATTTCCATTTCTGATTAATTAACCTGTTTTCCAAATCAAAAATATATTTAAAGATAAATTTAAAGATATAATTTCATCTCCAAATCTTTTTAAAATTTAGTTTTAAAATACTTTTTCTTTAATAAAGTTTTATTTTAATAATTTTTCATTATCTGTGCGATTTAATATATAAGAGTTTAAGATGATATTTAATTTCAATTTTTAATTCTTAAAGAAAATTTTTAAATGCGAACTTTTTAATTTACTTTCATGTTTAATAAATTTTAAAAAAAACAATATAACGAACGTCTATGCTCGTTACAATATAAAATGGTATTAAGTTTTAAGGTCCAGAAAATTTATAGGTATCAATTTAATAATTTTATGCTTAACTACCATTATTTTGAGTGAGAAAGTTATCTCACAATATTATTGAATTAGTTATTTTTAAAGCATGTGAACATTTTATTATATTTTAAATATTATGAGGTTATATTAAATTTGATATGAAATTTCCACATTTCAATATTATATGAGTGTAGAATATTTATTATCATTACATATAAATAAATATTAGTTAGTGATCTCAGTTGTTACTTTCTCTCTCTATATATATTTTTTAGAAGAATTTATTAATGTTATAGTGATAGATGAGACTTTTTATAAGCCAAGAAGTTCATGAGTTTAAACAACTAAAATTTAGATTATTGGATAGTTATTATGTATAATAAAATTAAAAGACTTGTACTTTGCTTGGTTGAGTAATTGCTTGTTGGGATAATGATTGGAGATGGTGAGCTCTTGATCTGTGGTAATTTTGATTTAAGGAATTTAATGGAGAAACCAATAACTTCTAAAGTAGTTGCTGATAATCTTCACAAGGAGATTGAAATGATAGTTGATAAATACACAGATAGTATGTGTGAATCTATAAATCGTATACTTGAGAAAAGAAACCAAATAATTGATAAATACACAGATAGTATGTGTGAATCTATAGATCGTATATTTGATAAGAGAGTCCAAATAATTGATAAATATATCCATGAGTTCGTGAGGTTGATTGAAGAAAGGATGTGGAAAGAAACTCAATTTATTAATAAAAATGTTGAAGATAATAAATCATCTGTTGAGATAGTTAGTCAAGATGTTACAATAGTAGATGCTAATTTGAAAAATAAATTAGAGGAGAATAATAAATCACAAAATATTGAATCTAAAAGTATAGAAACTGAATCTAAGCCATCAGTTGAGATAATTGATAAGGATATAGCAAATCATAAAGTATCTTTCAAAGTAAATGATAAATCTGTTAAAGTAACTAGTACAGATTTGAAAAAGCATAAAGAACCTATTAGTTTAATTAGTAAAAGTATGGCAGAAAATAGACAACTTGTTAAAATAATAAGAAAAGCAAATACACAAGTAATGAAAATATTAACTTATGTAGTAGTTTGGCAGAAGAAAACAAAGATTCTGTTAAATTAGTTAACAAGGATGTAAATGATAATGTATCATTTGATAAGATAGCAGAAGATGATTTAAGAAAAGACAATTTTTTTATTAAATTAACTAGTGATGAAACCCAGTTATCTGTTGAAAAAATTAGTACAGATAGAGATTCAAAAGGAATCTGTTGAATTGGTTACTAAAAAACTAGAAGCAAATATACCATCTGTTGAGTTGATAGATGATAAGGAAAAAGATAAACCATTGACAGATTTAGTAAATGGGAAAAATTTTAAAAATGAAGAATTAATTAGAAAGATTCTTGAATCGGTTGATGAAAAGCATAAAGAATGTATTGAAATGATTAAGAAAGATATAGATATGAATGTTCAGATACAGAAGAAAGGTCATAGCTGTGTGGAGGTAAAGTTAGATTATCAGACTATGATAAAATAAATAATGGCAAAGGAAGTAGAGGCACAATGACGAATAGAAAGGATAGATGAAACGATATTAGAAAATCAGAAATATAGTCAAGTGTTAGAGGAACACAAAATAAAGATGAAGAATAGGGAATCACGAGAGAGATCACTAAAACAGTTAGGGATAAATGCAAAATGTCAAAATTCTATTGAAGAAATAGTATTTACAAAAATTAAAAATACAATGCCTAATATAAATTTTATCAGATTAGAAATTGATCCAAATAGAGACATAGGCAAAGCCAAAATAATACTGAAACTTAGAGATAAGGAGAAAATTAAAATAGATTTTCTTAAGGAGATACTTAATCATAACAAAAATATGAGGAAGATTAAAGTGAAATTTAAAGGAATAAATAAAAAGGTATTCAATTTAAATATTGGTAGAAAGATTATTGATGTAGAAAAAGAAATTGGAAAAGCTAAGATCAAACTTAAAATGATAGAAGATGATCTGATTAATATAGATTTTTTTTAAAGAAAATGTAAATAAAGAAAGAGATATTGGAAAAGCCAAAGTTAAACTTAAAGTTATAGATGGAAAGATAAATAATATTGATTTTCTTAGAGAGAATATTGACAAGGAAAGAGATGTAGTGAAAGCAAAGGTAAAATTTAAAAGAATAAATGAAAAGATATTTAATTTAATTCTTGGCAGAAAGATTATTGATAAAGAAAAAGAAATTGGCAAAGCCAAAATTAAACTTAAAATGAGAAGTGATGATGTGATTAGTAAAGATTTTCTTCGAGAAAATATAGCTAAGGAAAGAGATTTAAGTAAACCTAAAGTTAAACTGAAAAGAATTAATATAGTAATGTTATTGTTGTAAAACAAAATGATTTTCAAGAATTCTTTAATGTTGAAGTTGTATCACATCAATCTGATTTGTAATTTTTAAAGGATTATTTAAAAAATTTGAATGAATACCATTCAAAATTGCCCAGAGAATTGTTTTCAATTGAACATAGAACAAGTGAATTAAAACAAAGACTTGCTCAAGCAGATGATATTTATTATGATATTCAAATGAAAGGTAATAGATTATCTGATAAAGTAGCAACTATTATTGATAAAATTAAGAACTATGTTAGTGCTTATGATCAAGTTAGTATTTATGTAAAGGATATAGAGGCAAAATCTAAGGAGATCATAGCAAATTTTTTAGAAGCTGATCCCAAAATTATTCTAAAGCAATTGAATTATACCAAAATGTTATATAAAAATCTTGTAAATCAAAGCAAACTTCTTCACGGAGTTCAAAAAAACTGGAAATTAAAAGGCACTTTTGATTATTATTATTTTTTTAAAGAAAACTTGGACAAAGATCTAGATGATCTGAAAGATAGATATGAACAAATGAATATGGTTATTAATAAGAAAAGTAATATTCTTTAAACCATGTTAGTCCTTAGAAAGATTACAAATTTGAGAAGTTTTTTTTTTTTCAATATCTCATAATTCATTAGTTATTTGCAAAGACATTTTTTTTTCAGTGGATTAGGGGGTATTGTAAATATCGATAAATCTATCTATATTTTAAAAATCATTTGTTGTTATTAAAAAAAATCTCTTTGATTTGATGTTTATATATGAAGTATTATTATTGTTTATGGTTATTAGTTATAGTTATTGTTTGGAGTTATTATTTTATTTATTTGTTGATGGTACATCGTTGTGAATATTTAACTATTGTTATTATTATTATTCTTAATGGTGAGATGTTTAATAGTAATACATATATGTTCTAATTATTATAAATAAATAAGGACATATAAATTATTGATTATAAAAAAAAAAAAGATTATTTTATTTGTGGTGATTATTAAAAAAATGTAATGTTATTATTTATGTATATATACATATATTTTAAAAGCTGTCAGATAAATTTTCGATTTAATATTTTTTTTTATATGGTTAATATTTTTTTTGAATGTTAATTGTTTAAAAGAAAATATGTAACAATGGTTTTTAAAACAGCATTTGCTGGCACGTGGAGAACAACAACAACAAAAAAGAAGCCATTATTATTAGGATAGTGATTAAACAAACGGAAGGATAAAAATTTGTTGTACTTTGTTTCTTTGAAATTGCCATTCTTAAGAATAGTGGACTAAGATAAATTTCTGTAATCAATACATAAATCATGACTGGCTAATTTATATATATCGCAGCCAAGGGGCTGCGCCATTTTCTTTCATTTATTCTAAGGCAGTTTAAAAAGAAAAACTAAGCAAATTTCAACGCGTCTGAAGCCGAAATTTGATATAGCTATCTGGAATCTATAATGGTCAATCTAATAATAATCTGGAGGTAACTAAAATTAATTAACATATGGGATTCAACATGTCAATTATTATTTTTTTTTTCAAGAAGAGAAATTTAAAAAGGAAAAAGGAAATATATGTATCTAAATTTGGAACCAATAATTTTTTCTAACGTGGTAGTTTCTTCAATTTAACTTTAGATAGAATGCATTCTAATATTAAATAGATAAAGGAATAAAACAATGGAATAAGTTGACTTTTGAAAGAAAAATAAATAAGTGAACTTTGAAAGGTAGTAAATAATTTTATATGTATAAATGATATATAAATATATTTTTGAGATCGATATTTTTGTTTACTTTTATTTTTCATTATAAAAATATAACGTTTTTATAAATATTCAATTCAAGCGTCTTGTTTTCTAACAGCAATAAACGTTTAACAGGTGTCAAAATTAACACTTAAGTAATTTAAAATCTTAAAGTATGGCTTATAAGTTTGGGTTGCATATGAGTTGTTATGTATATTTTAATAAGTAAATTTACATTCGCAAATTTTTATTATAAAAATTGTTTTATTATTAATTTATGTATTTCCATTTTTTTTAACTTCATATAATAATTCTTATGCAGACCAAAACAATAATTTATATATATTTGCTGTATATAATATTTTTTTTTTTTTGAATATCTGAAAAATATAAATATGGATTTGTATTTATATTAATACCTACTTGTTAAGCACAGATATGTCTTTATCTATTTAATATATATACTTATTGTAAGTATATATGTATATTTATTATTTGGGTTTGTATTTAAAACTTATTTAAAACATTGATACTACCTAAAATTAATTCATAATATAGAAATAAAGGATGTACTATTTGTTTTATAGATAATGCCTTTGTAATTTATTAGAAAGCGTATTAATATTTTATTCTTATTTTTCTTTTAATGCCAGAGTCATTATGAAATTAATTGAATTCACAATTTAATAGAGGATAACTTCATATTTCACTTATTGTTTAGTCTTTAGGCCACTTACACATATTATTATTCATTGATATGTTTAGATATACATAAATTTACATAATAGATGTGTATATTGGATTTAATAGAATTCCCTTTGTTTCTGATATATATTTGATTAGTTAGTCATATCAACCTTGAAAATAAATTATAAGGATAGATCTCATTGCTCTATATGATTTTAAATTTATTTCATGTATAGCTAGTTGGAAGGGCATATAAACAATTTATTTAAATATAACTGGAATAATTTTGTCTTTCTTCATTTAAATCATACAATCTATTATATTAGGCTTTCTTAACAATTGGATTTATTTAGACTACATATATTCCATTACATTTTTCATCCAATGTTTGAAACATTATTTTCTTCTAACATATTGACATTCCATTACATTTGATTTATAATATGTTTATATGATATATTGTCCATTACATTTGGCACCACAAACTGTGGGACCTAGTTAACTGGTGATTGGTATAATAAAGATATTTTCCATTACATTTGACACGACAACGTGGTCAGCATGATATGTTTATATACATATCGTATAGTTTCCATTACATTTGGCTTTCCCAATGTTTGGAGCCTTCTTTCTTCAATTTAAATGGAATGCAGCATTTACATTCCATTACATTTGGTGCCTCAAAGTTAGGAGCCTGGTTAACTAATGATTATTGTTGCAAAAGTTCATATGTTTATTTTCATTTGAGATCATATAAAGATACATTCCATTACAATATATGTTTGACTAATAGATTTTACAAGTAATTTTTATTAACAGAAATCTAATCTTAGAATGGAATTTATTTAACAAAATATTTAAATGCAATACAAATTATATAAACGTAATTAATTTTAGCTTTAATGCAAAACCCTGCTGATATTGGACTATAAACTTAATTCAGGTCTATAATACTAACTAAGTTATAGAAGGCTGTGAAGCATGGATCGGACTTCAGATCCATTGCTTCAATATATATACTTCAATAAAATATGAAAAAAAAATTTCATCCCACATAAACAATTTATATTCTTTCAAAACTTCAACATGAAATCTAAATTACTCTTTTTCTATAAGAAAATATATATATATATATTTAAAAAAAAACACCAATTTCGTATAGATATATCATGTAACAAAAATGCAAGAAAAAAAGATGTTACAGAATATAAATAAAATTAATGTTCTGTATAATATGAATATTTAATTAATTAATTTAACTTAGAATTTTATGGAAAGAGAAGTGAACATATTTGGCATTTATTCATTTTTCTTTCTTTTATCCTGATTTTATAAGATTTTTCCATACTTGTTTGTAATATATATTCTAGTTTCTACTTTCTTTCTTCATGCATTTATTCAGAGGTCAGAATATTACTAATTTCAATACAACTGGCTCACCTCTTCAAAGGACCATCTCTATAGAATATCATCATATTGATAATTATATATAAAATGCACGAATTGTTAACTCTATGATGATTAGCCATTGATTTAAGAAATTTTATAATGCTAAATTCAGGTATAATTTGTCATTTTTAATAATTATAGACAACTTTATTAACATTTAATAAGATTTTTTTGGTCATTACTATCTCTGGCATTATTTTTTGAAACTGATTGATCAGAATTTATTATTGCTCTAAAAATCAAACTAACATAAATTTCATTAGTAATTGCTATAACTTTTAAATATTGTTATATCTGCCTACCTACACAAACAATCTCCTCCCCCATATCCTCATTTTTAAATTACTATATATATATTGAACCTTATTTCTGTGTCTGCAAGCCAACTTAAACTGATTATATTATTATATAGGGCTTACCTACTCACACATAACTTTTATACCATCATTTTTGAAAAATACAGATTTATGTAAAAACAGGACATTTAAAAATTTACAAAAAAAAATAATTATACTGATAAACATTTGAATATTATTGCTTCAAAATTTATTGAAGTTAATAATTTTGAATTGTTTGAATGATTACTGAGCCTTTTATTTTTAGTACTTCATTATTTTACATTTTTTGTAGCCATCAATCATTTAACTTTTTATTTAGATTTAAAATGTTTTCAGACCCTTTAAATTCTGAGTTATAAAACAACCCCTTTACTGTCATCTTTCATTTCTCTCATTTATTTATTGCTATTTCATTATTCTTATAAATTCATATGTAGACCACAATGTTGCAGTATATTAGTGAATAGAAACACTTCACTTACAACAGTCTTAATTTTTATCAGCAATACATTGTTTTTTTTTTTTATATTTATTAAACATGAAAGTAAATTAAAAAGTTCGCATTTAAAAATTTTCTTTAAGAATTAAAAATTGAAATTAAATATCATCTTAAACTCGTATATATTAAATCGCACAGATAAAAAAAAAATTATTAAAATAAAACTGTATTAAAAATAGAAAAGGTATTTTAAAAACAAAAACTTAAAAAGATTTAGAGATAAAAACATATCTTTGATTTGGAAAACAGGTTAATTAATCAGAAATGGAAATGATAAATTTAATTAGTCAAATGTAAACCAGCCTTGGGCATCTAAATGTAAAAACATCGGTCAGATAGGAAAACAATAGAAACAAATAGCCAATGAAAGAAATCCATCGGGAAATCGGACCTCAGCGAAAGGATCATCACATCGATGACATAATGCCAAGTCAATCCTTCGAATACGTATAAAAGGAAAATTTGGAAATTATTAATTAGTGAGTTATTGATTTATTACGATGTGAGAGATATGTGTTAGTGCGGAAGTGAAGGAGAAGGCATTGAAAAAAGACGCACGATTCAATCCCTTCAGCTTTGCTAAGAAAGAAAAAGAAAAATGAACTATCTTTTTTTACATTGAGGACCAGTTAAACTAAAAAACCTCCGAATGAATAAATAAAACAACGGCTAAACAGAATATCAATCTTAGGACGGCGTGGGAATTCACGTTCATGGCAAGCAACGGATAAAGATGAACTGTTTTAAAACCATAAGAACTTTACAATTAATTGTAACGAGCACAGACGTTCGTTACATTGGGTTTTTTTTTATATTTATTAAACATGAAAGTAAATTAAAAAGTTCGCATTTAAAAATTTTCTTTAAGAATTAAAAATTGAAATTAAATATCATCTTAAACTCGTATATATTAAATCACACAGATAAAAAAAAAAATTATTAAAATAAAACTGTATTAAAAATAGAAAAGGTATTTTAAAAACAAAAACTTAAAAAGATTTAGAGATAAAAATATATCTTTGATTTGGAAAACAGGTTAATTAATCAGAAATGGAAATGATAAATTTAATTAGTCAAATGTAAACCAGCCTTGGGCATCTAAATGTAAAAACATCGGTCAGATAGGAAAACAATAGAAACAAATAGCCAATGAAAGAAATCCATCGGGAAATCGGACCTCAGCGAAAGGATCATCACATCGATGACATAATGCCAAGTCAATCCTTCGAATACGTATAAAAGGAAAATTTGGAAATTATTAATTAGCGAGTTATTGATTTATTACGATGTGAGAGATATGTGTTAGTGCGGAAGCGAAGGAGAAGGGATTGAAAAAAGACGCACGATTCAATCCCTTCAGCTTTGCTAAGAAAGAAAAAGAAATGAACTATCGTTTTTTTACATTGAGGACCAGTTAAACTAAAAAACCTCCGAATAAATAAATAAAACAACGGCTAAACAGAATATCAATCTTAGGACGGCATGGGAATTCACGTTCATGGCAAGCAACGGATAAAGATGAACTGTTTTAAAACCATAAGAACTTTACAATTAATTGTAACGAGCACAGACGTTCGTTACATTGTTTTTTTTTTATATTTATTAAACATGAAAGTAAATTAAAAAGTTCGCATTTAAAAATTTTCTTTAAGAATTAAAAATTGAAATTAAATATCATCTTAAACTCGAATATATATTAAATCGCACAGATAAAAAAAAAATTATTAAAATAAAACTGTATTAAAAATAGAAAAGGTATTTTAAAAACAAAAACTTAAAAAGATTTAGAGATAAAAATATATCTTTGATTTGGAAAACAGGTTAATTAATCAGAAATGGAAATGATAAATTTAATTAGTCAAATGTAAACCAGCCTTGGGCATCTAAATGTAAAAACATCAGTCAGATAGGAAAACAATAGAAACAAATAGCCAATGAAAGAAATCCATCGGGAAATCGGACCTCAGCGAAAGGATCATCACATCGATGACATTATGCCAAGTCAATCCTTCGAATACGTATAAAAGGAAAATTTGGAAATTATTAATTAGTGAGTTATTGATTTATTACGATGTGAGAGATATGTGTTAGTGCGGAAGTGAAGGAGAAGGGATTGAAAAAAGACGCACGATTCAATCCCTTCAGCTTTGCTAAGAAAGAAAAAGAAATGAACTATTGTTTTTTTACATTGAGGACCAGTTAAAGCAAAAAACCTCCGGATGGATAAATAAATCGGCCAACAGAATACCAATTTTAGGACGGCGTGGGAATTCACGTTCATGGCAAGCAACGGATAAAGTTGGACGTTTTAAAAATCGTAAGAACATTATATTCACTTGAAACAATAAGAACTCTAAATTTTAAAACTTTTTAGTAAATAATGCAATAGAATCCTATCTGACCAACTTAATTTATTAATAATGTTATTTGATGTATTTTTTATTTATTTGTTTAAAATCATTTCCATTTATTTAACTTTGTTCTTTAAGTTTATTTATGATTTCTGTTTTCCGATAAATTAAAATATATCAATGTTAAACTTAAGTCGGGCGTGAATGGCTGTATAGATTTGTAAAGTTATATTAGGGGAGGGTAATCTTAGGTTATTTGTGTCATTGTTAAATTGGGTCAATGGATTGGATATATTGATGTAGTTAGTAGATGTAGTCGGAGATTCGCTACTGGCAGAATCGCTTCATACGCCGCACTCTCCCGTTTTGCCTATGGAAGGAATTATAAGACGCAGAGCGCAGTTCCTTTCTATGGAGTTTTTTTTTATTGCTCTTCTTGTCTGATAGATGTCATATTCCTATCCGATGAGGGTCAATGCCTTCTCTTAATCTTTGGGTGCTGTCGTATTCCGTATTACATTGAATACATCGATATATCAGATGAATTGATGCCAGTTTGATTGCGAATTTTAGGCTAAGGTTAAATAGGGATAGAATATTTTATTTTCAAATGCAAATCTATGTGGTCTATTCATACTTGACCCTAAATAAATATGCATTAAATTTAAGTTGTTTATAGACGCTTGCATGGATTGGTTATCGGTTAAGTATGTTTTGGGTTTTCATATTTGATCAAAATATATAGACATCCGATAAATAATGATACCTTACGGTGAGTATCTAAAATGTATTTATTCGGATGTCTTTTAAGTCATTGGTGACAATGCAATTATCTTATGGTGAATACTACTGGGTTACTTATAAATTTCCCTCTGCAATTGCCAGGATCAATGATTTTTATATTTTGATCGTTTATGTTTACTTTGAAATGTTTTTAACCGTGTAATCTATGTAACCGATCTATAGCAACATATTAAAACAAGCTTTTATAATCCCATCTGTGCGAACTTAATTAAAATGTAAACTTATAATATAATAGAAATTAAAATGTAAATTAAAATCTAAGGTAAAGCTAAAATAATGTTAAATGTTAAAATGTAAAACTAATACTAAAATAATTTTAAATCTTATATATATATGTGCATAAATAAATGTTTGTATGTTAATTACTGGCAGTGGCTTATGTTATTCCTCTTATATATATATACTTATATTATTTTTTAAATCTCTGCTATTCCACTGAGCTAGTGACATGGGCTAACGACCGGATGCAAAAAAAAAAAAAAAAAATTTTTTTTTTTTTTTTTTACTTACGTATCTGCCTACTCTATAAATTTTTCTAGGTTCAAATGCCTAGATGGCGCCCTGTAGTGCAGTTTACGTTAAGTTGCTTTCTCCGGATCGTTACAATGTGTTTCCAAAATAGTTTGCTTTTGTTTGTACACACCATTACAACTTATTTCAATAGATGTCATTTTATTATTGCTTTTGACCAAAATTTATTTAGGTTATTTTTTGCCCATATTCACCTGGCATGATCTTACACATGGTAGTTTCTTGTTTACTGTAATCATCGTTGGGTATTACATTTGATAATTTGCTATGCAATTTGTGACCTAAACATAATTCTGCAGGTGATTTTATGATTTAGTAGTTGGAATTGAACGCGGATACACAAGTGTGGTTTAAGCTGCTTCCGGTATTTTCATTTTTCCCAATTTAGTTATTGATACTTTCAAATTTTGAAAAACTTTTTCTGCCAATTGATTAGATTGAAGGTGATAGGCAAATGCATTTTATCCCCCACTCTTTGAATTTGTCCAACATGAATCCAGTTCTATTATCAGAAACTAAAGTTCCAGGAAGATCATGATGCAAAAATATTTTGTGTAATTTTTTGAACTAGTGCTCTTAATTAATTTGTATTCGCTCGACTCTGAATATGCATTGACAGCTACAAAAAATAAATGTCCATTAAATGGGCCCATGTTATCAACATGGTTGTGTTACCAAGGTCTCAATGTTTTAGGCCATGCCTCAAAGTTTTTAGATGGATTCTAGCATATTTTTGACAATTACTGCAACTTTTTATGAATTTCTTGATATTACAATTTAATGTGGCTACCATATATAAACCAGCTATAGGCTATAGCTTTTGCTCAACTATGCCTGGATGATCTTCATGCAATAATTGCACAATTAAATCTCTACCCTTAATAGAGATTAGTACATGATCACCCATCAGAATACAACCTTTGAAAACTGATAAATTATCATGAGCATTCCGTAATTCTTTATGGAGAAATTTTGGATGTTTATTAGGCTAACTGCCTGAGATTTGGCTTATAATCCACTGTTCCAAACAGCTACTGTTTTATCATTTAAGAACATGACTTGAACACATCTGTAAAATTGATTTCAATTTTTTTTTTCTTTTTTAAGCAAATGGAATCTTCCTTGGTTTGCAATTTAGATACTGCCTCTGGAGATAACTCTAGCACCCCAGGGGTGGTTTTTATTTTTCCCAGTTTCTCGTTAAGCAATTTAGATAATTTCCCCTCATTTCCTTCCCAATTTGAATCTTTTTAACTGGCATTATTTTAATGCCCAATTTTGTAAATAAATCGCAACCAATTAATGGGTTTACTGAAGAATAGCCTACACATAAAGATTTGAAATACAGGCATTCTTATACCTCGAACATACTTACACATCAAAGTAAATGAAAAGTTTTACCATTCATTTTACTAACAAGAGCTTTAACTAATCCTTGGATTTTTTCCCATTTATATCTAAAACTTTTAATTCAGTTTTCTTAATTGTCAGCAGTTTTTTACAATTAGCAATTACAAAACCCTATTCATATGACAAAATCAAAGATTCACAGCTTCCACTATCGACCTACATAGATATGGGATTGCTGCATAATTTTAACTATAATAATTTTGTCTCATTCAGTCATTGATGTATTTTTTTATATTGGCTGGCTGATTTCATTTTCTGTTAAATATACCTTTATAACTGATGCTGTCTTTACCAGGTTTAACTACTCTTTTTTACACATCATTTCGAATTGTCCTTTTTTGTTACAGAGTTTGCAACACTCAGTTTTGTGAAAACAATCACTGGCTTTATGGCCAGATTTTCCACAACAAAAACCAAATAAACAGTTTGATTACTATTATCTTTAGCTTTTAAATTTCTATCTTTATCACAGGTTTATATGTCTTACAAACATTCATTTGTACATTATCTTTGACTTTTACCTCCACAAATTCTCTTGATTACTCAAAAACCAATTCATGGGTTATACCATGTTTTATAGCTTCAGTATATTTTATTTCATTATCAGCTAACAACTGTTACTTAAACTGTTGCTGCTCATTCCACACACAAATTAATTAAGAAAAGCCTCATTTACAAATGACAATATATACACTTTTTTGCAGGTCACAAAGAGTTATGTTATAATCTTTAATTTTTTTCATTTCTGTCCTGCTAGAGATTCCTGAAATGAAGTCTAGCAATGTATCTAGAGGGATGTGGGCTAAAGTAATTTACCAAGTGATCTTTTATTTGATCAAAAGGATAATCCTCAGAAGTACCCGGTCCACAGAGCCTATTAGTAATCTCTATTACTCCCTTTCCTGCAAAACAAAGCAGTGATGCTAATTTAATTTTCTCACCTTTAACTTTATTTCTCTACATTATTCACAGCACTGATGCCAAATTCACCAATTGATGATTGCATATTAAAACAGATTGCTTGATACCTATTAATCTGAAGATTTACCCCTTTTAGCTTGTTTCCAGGTTTGAATTAAGACTGAGTCAACTGCTATGTCTGGGAGCAATCCCTATGCTAAGTAGGCATAGGTTTTTATAAATTTCACCTAGTAAAAACAATAATAATGAAGCAACTTGGAATTGTAATTTAATACACAAATAATACAAACAAGAAAATTAATATTATATATACATATTAAAAAATATTTACAGTTTAAGGCATATTAAAATAATGAAGGCCAGTGGGACCTGTTCAAGTCCCTAGACTTGACTTGGCACATCGGAAGTAATTCTCTCCATGGTAGAAAATAACTAAGTCAACATACATAACATCCAGCAACATGTTATTGCATCCATCCATCTGCACACATGTAGCTTCCACAAGCTAGTTTCCCTTGGTTCCTCTTTTAGACCAATTCTTCACTTACAATTAATTATTAGAACTTTTGTTCTAATGGGTTGAACCACTTATATCCTGCTGACATTGTTTAATATTTTTTATATGTAGATGCAGCTGGTTACTAGTAAATCTTTTTGTTATTAATCAGTTACTTAGATTAGTTTCTGATTGAACAGCTCTTTTTTGCTTTTTACGAATTTAATTAAGGTAGTTTCCTTGATTTATAATTAATATTTTATAACATTCAAATATCAGCCTTTCAAGCTAATTGTGCATGCGCTTTCTGAGAGTGTTAATAATAAATGAATACTTTCCCTCCCAATACAAGATATAGTATTTATGCAGGAATAAAATGAATACACTTATTCCTACAACTCAAATGCTTATATATTAGCAAATCTGACTCGCAGAAAGCGCATGCACAAATAGCTTGATAGGCTGATAATTGAATGTAATACAATTGTAAACATAACGCTATATAAAAAATAAATGCTCATTTACAAATTAATATTTTAGTAAAACTAATTCTATTATCTACTGCTTCAATTAAGTTTTAATTTTACTTTTTACATAAATTTATTACTTATTTTTATAACTTTAAATGTGTATGTATGTCAACATACATACATATCATACAAATGTTTATAACTGTTTTCTAACTTTATATGTGTGTGTATTTTAACATACACATACAAACATAACATATTATACGTTTATGTGGGTAATCACTAAATTATGTTTACTATAAAATTTAATGAGTATTAATATACATATATTGAAATAATAGTTTCATTGCCGTTTTTCCTATCTATTAATGCAGAAACCAGTAGCTGTTTATGTGTTTAAAAACAAAAGATAAAAAAAAAAAAGAAAAGAAAAGAAAGATAAAGAAGGAAGGATTGGGAGTTTAAAATGATGAGCTTACATAAGATATAGCTATTTTGTTAATTTAGGATCAAAGCACACATAAATTGGCTAAAAATTTACAAAATTGAAATATTAAGAAAATAGATTCTAAATATAATTTGTACGTGTAAATATGGAGGTACATTAAAGTTTGTTCAGACATATCAATTTTTTTTTTAAAAAGCAATATATTTAGACTAAAAATAAACTATTTTTGAATCAAAATTATTTATAGATTAAATAAATGATTTTAGATATGTAAAAAAAAAAGTTAAATGATTAATTTTGTAAGCTTGTAGGAAAATTGGATTAAAATGCTCCATTTAGTCAAGTGTTGGTTTACATAGCTGCCTTCCAAGTAGTTCGCCCGGGTTTGCTTACCGGTCAACGCATTTTACTTATGTAAAAAAAAAGCTCCATTTATTCTTATTTTATTTTTAAGGGTTAATTAATTAAAAGAAAATACTTGATAATAAAATTCTCAGAAAAAGTTTTTGTAGCTAGTAAAATGAGAGCATTTGAATGGAAGACTATATAAAAAAAAAAATTAATCAAAAGCAAAGTAGAATGGAAGAGAAGTGAAAATTGTGTTCTTCATGGTACCAGTTTTATTTTTTTTCACCTTTTAAATGATGATGGTAAAATCTTACAATAGCCTATTAAATATAGAAAAGTGAAAAAAAATTGACTTCTCCAAAATTCCTATGAAATGACATTAGTTAAATTCTAAGTGTCAGAAATCAATATGAATGCAAAATAGAAAGTCATATTTCCATCAATTGAATACTAAATATTAACACTATTTAAAGAGCGAATCCAATCTAAAATATTTTATTACCGAGTCAAAAAATTATACTTGTGATAAAAAGGGCTGGAAATGATTCTAGTTTTTTTTATATATATATATCAAGAAACTTTAGTTTAAGAAAAAAAAAACACTGATAAAATTGCTAGCAAAGTGACTACATCTACACACATGTCCAAGAAAATAATACAAAGTATTTATATTGCATGTCTGTACTATATTAAAAATATTCCATAAATTAGATTACTTAAGTCCTCTCAAAAAATTAATAGTTAAATCATAACTCATGTATGCAAATAATCAAAATTACCACAAATTCTCAATTCAACCAGACTAGCCAAGAAAATAAACTTTAAAACTCTACCAATGGTTTCACTGCTACAAGAAGACTTCTCAAGTGTAAGGAACTACAAAATAACAACACATTTAAGCTAAACATTACTCACAATTCCACTTCTCATATACCCTTAAATATTAAAAAAACTTTTAAATAAGTTAATTGCTTAAGAATCATAAATTTTTAATAATAAATATTCTTTTATTTCTTTGCCATTTAAATTGTCTTCTTATAAAATAGTATGTAAAAATAGTAATTTGTTTGGAAATAAGAAAATTGCTTGGAAAAGGGATATTACTTTGAATAATTTATTAAATAATACTATATCAGGATGGTGGTGATGGTAAATCAGTCATTCCCAAATAAACAAAATATTTCAAATAATTAAATTTACAAACAATATTTAAGTTTATAAAATTAAAGTAAGATATTAGTACGATAATTAAGTAAAATAAAGTAATATTAAATATCATAAAATATATAAAAAAATTTATACATTAAAAGAGCACAAGATCTCATTGAGAGATCAGCCTAGTTAACTCCTTAGAGCAACTAAAATTATTTATAAATTCACCAGCATTATCAATAAGTATATATATAAGTATAAGTAAAACTCAAAAGAAATAAATCAACCATCATCAGGAATGATCAACAATCAAAATAAATCAACAGTCAATCTGATGACTGGATTTGCAATAGATCTACTGCAGACCAGACCAAGTATTTAGTTTTTGCTAGCTTGGGCAATTATTTAAACATAATGTGGATACACCATCTTAAGTGCTCATCCATTAGAATACATAATAATCAAAACAACAATGCTGGGATATTAAAACATTCTGATCATCGTCAATGCTCTGGCCACATAGTGTAATCTACTGTAGACCAGACCAACTATTTAGCTTTTGCTAGCTTGGGCAATTATTTAAACATAATGCGGATGCATCATCTTAAGTGCTCATCCATCAGAATACATAATAATCAAAACAACAATGCTGGGATATTAAAACATTCTGCTCATCGTCAATGCTCTGGCCACATAGTATCATTAATGTACTGGCAAACTATAATTTAAATTCTAATAGACTAAACTAAAATAAAATGTAGTGCATGAATTTTGAAGATCCAAACTAGGACAATGTCAATTGGATGCACCTGCACTAAATATAGACCCCCTTCCATATATCAGACTGTTATGGGAATCTAGCTCAGAATACATAAGTTCTATTACTGTTACTGTGATCAAGAGATGATACAAATATAAAGTTCTAAACTCTTTAGAATCAAGTTACTGGAATAATTTTAACAATAACATACAAGTTTATTAATAATATAAAAAAATTATATTAAGGTCTTTTCAATTCGGCTACCTACATAAGCCTGAAGTTAAGGTCTCTAGAATAAGGCTATATACATACAAGCCTTCTGATTCTAATTACTATCCAAAATTCAAATTATTATATTGATTTACAATACCTTTTAATGGATTTACTTAAAACACATATATAATGTGCATAGATGTGATTTTATAATTAAAAAAATGATTAAATTTTACATGTGTTGGTTAATGTAAAAACAAAATTCAGTTTATTACACTGTGGTTTACATGTATGTTCTAATAGATTTACTTAAAATACATATATAGATATATATATTGTAACGGTCAGAATCGTCTATCTCGCTAACACACTGCAGAATTCAAACCCCAAACACAAAACTGAACACTCTAGGAGGGGTTGCCTTCTAGATATACTAAGTTCGAATCTAAAGTCTAAATTCCACACTGCCACGTACATGATAACGCCTCTGATACTACTACTAATATATCCCTTTACCATGCCTGGTGGTCAGGGAGAAACAAAGAGGCTCTATACTAAGATAAGTTTGGGTTGCTAATTAACGTCTATGGATGTACAAAAGAAATGTAGAAAATAGATATATAGACCGAGACATAGGGATCAACAAAATAAAAGATCAAAATTAGTTTTTAAAAGATTTATTTAGACAGAAATATATATATAACGCCATTGTCTGCTTATATGAGACAGGGACGCTTACTAAATAATTGTCAGCATTACATTCCATAAAATTACAAAAAAAAGTTGTTAAGAAAATATATTCTATCCCTCGGGCTAATAGTATTATGATAATGTGCTTAAAAGAGATGGGAACATGTGTGAGGTGCTTTGAGTAACTTTGAAGTTTAATAAAACATTTTAATATTAAGGTTTATAGAATATTTCTTGATTTCGAGAATAGCACGGACCAAAGTTTACTAAGCGATAAAGTAGGGATGTGATCAAGGCATTATTTATAATTATAATTAAATTTATATTGGGAAGTCGGTATTGTTAATAATGAATTTATTAAAGGATGGAGGGGGTAATACCTTTAAATCATGGATGCTTTGTAAAATAGATAAATGAAATAATGTTGAATATTTACAATGATTATGGAGGGCATCTCGCCGCTGACCTGTAGGAATGTGTTGTCGAAGTCTGGACTCATCCAAAACTTAGCGACTGGATGACTGTGTCTAATTCCCAGGTATAACATTCGAGTACACACTCTGCCTGGGAACCACAGGAAGCAAAAGGAAAATGGACTTGGCCATTTAAAATCCTTGGAAAGAAACAAAGCGGTCTCGAGCACCAATTCATTTACCAGCAATACTCGACTAATGTACGTAAAACATACCAAATGGGTTTACTTGGATTGAAAAAATGCCCAATCAAATCCACAGAAATTTATTGAAAAGGGTGTGCCCATTCTCGACGTCAATTTGAAACTTGAAATTAAAACAGAATATTTTAAAATAAGGAAAATGCATGCTTGCGGGTTTGAAAAAAAAGCATAGATTTATTTACCCAATCATACATTTGGGACACGTTTAATCATTGACCTCGCACATATTCTCATAATAGATTAAAATCGATAAAATGTAGATTTTAAACTATTTAATTATTATACATATTAAAGAAGATTAGAATAGCCCTCGAATGAGTGACTCGCAAGGTAATAAAAATGGGAACTATTATAAATTTAAGATGCCTTAATATCGGTATCTTGTTTTCAACAAGGGAATAACTTACTCGGTCAAAGACTATTCTGACACACTATTATAATAAAATAAAAATTTAGTAAAGAAAAAATATTAACCCAGGATAGAGAGCAAAATTATTGATAATTAGAACATTTTAAAGGAATACATAATAGAGTCAAGTAAAATGGAAACAATTTAAAATAGCTATAGCATGTTAGTTAGGAATCACAAGAGCTCTTGGGTTAATGTTGGGTTATCTCTGGAGAAGCATTTGCAGGTAGATTGATGATCAGCAGGTTTTATACAATTCAGCAGCAAAATCTGGTATTGTTCATATTTCGGCAGCAGCAGCAGTTTCAGGGTCCCTTATGTGACAGCTTTCGATGGTATAGAGCAGCGGCCGGCCATTTCCGAGGCAAAAATAGCCTTCTTGCCAGCTCTACTCCATCATTTCAAGGTTAGCAATTTTGAAGGTTGGGCGGTTCATAGGTGAGACTGTAAACACGGTAAATCGATTTGAAGACAAAAACTTGGCTTCAAATTTAAGTTTGCAGGCTCATGGCTGGAAAATCTCAGAACAATATATTTTAGAAATCATGCTAGAATAATTGTAGAATGATATTAGAATCACTAGAAAATTTGCTGGAATATTACTAGAAACATTTGCTGAAATATCACTAGAATCAAAAACAGAAGAAAACCCTCCCTTTTATAGTCAAATTGCACAATACAACTGCCCTGGAGCATTACAAAAATATTTCATACTTTGCTTACTTATCAGCTGTAATCAATCCTATCCGAATGTCTAAAGAAATTCAACAAAATTTTAATTAATTTCTATTGTTAATTTCCTTGTCGACATTTGAATTACAAATTTGATTTAATTAAAATAACTTTTACTAATTGAAAAAAAATCTTAAGTGGACATCTGCTGCATATTTTAGATAAGTTTCTATAACATTAAATAATTAAAACTATTGTTCCTACCAGCCCTCATTTATTTTAACAGAAATATATGGCATGACTTTTATTAAATCTAAAAGAAAATTATTTTACTTTTTAAATTTCAATATTTGAATCTATTTACTAAATGAATATGAATTTTATTTTAAATGAAAAAAAAAAAAATTACGACTGTAATATATTTTGTAAACAGATTCAAACAAAATAATTTTAAATGACAATTTGTAATCTTAACATAAGTTTTAAAATGCATATCACAGTGTGTGCGCAATTATGACCTATATAACCTACTTTTAAATAAATCTAAATTATTTGAACATACCCATAATCCATAACATTTTATTTATTTGGGCATGAGTTATACTTATATATATAACACGAGCTTGTACTCGTGGTTTAAAATTGGGTGGGATTTTCGGTATATAAGCGCATTGCAGACACACTACCATTCATTTGGGTCAAACTAAGGTATGGGGGTAGGAAAATGGTGAGAAAAGGTGAAATAAAGATCGGCGAAGCAGATATTATTGTTTCACATTCCCTCAGTGACGGAACAAAAAAAATTGTAAAAAAAAAAGATCTTACAACAGGTGTCCATCCATGAAGCCTGCACAACAAAAAAATTTACAAGATAACCCATATAACATACAGTACATAAATACAATGATGGAACGAAACTGAATTATATACCCGGATCATATAAAAAAAATCTATCTAGCAAACAATTTCTCTATTATTTCCCCCTTCAACAAATTATTTATCTAACATTTTAATAGTTTAACATTGGTTTGAAATCCGATCTCCTTTCTCAATTATCCTGCGACATGTCCATTCCTTTTTTTTATTATATTAAAACCTACTATAATCCTGGGTCTGGTGGGTGATATACAAGGGGTTTTAGACTCCTAGCATTATATGCTACTTTTATGGTCCCATTATCCTCCAGTAAATATGCATTTGGGCCGCTTACCCGTTTTATCACATATGGCCCTTGATACAGTGGAAAAAACTTCTTGTATTTACACTGGTCCCGGCTACTAGGCTTTGGGGTTCTGACCCATACATGATCCCCAATTTGAAATTGGTAGGGCCTTGTTTCTTTTAATTGCTTTTTCTCTGCCCAGGCTTTCAGATGACGATGAACTGCTCACCGGTCCTCTTTTCGGTTAACTTCTTGATCATCCTTGGGCAGAGGTATTTTCATTAATGGTTGCTCTGGCTTACCAAAATGAAGATGCATTGGTGTTAACTCTGTAGCCTCATTAATGGTTCCATTAATATAATGAAAAATTTCTTCGGTTCAGTTGACCCAAACCCGGTGGTTATCGTGGATGTACATCTGAAACAGCCGGTTAATTTCCCGCATGACCCTCTCCCAGGGGTTGGATTGGGGGTTTCTAATGGATGTCATCACATGCCTGAGACCTTGGCCCTTTATCCAGGTCTGCCATTCTCGTGAAGTGAAAACCGAGCCGTGATCTGAGAGTATCGCTTTGGGCTTGCCGATGGTCACAAATTGCTTGCACTGTAACACCCTAATTGCGCTTTTTGAATCTACCTTTATGACTGGGTAGGCCCATCCGTATTTAGAAACTAAGTCGTAGGTGACAAAAAGGTACAGAAATCTACGATAGGATGGTAGTGGTCCATAGTGGTCTACTGCCAATACCTTGTTGGGTCCCAATGGGATAATGGAGGTGGGGATACCGCTGAAGATTTTATTTGGGGGTTTGCTTTTAGCACATGTATTACATTTCTGGAGGGTATGTAATATATCACTATACATCTGTGGCCAATGAAACTTGCCTCAGGGCTTCGGACTTTCTGGGACCATAATGTCCCACCAAACTGAGCATACAAGTGATTAGTGGGCTTCTTAAATCAGGTGGTATGAGAATTTTCCACAATCTATTCTCAGTTTGTTGCAGCAAAAGTCGATTTTGCAATTTGTATCTCCTCTTTTCCTTACCAGTGGTACATCCTTGAGTGGGGTTTCCTTGCCTTTGGACTTCTTGTATTAAATCTCTGTACTGGGGCTGCTTCTCCTGCCAATACTGCAAATTCTTAAGTTTCTTTTCAATTTCCTGGTCCAACACATTAATCATGATTATTAACAACTGGTCTGATATCGTAGGGTTGCAAGGTTAACTTCCACAGGGTGATGACTCAATACATCGGCCACAATATTTTCAGGGCCTGGGCAATAAATTATCTTGTAGTGGAATTTATGCAGTACTGGACAAAGCTCCATCGTATAAGGCAATCGTTGTTTAGATAACTTATTCAGAAATTCCAAGCACCGGTGGTCCATAATTATAATTACTTCTGATCCCAGCAATATTTGCTTGAATTTGCTGCATGCCCATACAATGGCCAAAGTCTCTTGTTCAGTGACATTATAGTTTTTCTCCACACCTCTTAATGTACAGCTACTGAAGTACAAGACCTGATGTTGGCCTGCTTGATTAACCTGAAACAGTACAACACCTAGATCTTTCTTGCTGCTGTCGGTCTGCAAATAGAATGGGTGAGTGAAATCAGGATAACATAACATCACAGTCTGGAGGAAATTGTCCTTGATTTTCTTGAAATCTTGCTCGTGCTGTTCATTCCATTCCTGCTGACGGTGTTGCTTCAATAGTTCTAGCAATATGGAGGTATCTTTCACAAAGCCCGGATAGAACTTATGGTGATGATTGCAAAGGCCTAAAAAGGATTTAATCTGCTTTCTATTGACAGACCTTGGGAAGTTCTGGATCACTTCTACCTTATCTGGATTGGTCCAAATTCCTTGTCCATTTACTATGTGTCCTAAAAATGCAATTTCTTTTAGAGCAAAGTGACTCTTTTCTAGATTCACAGTAAAATTCTTTTGGGCACATTCAGAAAAGGACTGCTTCAGGTGCTCCAGGTGTTCCTGAGGGTTGTGCGATGAAATGACCACATCATTGATATAATACACTAATTTTTTTTAGATTTTCAGATAGAACTTGATCCAAGCACCTCATTAGTGCAGTGCCACTGTTTATGAGCCTGAAAGGTACTCTCTTAAATAGTTGTGTTTGCCCATTTTCTGTCTCGGTGATGCAATATCATCTGCCAATAGCTAGCAGTTAAGTCCAATGTGGAAAAAATATTCTTTGTAGATAATTTGAGGAAAACTTCCTGTACAGGTGGTGGTATATCCTGTTCCGGTATCGTGATATTGTTTAGCATTCTGGCGTCTAAACACAGCCTTATAGACCTGTTTTTCTTTTTCACAACCACTAACGGGTTATTATAGGGCAATAATCCTTTCTCAATTACCCCCCATGCAATCATCTGTTGGATCTGAGCACTCACTTCATCTTGATATTAAAAAGGAATGGGATATGTCCAGACCTGGAAGTGGGTTTCTTCCTTCACATGAATCCGGTGGACATAACCTTTAATTTATACAGGGGTTGGAGACAAGATTTGCTGACTTGTTATCAATAGTTGATGCAATTGGGACTGGTCCTCGATGGTTTCTAGTGATGACTCTTTGACCTTATCTTTGGTGGTGTCTTCATCGATGCTGGCTTCTATACACTGAACTTGGACTCCGGATAAGACATTGGCTTCATTAAAACCTATCTTCTCTTGCTGGACCATGATTGAATTTGTGGCATAGTCAAGGATACACTTATTCTGGGTCAGAAAATCGGATCCAATCATAACATCATCGACCAATACTTTTATAATTAGGAACGTGTACCCAATGGTTATTTTCCTGAAGATTATTTCTAAACATACTTGGTAAGCTTGATGACCAATCCTTTTATAACTAGGAACGTGTGCCCAATGGTTATTTTCCCGAAGATTATTTCTAACCCTACTTGGTATGCTTCAGTCTTGGTTCTTTTTCCATCAGCCAGTTTCATCTGGATGGGACGGGATGGTAACTTGGGTATACATCCGCTCCGTTCTTCCATTCGTAGCAACCATCACTTTGAAATGCAGGAAATTTGACTGCCAGGGTCAATGAGGAAAGAAATTTCAATGGCTCCCACTCCGATATTTATTACTGGACATGGACCAATAGGAACTCCACAGGTGGGATTCTCTTCTCAGATAATCATTGACTTGGGGTTCATATCCCCTAAGAGGCTTCCTTTTGTTGGAGGATGAGTAGTGGGGATGCACTAACAGGGTTCTTTTGGGTCTCGTATTTTCTCTGATCATATTTTGTTCTGATTGACGGTGGGATTCCATGGGCCGGAGTTGATCATTGTCAAAAATTCTGCCATGACTTCCACATCTTTGATCCTGGTGCTGACCATAAGCCATTGGATAGGTTATGGCATATTCTGTTGGATTGTATGGATGATGTAGGGATCTGAAAATATGAATGTGGTGAGTGATCTAAATCAGTTTTCCAGATGGACGAAAAATTGCATGCAAGTCTCTTTGATTGCTTCATACTTCTCCTGGTAAATCGTATTCAGGATCCCACTCTGTCGATCACTCCAATAATACTTCAATAACATGTTACAGTAATTGGCAAAGTCGCTCACGTTTTTAGTCAACATGCCCCACCAATCCCAGCATAGCCATATAAGTAATGGCTAGCGATCACAGTCTGTTCGCAACAGGTCATCTTATAAAGATAGAAGAAATCCCACAAGCTATCCAAGTGTGGGTGGGGATTTTTTCCTATTTGTCCTCAAAATATATGAATGGTGATTATTTTATCAATCTGGGTTTATCCTGAGGTCTGAAATTAATGTACTGCAGGGTGCATCTCTTGTACTATTGTTGATTTGAAAAAATGGTCGATTGCTGTCAAAGGTCTGACAGCTCTGATTTATAGTTCTGTCCTCTTTCCAGTTTTCTAGGTAGCGTTCTTCAATATTAAGTTTGAGAGTCCTTTGTTCTTTTTTTACTTTGACAATTTTGTGGAAGATGAGTCGGGTCAACTCCTTACCTTCCTCACCTTTCCTGCAAGTTTCTTTCACCCATCTGCTCGCTCTTCCTTCACTGTTTCCACAGCTCTACAATATTCCTGAAACGGCTCTCATTATCCTCCAAGTTTTCCATGGTTTTGGACAATTATTGTGATCGATGATGATGATGACTTTTCCCTTTTTTGCTAACTATTTTATCCTAACTTTCTTTTTGAACGAATTGGTGTACTTTTAAACACAATGTACAACAATTTTATACTTTTGTTATCTCTATTTTATTAATATCAAATAAACAGCACTGATTAAAAAAACTTTTAAAACATGTTTTACAGTTAAACTTACTAAATCTAATACAGTTAAAATACTAACTGAAAGAGAAATCAGAATAATATTAAGCGAAAGGAACTGAAAATGTCTCTATTGACAAGCAATGATCAACTTACTGTGAAAATGTTCTAGTTATTAAAATTTTATACAGAGCAGTGAATATTTTCACAAAGACAGAATTGCAATTACTAATATAAGTCTTTTCGAATATGCACTATGAGATTTTGAGAATCAAAAGCTATCTCAAGATTTATTTTAACTTAATGCCTTAACAATAATTCTTAGCAATAACTATAAACAAAAGGTTTCTTCTAATGGTTAAGTACTATTGTTATTATATCTATTCCTTGTTTAACCCTCTGGGATTATTTTTAAGTTTAATTACAAATTTTATCAATGGCTAATTGGCTATCTCCCTCTCGGTTCTTTTGGCCAAATTGCTGCTTTTACGTTTAACACTAAAACCACAACTACTGCCCTTTTACTACTGCTAAAATTTCATGTTTAAATCTGCTGCTAACATATATATATATATATTACTGCCCGTATATATAGAAAATTTCTTAAATGCTACCTGTCAAATTATTTCGCTAACATATATATTTTAAATGCATGCAATTTTGTTTATATATATAAACATTCGCTAGATCCAGGTATACTTATTTCATTCCCTCTTATTTAAGATTAACATACACATATATTTTTACATTATAATTATTGATCCGATTCAGTCTCATTATTTGGTCTAAGAAAAATTTATACACGTTGAAAAAAAAAACAAATTACATACAAAAGAATTTGCCCTAGTGACAAAATTTATTTTAGAAGTAACTCCATTTAGTGAAATTACCTCTGGGCGCCATGCCACTAGTTAAAAATATCCATAGACTGTTAGCTTCCCCAAAATTAATTTTAAATTACTATTCCATTTAACTACAGGCATTCATTAAAACATTCACATTTTTATTGATTATAAAATTTTATTTATGATTACATTTCTGAATTCCATATGATGGCCTATTATATCTAGGTCATTGACCATACAAAATTATTTTATGCTATCTTGCGCGTTGAGCCGATAAAACTTTATTTTGACAGAAAACAAATTTGAAATACACAGATTGTCACAATATTCACTTGGGACAATATTTCAGTAATTTGCGCCATGCATACATAGCATGATTTAAGTGAAACAATAAATACAAATAGCTCATATCACACTATAGTAAGTTTGGACAGGTTTAGATTATATAGTATACGTAATTGAATGCGTGAGTCAAACAAAATATGTGAAATATATATGCAAAATAAACAATACCGATAATATAGTTTAAAAAAACATTATATATATCAAAATATAAGGGATTTGGGTGATTAAATACGAACAAAATGCTAAAATTAAGCTACAGGGATGTGGGTGCTTAAATAATTAAGATCTACAGGGATGTGGGTGTTTAAATAATCAAGGCCTCAAGTTTGGGCAAGCCATGGACCCAGAAAAAAAATACTATGTAACAGTCAGAATCGTCTACCTCGCTAACACACTGCAGAATTCAAATCCCAAACATGAAACTGAACACTCTAGGAGGGGTTGCCTTCCACATATACTAAGTTCAAATCTAAAGTCTAAATTCCACAGCGCCACCTACGTGATAACGCCTCTGATGCTACTAATATATCCCTTTACCGGTGCCTGGTGGTCAGGCAGAAACAAAGAGACTCTATACTAAGATAAATTTGGGTTGCTAATTAACATCTATGGATGTACAAAAGAAATGTAGTAAATAGATATATAGACCAAGACAGTGATAGGGATCAATAAAATAAAAGATCAAAATTAATTTTTAAAAGATTTATTTAGAAATATATATATAACGCCACTGTCTGCTTATATAAGACAGGGATGCTTACTAAATAATTGTTAGCATTACATTCCATAAAATTACAAAAAAAAGTTGTTAAGAAAATATATTCTATCCCTCATGCTAATAGTATTATGATAATGTGCTTAAAAGCAATGGGAACATGTGCGAGGTGCTTTGAGTAACTTTGAAGTTTAATAAAACATTTGAATATTAAGGTTTATAGAATATTTCTTGCTTTGGAGAATAGCACAGACCAAAGTTTACTAAGCGATAAAGTAGGGATGTGATCAAGGCATTATTTATAATTATAATTAAATTTATATTGGGAGGTCATTATAATTATAATTAAATTTATATTGGGAGGTCGGTATTGCTAATAATGAATTTATTAAAGGATGGAGGGTGTGATAACTTTAAATTACGGATGCTTTGTAAAATAGATAAATAAAATAATGTTGAATATTTGAAAAGACTATGGAGGGCATCTCACCACTGACCCATAGAAATGTGTTGTCATGTACAGTCGAAGTCTGACTCATCCAAAACTTAGCAACTGGGTGACGACTGCGTCTAATTCCCAGGTGTGACATTCGAGTACACACTCTGCCTGGGAACCGCAGGAAGCAAAAGGGGAACAAACTTGGGCGTTTAAAATCCTTGGAAAGAAACAAAGCGGTCTCGACAACCAATTCATTTACCAGCAATACTCGACTAATGTACGTAAAACATACAAAATGGGTTTACTTGGATTGAGAAAATGCCCAATCAAATCCCCAGAAATTTATTAAAAAGGGAGCGCCCATTCTTGATGTCAATTTGAAACTTGAAATTAAAACAGAATATTTTAAAATAAAAAAATGCATGCTTGCGGGTTTGAAAAGAAAGCATAGACTTACTTACGCAATCATACATTTGGGGCACGTTCAATCATTGACCTCTCACATACTCTCATAATAGGTTAAAATCGATAAAATGTAGATTTTAAACTATTTAATTATTATACATATTAAAAAAGATTAGAATAGCCCTCGAATGAGTGACTCGCAAGGTAATAAAAATGGGACATATTATACATTTAAGATGCCTTAATATCGGCGTCTTGCTTTCAACAAGGAAATAACTTACTCGGTCAAAGACTATTCTGACACACTATCATAATAAAATTAAAATTTAATAAATAGAAAATATTAACCCAATGATAGAGAGCAAAATTATTGATAATTAGAACATTTTAAAGGAATACATAATAGAGTCAAGTAAAATGGAAACAATTCAAAATAGCTATAGCATGTTAGTTAGGAATCACAAGAGCTCTTGAGTTAATGTTGGGTTACCTCTGGAGAAGCATTTGCAGGTAGATTGATGATCGGCAGGTTTTATACAATTCAGCAGCAAAATCTCGTATTGTTCATATTTCGGTGGCAGCAGCAGCAGTTTCAGGGTTCCTTATGTGACAGCTTTCGATGGTATAGAGCAGCGGTGGGCCATTCCCGAGGAAACAATAGCCTTCTTGCCAGCTCTAGTCCATCATTTCAAGGTTAGCAATTTTGAAGGTTGGGCGGTTCATAGGTGAGACTGTAGACATGGTAAATCGATTTGAAGGCGAAAACTCGGCTTCAAATTTAAGTTTTCAGGCTCATGGCTGGAAAATCTCAGGACAATATATTTTAGAAATCTTGCTAGAATAATTGTAGAATGATATTAGAATCACTAGAAAATTTGCTGAAATATTCACTAGAAACATTTGCTGAAATATCACTAAAATCAAGAACAAAAGAAAACCCTCCCTTTTATAGTCAAATTGCACAATACAACTGCCCTGGAGCATTACAAAAATATTTCGGACTTTGATTCCTTATCAGCTGTAATCAATCCTATCTGTATGTCTAAAGGAATTCAACAAAATTTTAATTAATTTCTATTGTTAATTTCCTTGTCAATATTTGAATTATAAATTTGATTTAATTAAAATAACTTTTCCTAATTGAAAGAAAACCTTAAGTGGACTCTGCTGTATATTTTAGATAAGTTTCTATAACATTAAATAATTAAAACTATTGTTCCTACCAGCCCTCATTTATTTTATCAGAAATATATGGTGTGACTTTTATTAAATCTAAAAGAAAATTATTTTACTTTTTAAATTTCAATATTTGAATCTATTTACTAAACGAATATGAATTTTATTTTAAATCAAAAAAAATATATTACGACTGGACATATTTGAATTGTCATAAAATAATTATAAAAATTTTAAATTATATAAAAATATAATAATTAATTAACAGGTACATATTTGACTTGTTATAAAATAAACATTTTCAGTTATCAGTTTTAAATGATATAAAATACCACAATGGGTTTTCATAAAACATATTTATATAATTAACTAACATATAAATGAAATTCATTATTTTATATTTGAATTTATCAAAATAATGAAATTAAATATCTATCATAATTAATTCCATTTGGGAAATATACATAAAATTAACACATGTGTATATCAACAAAAATAAAGATATGAATGAGTTATCAAATTCTATCATAATAGTTTAGTTTTTTTGGTACTTGTGTATAATTCAACCGATGATGTATTACCCTGAAGGCATATCAGTCTAATCTTGCGATTTTTAAGATAACGTCTCCAAGTGATTTGCGGACACATGTAATCGCTAAAATGTGTCCGCAGATCACGTGAACACGGTACATTAAAAAACGCAACATTAGACCGATATGCCTTCAGGGTAATACGTCATCGGTTGATCACGTGGTAAAAACAAAAAAACATGGCAAAAATATAAAAATTTTAAAAAAAAATTAAACATAAAAAAAAGAAAAAAAATGTGACGCAGGTCACGTGATAAAAAACAAAAAAAAAAAAAAGGGCAAAAATCTGACGCAGGTCAGGCAAATAGTAAAAAAAAAAAATGTACATGCATGTGTCAAAATAATTTAGAAAAAACTATATTCTAATTTATAAAACCACCCTATATTATGCTCAATTATAAAAAACAGCGCGTAGCGCTGGAGTTGGCGGGGGGGCCTTTGTGTTTTTGACAAGCCGTTAGGCTTGGCGTACACCTATACCTTGTATTACTCTCATAGCTGTAATTTTTATAATTGCCCATGAATTTACGAAAAATAATTTTCTGTATGATATAATTCAGAAATTAAAAATTGCCGATGAATTTACGAAAAATAATTTTCTGTATGATACAATTCAGAAATTAAAAATTAAATTAAAACGTAATTCAATTGTAGAAATATTAACAAAAATTTTTTGTAAATTTTAAATAAACAGCTAAATTAAAAAGACGCGATTTAATGCAAATCTGGTATTAATGGCGTCGCACCCTGTAATTTTTATAATTGCCGATGAATTTACGAAAAATAATTTGAGAATTGTAGAAATATTAACAAAAAGTTTTTATAATTGACGATGAATTTATGGAAAATATTTTGAGAATTGTAGAAATATTAACAAAAAGATTTTGTAAATTTAAAATAAACAGATAAATAAAAAACAGTTTACCAAAATAAATTACGAAAAATAATTTTCTGTATGATACAATTCAGAAATTAAAAATGAAATTAAAACATAATTCAATTGTAGACTGATAATACGTCATCGGTTGAATTATCCAGGTCACATGCTAAAAAATATTCAAAAATGAAAAATATCTGACGCAGGTCAGGCAAATACTAAAAAAAAAAATTTACATGCATGCGTCAAAATATTATTCTCAATTTTAAAATACAGCAGCGCGTAGCGCTGGAATTGGCGGAGGGGGGCCTCTGGATGTTTTTGTCGGGCCTTTTTGTAAATTTGAAATAAACACCTAAATAAAAAAGACGCGATCAAATGCAAATCTGGTATTAATGGCATCCAGAAAACGCCGCACTTTTACATGCATTTGGTAATTTTTAAAACGTACTGCATATTGCAAAATTGATTTAAAAAATTATTTCAAATTATTTACACATTAAAAACGTAATGTAGAAATATTAACAAAAAGTTTTTGTAAATTTAAAATAAACAGATAAATAAAAAAACACTTTACCGGAGAATAAATTATTTACACATTAAACGTAATTCAATGTAAGTTTCAGAATTGTAGAAATATTAACAAAAACTTTTTGTAAATTTAAAATAAACAGATAAATAAAAAACACTTTACCGGAGAAGTTTGAGAATTATAGAAATATTAACAAAAATTTTTTGTAAATTTAAAATAAACAGATAAATAAAACACTTTACCCGAATTAACAGCTCAAAAAAGTAACTGTGATGCCGTGGATAGCAAAATCGCAATAGACAGAAAAATCAAAAAATTTCCCAAACCTCTCTACGAATTTTAAATCTTGCGGGTAAAAAAAAAAAAAATTGACTCTCTGATGGATTAATCACGCCAGTCACTTGGTTACCATGACAACGTTGTCATGCAAAAAACGTCGATGTCTACCGGAAGGAAAATCGGTAAGTCAAAAACGACATCGGTTGAATTATTCACAAGTACCGTTTTTTTAAAAAAAACAAAAAATTACTATCCTATAATAGTCTCTCTTTTAACAGATCACCGTTAATTAAAATTTATAAACATCTTTAAAAATAATACACCAGGTATATTTTTTTCTAATCTAAAAAAGTTTCCCTTTTTTCTTTTTTTTTTTAAAAATCAATCTTGACAGGTTTACTGTTGATTAAATAATTAGAAACATCTTCAAATTTAAAAATATAGATTTTAAATATTTTCACTTCTCTTGAAAAAACAAATATAAATGTCTATGAATTAAAACATTTTTAAATGTTTAACTTGAGTAAAATTATTTACATGTTCTTTAAAATATCATTTTAAAATAATTACTTAAAAGAACTTATTTAAAATTTTTGTTCTCATTATATATAACATTACTCACCATCAGCTGTATAAACATTTATTTGTTTTCTCTGGCTATAGCTGACACAGCATACATATAATGAATTCTTCAGCAAGCTGAAGTTCTCTCTGGGAAAATGTCATTGTGAAGGTATAATCAAATAACTGTTGATGATCCACTTTCTGTCCAGTATTTGATCATTTCAGGCCAGCAAGCTCTTTTGTCCACACTTATAGCTATAAAACACTTGAAGTAGACCATTTTCTCCATGTGAATTCAAATTCCACCAACATGAACTATAGAACAGTTTTTGGAATTGCCTTCCTTGCAGTCATATTTTCATGATAGTTTTCTGTCCTGCTCTGGACTATTCTGCTAGCCAACTATTCTGGCCAGCTATAATTATTGCCAAATATAGCAAACTATTAGCCAACTCTTCCAAAAAAAGTTACTAGCCAAAAGTAACAAAATATTATAAGCCAAACTATTGTAATCTTTTTACCAACTCTTTTTATAGTAGTGAGGTGACAAAAACAGTATATTAAAAACTGTTTTATCTTGATTAAAATCAATCCTAATTCTTTCAAAAGCAACAAAGATTAAAAATAGATGACATTTTTACAATTATCAGAAAACATGCTTGTTTTTTTAAATTTCAAAATCAGAATACAATATTAATTAGACCTTTTTAACTGTTTAATTTATAAAATTCTATTTTAAATTCATAATTATTTAATCTTTTATGTATCATTTTGTTACCAGTGAAACGTAAAAAAAATCTACAAAATGTTTATTTCTTCTTTTGCTTTCAACTTTATATATATGCACACAGTTATTATGTGCTTTGTAATAGAAGTGTTACAATACAAAGAAAAATTTTGATAGAAAGACTATCCGTGTAAGTGTATATATATTATCCCTTCTTTTTGTAAGGTATATATTAAGGGTGTATTTGAAGCAAAATTGTGGGTAATGTTTAGCTTCTTTACACTTAAGAAGTCTGCTTAAAGCAGTGAAACCATTGATAGTGTTTTAGAGTTTATTTTCTTGGCTAGTCTGGTTGAATTGTGAATTTGGGGTAATTTTGACTATTTATTGACTAGTTTAGCTTTATGCTTTTAATGATTATGTATGCAAATGTATATGAGTTTACATCTTTTATATTTTGTTTTTTTTTTTTCAAAAAAAGAGAATTATCAAGTATGCTTAAAAGTTTTATTATTATTGCAATTACTTTTAAGTTTATTAATTAAATTTAAAGAATGCTTGAGCAACTGATTTAGTATGAAAAAAGTAATTTCAAATCTTATGTTTTGAAGAGAAGAAAAAATTTTAGGTATAAAATTTAAGGATTATACATGATAATTCACTTTTAATCATTAATCAGTCAACACTTGGACAATCCCAATATTAATACAATCAACAATTTCAAACTGTTGTCAAGGCAACCTCCTTTTAACAATAAATGTGGAATACATGTACATACACAAATTTTGTGCTGAACATATTTAGCTAATGCTGAAAGTTGATTATTATTATTTTATTGAGAATTTTAAGTAATCATTTGTTGAAATAAGGTGGAAAAGTTAATTTATTTTTATGCTTATAATGGGTGGCAGAAATTGATGATTAGGAGGTTGCATAAAGTTTGTAAGAATAAAATATTAAACTGAACAATAATGACATTAAAATATTCGATAATTAAAGAAAGTATTTATTTGTGTAAAGAACACCTGCCATTTAGATTTCCGAAAAAAGTTTGTTGAGTTAAATAATTCAAATGAAATATTCTATTGAATCAATGAGTCTTAGAATGAATATCAGTTTTGGTAATATATATGTGAAATAATATTTTGAAATTATGTTAGATAAAACATGCAAAATAATGTTTTAAGTTAAATAGTAATGGCTATGCACAGTAGCAGTTTGAAATATATTAATCCAAGCACGAGGGTATAAATAAAAATAGAAAGCGCTCATATATTAGATGATTCACAATTGACATTTAATATTTAAATATATTGTCTATATTGAACTTAATATAATTAGAGAACTCAGACTTTCAAGCTGCCTACAGCTATCCACTCCATCCTCTACAACCAATATTCATAATCACATACATGTGAAGAAAAAAAAATCTCCAATACATAATGTATTCTGTGCTCGACCAGCTCTCATCAGTTAGTCCAAATCATTATCTCATCTCCCCAAACACACACACATAAATAACCAGTGCTCAATTTACAATAATATAGCAAATTATCAAACTTTAATGGACAGGCTTCAATCTTCTCCACCCACCAATTCTTAAAGTTAACATGGGTGTGGCAATAGTATTGGCATCAATAAGGTCTTTGAGCATTCCATCATATTTTTAATGATATGGATGGCTGAAAAGTTGGAGGGTAGCGAAGATTGAAGCTTATTAAATAAAGTTTGAAGATTTGCTATCTTAATATAAACTGAGCACTGATTGTATACATGTGGGAAATAATGATTTGAAAAAGCTGATAAGTACTGGTTCAGCATGAAATAGCTATATTGGAAATCATTTATCTTTTTCACATGTGTTCAAATGTATTGAGTGTATAGGATGGAGTGGATAATTAAATGGAGCTTCAAAGTCTGAGTTCAAATCCCTTCTAATTGATATTTAAATATATTATCATGTGTTTAATAATAAGCACATTATAAGCATACTAATAAATTACTTGCATATTAAAATATTGTATAATAAAATATTAGTGATAAAAGATTACAAGTGTTTTTCTTACTTGCTGTGTTTTTCTGAAGATTTGTGATGATGGTATTTTAGTTGTATTTATATATTGACCTATGTCTTTAAAAAATTTAACTTTATTTAAATATTCCAATAATATCCAACTGTTAGTAATAGTATACAGGTTAGTGTATGCACATTTTGGGAGGAATTATTCTCCTCTTTTTTCAGGTGTTGATGGATTGACCAGTGGCGGTACTAGTATGGGAATTGAACCTAGATTCTTAGATTCTTGAATTTTAAGGTAACCCTCCAACTGAGCCATCCTGACAAAAATAAGTGAGTAAAAATTTGATATATTTATGTATGAGCTTCCTCCTGATTTATCCACTTTTTCCTAAAAGCAAAGTTGATTGGTGGTTTTGATATATTATGTATAGTCACACTAGGCTAACTTATGGCATTATTTGCCATTGTTATTTGAGCAGCTTCTTTAAATTTTTTTCTTTGTACCTTTTCTACTCTCCAATATTTTCCCAATTGAACATACATCACCGATTCATACATGATGCGCTGCCTTAGACACATCTGTTTTCTCACATCTAATTACCAGTTTGTGTTCTTGCAATCACATTTCAATGGGGAAATACATTCTTCCACATTCACATATTTCATAGATGCAATTTTGCTTTTCAGCATTTCAAGTTTAGGCTTTGAAGACATTAGAAGTCTCATAGTATGGTGGAAAGTTGTTCTGATGTTATACTGATTGCAGATTTTCCTTAATTTGTGCATTGTTTTTAGTATGTATGGATACACTACCATACTTAATAATAACTGATGGATAATCATTTTTCATAACTTTGTTCTATATAGATCTTTTCTTTTTTGAAATCACTGATTTCTAAACAAACTTCTTTTGTTCTATTCTATAGTAATACTATAACTCTATGTTTTACGTTACTGATGAGATTGAATATATATATATTTACTTATTTTCATGTAAGTGTAGATTTACTGTAAAATGTAGTTTGGATTTTGCCACAAGGAAGTCTTATCACAAGAACACCTAAGAATGCCAACTTTTGTTCTTGTTCTGATTCTATAGCAAATTTAACTGAAGGGAATAATATAGAAAAGCAAAAAACTCGATACCGAGTATATAAACAAAGTTATAAGCATTACTCAGAAAGCATCATAGGTACTTCACTGATTCAAAAAAAAAGTAAACTAATATCATATTTCAGAACAATTCCTCATCTTTATGGTCTACCTAAAATCCATAATGATCATGTTTCATTAAGACCTATTGTTAGTTTTAGACATTCACTTTGCCAAAATTTGTCAATTTCTTCTTAATGTTCTTAGTCCTTTGGCGTACAAAACCCAGTCTTTTGTCAAAGATTCTAGACACTTTATAGAAATAATCAAGATAATAAAAATTGGAAGAATTCACTTACTGGTAAGCTTTGATGTGGACAGTTTATTCACAAATGTACCATGTGAAGAAGCGTTGTCTATTGTAAGAAAAAGATTGAATGGTGATAACAATGTACAAACCAGAACAACTACTCCTACTGATAGTATAGTGGAACTGTTAATATTCTGCAATACTAATGCAACAAAGAATTCTTCCAACAAAATAAAAAATGGCTACGGGCTCACCATTATCACCCCTTATCAGCAATATTTACTTGGGAGAAATTGAAACTACTGCCATAAAGACTACTCTGTATCCACCTATAGTTTAGCTTTGATATGTTGATGATATATTTATGGTATGGCCATATGGTGAACCATTACTAGAAATTTTCTGGAAATAAATCAACAATATATCTTCTTCAATTAAATTCACAATGAAATCAGAAAAAGAATAAAATAGCTTTCTTAGATATTCTTGTGACAAGATTTCCTCATCAAAACCCACCTACACAAGAAACATAAGGTTATACTATCATTATGGAACAGAGTAAAAGATGTTTGATCCAAAACCAGTGATTTAAAAAAAGATCTATAGAGACAAACTCTTATGAAAAATGATTATCCATCAGTTGTTATTGAGAAAACATTAAACAACACAATTATTGGTTTGGTGATATATCCATATATACCAAAAACAGCACACAAATTAAGGAAAATCTGCAATCAGTATAACACCAGAACAGCTTTCCAGAGCCATATCACACTATAAGAATTCTAATCTCTTCAAAGCCTAAACTTGAAATGCTGAAAAGCAAAACTGCAGCCATGAAATACCATGTGAATGTGGAAGAATGTATATTAATGAGATCAGTTGCCCATTGAAAATCAACTGCAAGACAATATGAATGTGGAAGATATATATTAATGAGATCAGTTGCCCCATTGAAAAGCAACTGCAAGGACACAAACTGAAGATTAGAAGAAAGAAAACTGATGTGTCCAAGGTAAATCATGTATGAACCAATGAATATGTTCAATTGGTAAAATAGAAAAACATTGCATAGAGGAAAATGATACAAAGAATATTTAAAGAAGCTGCTCACATTACAATGGTGAATAACCCCATAAGTCAACTTAGTGTGATTACACATAATAAATGGAAACCATTATTTAACTTTGCTTTTAGAAAAAAAAAGAAGAAATCAGGAGGAACTTCATAGATAAATATATAAAATTTCTACAGACTGTTGCCTTTGGCAGAATGGCTGTTGGTTAGATCACTACCATAAAATTCATATTAAAGAATCTAAGGGTCTAGATTAAATTCCCATGCTACAACACCGAAAAAAGAATATCTCTCAAAACATTGTGCATATGCTAACTTGTATGCTACTAATAATAGTTGAATAAAATTGGAATATTTAAATAAAATAAAAATTTTCTAAAGACATTCATTACTTAATATTAGTTGATGGAAATAGTCCAATATATAAATACAACTAAAGAGAATGCGTTTAATACAATTATGTGCAAGATATTGTTAAAAGTGATAATGGAGAATATGTGTAATGTTCCAACATGCACATACTTATAACATTTTACAATCCTTAGAGGTGAATTAGAAATAATATTTGATGGTTTGTTTTAGATTATGACAAAGGGTAAACAAAAGTAAAAACTAAGTTCATCATTAGCAATTATTAAGAGACAGATAAGATTACAAAAAAAAGAATATCTGTTGAAGGATTAATCATTAGTTGAATAAAAATATTATATAAAGGATTAGTTGTAATTATATGTATATTATTCAACTGTAACATATTAATAAATTAAATGTATTATTGTTAAATTGTGATGAATAGTTTATTAAATTAGCAACAATAAATAAAGAAAATGAAGTCATCCACATGAAAAACTAAGAAACAAGTTCCAGACATAAAAATATATGTATATGGGTGTGTGTTAACATCTATGATGCAAAGGTAATGAAGATCATTTTAAAAATACATTCACTTCACATTACATGTTGTATGATAACTGAGAGAAATGATAGGTGCATTATTAGTTAAATAATGGACTAACTTTAGTGATGAATGATAAATAGACCATTACTATTGAAACTATACATATATACACACATATATATATATTGAAACAGTAAGGTCTGCTTTGCAGATCGTTTCACCTTTTCTTACCTATTTCCTACCCTCATACCTTAGTTTGAACCCAATCTATCGTAGTGTGTCTTCAATACGCTTATATACCGAAAATCCCGCCTAATTTTAAACCATGAGTACAATGCTCGTATTATATATATGTCATTCCCAAATAAATAAAAGATTATAGATTATGTATATGTTCACATAATTTTGATTTATTAAAAAGCAGGTTATATAAGTCGTAATTGCGCACACACTATGATATGCATTTAAAAACATATCAAAATTATAAATTGTTAATTAAAGTTATTTTGTTTGAATCTATTTACATATATATATATATATTACCGTCATAATATATTTTTGATTTAAAATAAAATTCATATTCGTTTAGTAAATAGATTCAAATATTGCAATTTAAAAAGTAAAATCATTTTCTTTAATTTAATAAAAGTTATTCCAAATATTTCTGTTAAAATAAATGAGGGACAATAGTTTAATTATTTCATGTTGTAATTAGTTAATGTTATATAAGTTTATCTAAAAACAGCAGATGTCCACTTAAGGTTTTCTTTAATTAATAAAAGTAAATTTTAATTAAATCTAGTTTGTAATTCGAATGTCGACAGGGAAAGTAACAAAAGAAATTAATTAATGTTGAATTCCTTTAGACATTCGGATGATTACAGCTGATAAGTCCGATATATTTTTGAAATGCTCCAGGGCAGTTCTATTATTAAATTCTACTATAAAAAGGAGGTTTTTCTTTTGTTCTCCATTCATTCTAATGTTTCTAAGAGAAATCATTCTGAGTTCTATTGTAGTAATTTGTAAATCTTGACATGACAGAGTAGAGTGCAAGAAGGCTATTTCTCTCCGAAATGGTCATATGCTGCCGTAGACCATCGGAAGTTATCACACAAGGAATCCTGGAACTGCTGCTGCTGTCAAAAATATGAACATTTCCAGATTTTGCTGTTAAATTATATAAAAATCTGCAGACCATCAATCTACCTAAAATGCTTCTCCAGAGGTAACCCTAAATTAACCCAAGAGCTCTTGTGATAACTAACATGCTATAGCTATTTTAAATTGTTTTCTGATATTTCACATAACTTCATTATGTATTTCTTTAATGTGTTTAAATATACTCAACATTTTGCTCTCTATCCTTGGGTTAATATTTTCTATTTATTAAGCTTTCTGATATTTTATTATGATAATGTGCCAGAATCATCTTTGACCGAGTGAATTATTCCTTTTGTTGAAACTAAGACGCCGCTATAAAGGTATATTTTAAATTTCTAAATAATTTCCGATTTTATTATCTTGCAAATCACTCGTTCGAGGGCGATTCTATTCTTTAATATATAATATAATCACATAGTTTAAAATCTACATGTTATTGATTCTAATCTAATATGAGAGTATGTGCGAGGTCAATGATTAAATGTGTCCCTTAATGCATGATTGCGTATATAAATCTATACTTACTTTTCAAACCCGCAAGCATGCATTTTCCTATTTTAATTACCGTGTTCTACTTTAATTACAAAGTTCATCATTGACGTCGAGAATGTGCGGACCCTTTTTAAATGAATTTCTGGGAATTTGATTGAGCATTTCTCTTAATCCAAGTAAAACCCATTCAGTATGTTTTTATATACACTAGTCTCGTATTGCTGGTAACTGAATTGGTTGTTGAGACCGCTTTGTTTTAATTTTCCAAGGATTCTTTATACGGCCACGCTTGCGGTTTCCAGGCAGAGTGTGTCCCTAAATGACACACCTGGGAATTAAATGCAATCGTCACACAGTCGCTAAGTTTCGGCTGTTCATAAAATACTTTCCTACGGGTTAGCGGCGAGATGCCCTCAGTAATCATTCCGGATATTCAATATTGTTTTATTTTTATATTTATTTTACAAAGCATCCATGACTTAAACATGTCACACCCTCCAACTTTAATAAATTCATTATCAGCAATACTGACCTCCCAATGCAACTCTATTATTATTATTCTCAAATAAATGCTTTGATCACATTCCCACTTTGTTGCTTAGTAACCTTTAGTCTGTGCTATTCTCAAAATCAATAAATATTTTAGAACACTTAATTTTCAAATATTTTCTTAAACTTGTATAATTACTCAAAGCACCTTGCATGTTTCTATCTTGTCAAGCACATTATCGTAATGCTATTAGCCCGAGGAATAGAATATATCACTTTGTTTTAAAGTCTTTTTGTCAGTTGTGGGAATATAATGCCAACAATTATTTAATACGCATCCCTGTCTCATATAAGCAGACAGTGGCGTTATATATATAATTTATATGAATAAATTTTGTGAAATTATTTAAAACTAAATTTGATCTCTTATTTTATTTGATTCCTATCACTGTCTCGGTCTATATATATTTTTTCTGCATTTCTTTTGTAAATCCATAGATGTTAATTAGCCACCCAAGCATCTTTTAGTATAGAGTCTTTTGTTTCTCCCTGACCACCAGGCACCGGTCAAGGTTATACTAGTAGTGGCATCGGATGCGTTATCACGTAGATGGTGCTGTGAAATTTGGACTTTAGATTCGAACTTAGTATATCTAGAAGGCAACCCCTCCTAGAATGTTCAGTTTCGTGTCTGGGGTTTGAATTCTGCAGTGTGTTAGCGAGATAGACGATTCTGACTGTTACAATATATATATATATATGTTTGCTTCACCATTTAACTAAAGACCCCGAGTTCAACCGCAATGAATGTAGACTAAATTTAAAGTAGGAAAAAATTTACGGAATGTTCTTTTAATTTTAGAAAATAAAATGAAAAGATTTTATTTTAGATAAAGAAATAAACATTTCTAGAACTCATTAGAGAAAAAGATTAATTAGATAAAAAAAAAATAATTGATTTAAAAACACTGTAATTAAAATAGAGAACAATGGAGATTGGAATGCAAGATGGCCAACAACTTGGGTAGATAAGAGAGAGAACAGTTAGTTTCTGCATGGCTTTCGCCTGGTTCAGTTCAACCGGTAAGACTGAAAAATAGCACAAGATATTTTAGTGAAAAAGATATATAGTTAACTTGTGAGTAAAAGCTCCTATAACTAAGAGTATATTAGCTCCCTGCTGTAGAGTTTGGAACCACAAACGTTCAAAGAAATTTAAAGAATTTTCGGGTGCTGTAATGGAAATGGCCGAGTAGATCTTTCTCTCTCATCGGTTTCCTGTTTTGCTGGAACTGGAAAGATATAATATCAAAATTTAGAGTTGGTGCTGGAACATTTTCCTGCCTGACCAAATGCCTGCTGACAGTCATGGATAATGAAGGACTAAAATCAAAATAAGCCGTGACTTGTGTAGTGCACTGGAATCTCCATAATACTATCTAGCTAAAGACGTATGCATTTCAAATTACCGATAATATAAATTTTTGTACTAGTGTATGATTTATTTTAAAATATTATCATCAACAAAAACGTATACGTACATTTAGTTCTATTATATATATATATGTGTGTGTGATTAATTAGTTTTAAAGCGTTTTATTAAAAAAATAGAATAAAATATTCTGTCATTTATTCTTTTTTTATACAAGGTATTTTACCTCGGCAAAAGTCATTCAAAATATTGTTTTTTTTTTTGTTAAAAAGGGAAATCAGTAGATCGTTCTTATAGGTTTTTTTTTTTGTTTGTTTTGATTTCACATTTTGCTTTTTTCAATCCGAATTGGAATTGCATATGCACATATATGTAGTTGGGGTGAAGTGATTTGAAATAATATGTATATTTAAGTAGGAGAGAGAGTTTACATAATCAAGAAACGTTAAAGTTTCATTAACAGAGGTGGGTAGAGTTGGTTAAATAGAGTTCTCGTATCCTTTTTTTTATTATTAAGCCGCTAGTAAACATATATATCTAAATGATTATGTAAAGATCGATAATGTAAGGGAATTTCTTTTTAATCTAAATTTTTACCTGTTTTGTGAGAGCTTTGTGTCATGAGAATTTAGATATTAGTATTTAATTTCAGGCTTGATTTTTTTTTTTAAACGGATTATTATTCCATCTTAATCTTTCGTGTATTACTTGGGGAGTCAGAAATATCTGTATAAATTGTGTCTTATTTCAATCTCCACATTGGTGGGCTTATCTTACGGATATCTCCAGATAAGATTCCAGAAATCGTTATACGTAAAACCTATCAATGACTGGACATAAGCGTTATGTTCCATTTTTTTTAACTCTAATCATGCTCTGCGAATGAGTTCCTTCTCACCCTACTATGTTTTAGGGCCGGAGCACTATCCAGCCTCATTTCATTCTACATTTCTCATAGAGAGAAATATCTCGGGAAAAACTGCCTGCGAAGAACGAGAGAAAAACAACGAATCTCTGAGTAATACATTTAGTTAATAAATTTGTTTTATTAAGCCTGACTATTTTCTATGCTCAAAGCACTATGCAGAAAACTTGTGAAAGGTGGTTCAAATTTAAGTTACAGGCTATGTTTTTGTTACAGCTCCAAGAACATCTATTTAACGAGTAATTTGTTTGTTTGGTTTGATTTTTTTTTCTTTCTGTCACCTCTGAGTGATCCCTTTTACTCACTCTCTCTTCCAAAAATCATTCATCCCACGCCAACAAAATATAATGTAATTTTGTGAACTGAAAAACCAATGTTTACTGCCTACATGTACTTATGTCAGTCCATTGATGCTCTTGGGTAGACCGAGAAGTCAGTGACCACCTCATTAGATAGTGATCTTGTGTTTTTCTTTGGGTATATAATAAACTTTAATTCTTTTGTGAACAATAAATCTTTTTTTTTACTTTTAACACATTCATATATCACTTATTCTTATTTGTAAATCCCTCCTTCGAGTCTTATCTCTCCCTGACCACCGGGCATACATTCAGAAGAAATTCTAGTGAGGTCATGGAGAGTAAGTCACTTAGTGGCAATCTGGAGGGGTAGGAAGAAGAAAGGACAATATTTTAAAAAAATATCTACAAAATGTTTATTTCTTCTTTTGCTTTCAACTTTATATATATGCAAAATAATAATAGACTTCAATTAATAATATGCTAATAATAAACTTAAATAGACAACAAAGTAAATTATATTCATATGGTTTATTGATTCAGAACTACAATAAATATTTCTAACACTAATAAAAAAATAAAATATAAGATCAAAATTAAGCGATTATTAAAAATTAATGTTCTTATGATCCAGATGCTCAAAAATCTGATTCAACACAGCATTTGATAGTATTATAGTTCATGAAGGTGATCCACTCTAGTACATGAAATAAAGTTTCTTACCAGTAAATTTCAATTGTTCAATTATAGCACTGTGTGGCTAGTTTTGATTGTCCTGAGTGGGATCTGTTGTATGACCTTACTACAGCTTGTGGGAAGTCCAGGAGTCAAAGATTCAGGTAGGCGATGGGCTTCACTCATGGCATTATTAAGAAAGCATCGGCAAACAAACTCTTCTCTACTCACATGTTATGATGCTTCAGTAGGCTGGTGAGAATAGCTTGGTGCATTTTATATTCTCTCAAAAAGAACAAAATTAGTTTATAGCAAACTGTTTTTAGGTTACATATAACACCAAGCAAAAGAAGACAAAGATGACAGTTGTAAGATGTGCGCTTCCTGATGTGTTTGCTTTTGTATACCTCCTCCCTAATTTTAGTCTGCTGTGCACATCCTGTTTACACCTTTTAAACTTTGACCAATTTAATATTTTTGTTTTGAAAGTAATCTTTTTTCCCCTTCAGTGGCCATCATTAATTACAGCAAAAGAATGCTGTGATTTTAATTTTAATGTTAATTGTTTTACAATAAAAATTTATATTTTTATCTTAGCAAAAATCAAAATAACATTTTGTTATTCTTTTTTTTTTATTTCTTTAACTAAAAAAATATAACTTACATTGTCTAAAAATAAATCAGATTATATCTATAAAATACTATTCTTTCTTTTCCAGGAATTTAATAATTTTAATTCTACATTGCCAATGCCAACACTCTTATACCAAAAATACAGTTCAATACCACTATGGTTGATGGAAAGAATAAAATAGGGTGTTTAGCCTCTTTTATTCTTAATAATTTTTAACTTCTAACTTAACTTTTTTTTTGTCGCTGATTTGTCTGTCTACTGACTGTCCCATGTAGTATGTGGCTCTGAAGCTCACAGTTAGGGCTTAATATGGCACATCAAACAAGGAATATTTCCATGTTTACTATACGCATACAATATTCATATAAGTGTAACAGTAAGGAGCCCCAAGTCTGACCACATTGGAGCAGTGCCTGTCTAATTTTGAGACATATATGCTTATGGTGACTAAGTCCAGCTCCCTTTTTCCAGGCTCCTGCTATTATTAAACTGACGAGCATTTAAGGATGGTCCTATCGTACTTAATGAGGTGTATGAATTTCTGGGTTATGGTTTTCCCCTACTTTCGGATGCATCTCCCCAATCACTACTGCGACTCAGCTTACTATCAGCTGCCTCTTCCCAAATCAATTAAACTGTAACCTTTTTCAGACCAATCTTGTTTACATTAATTCATGTCCGTGATCTTTAGAGCTTTATATCAGACCGGTTTAATGTTTGCTGAAGATGTTGGTGATTGAACTACTTCTCTATGCTGTTTACACCAGTCTCTCTGCTTTATGTCAAGATCTTCCACCTTATATTTATCTTGACTTCTAAATCTTTCCTCCGGGGATGGAGATCTTCCACAAATTCCATTCCCTTTATTTTTAACCACGGATCCCTTACCTTTCTTTGGTTTCCAGACATATCTGCAATCACCATAGTGTTAAATTGGGGTTCACCTGTCCAGATCAGTATTTTGTTCACATATTTTACCGTTTGTTTACCCCCACCTTTATCAATGTCAAATGAGCTTAGCATCTCTGCCATCTGTTTGACAGTTCCACATCCTGTACTGATTAACAGGTGTCCCATTGGGTTGGGAAAATTTTGACAAACTATCTTGATGATTTGTTTTTCCATCATTGGACATGCCCTCATCGCTCTTAACACTGCCACCTGCTTTCTAAAAAATGGCACATACTGCTCTTCCCTACATTTTTCTTGCACTATCCTGATCTTGACTGCTTCTTGGTGGTCCTCATTCCAATAACATTTCACTAATACTTGTCCATACTGTGTAAAGTCACTTGGTTTTTCGAACAGCGATTCCCACCATCATTGTGCTGCACCCTGAAAATGACTTGTGGCCATGGTCAACTTGACATCCTTAGACATTGTTTATTGCAAATATCTCTTGAGACTATTTGTGGTCCATTGGCAATTCTCCATCATAACCATAGAAACTTTTTAATTTCAAAAAAGGATTTACTGCATTTGGTGTGTTTTTTTATATTTTCTAGAACTTTTATCTCCTGACTTCCCTGCTTTATCAGATTCTAATTCTATCAATTCTGCGTTCTGCATCCCTTTTGTCATTTTCTCATCTACAATCTTTATTAACTCTTTTTTCATTTTTTAAATCACCATTATTTCTTCTTTGACTTCTCTAATTAGCCATTTCATTTTTTTATTTGTTTCTTGAATTTCTCTTATTTTTCTTTATATCTTCAGTTATTAATTTATATAACTTCTTTCCTAAGCATTCCATGACTTCTTTCAATTCCTTTTCACCTTACTCCATGGTCTTACTAATCTTTCCACTCCTTAAATTTATATAATTTTATTTATTATCAACTTTCTATCTTTCTTTCTAACTTGTATATTTTACTTGAATTTTACATTTTTGACTCTAACTAAGCTTTTATTTTGTTATTACTTTAAGTTCACTATTATGTTAGCCAACCTCCTTCTCCCTGTTGTCACTTTTCCTTCAAGCTATTTTATTTTCCATCTGTTTGCCTACTCTTTTTCCCTACCAATATAAGAGATTTCTTTTTTTACGAAACAACTTTTATATTTCAAATTTTATTCTTTCTAACTCGCTATTCTAATTTCAGGTTCTGGGTTTCAAATCTGGGCCACCATTGTACCATTCATCAGTTTCTTTGGGTTTGTATGCTTTAAATTCCATGTATTCAGTGATGCTTTGATAATTCATTTATTAGAATATGTCAGGTATTTTCATGAAAGTAATTATTTTTTCTGGTCACATAAACCAGCTTAACATAACTAAATTTTACTAATAGTTGGAGAAAGAACCAGTTTTTAATTTGTTTATCAGGTGCCAGGATTTTATATGCAAATCCACTGCCTCTCCCTACCTCTCTTTATTAGTCGCTATTAAATGAGGATTTGCTACACTCTGGGGATTATATTTTTAGATATGGCAATTGGCAATTTATTTGGCAAAATAATAATAAAACTTCAATTAATAATATACTAATAATAAACTTCAATAGATAACAAAGTAAATTATATTCATATAGTTTATTAATTCAGAAATATAATAAATATTTCTAATACTAATAAGAGAATAAAGTATAAGATCAAAACTAAATGATTAAAAGTTAACATTCTTATGATCCAAATCTTCAGTAATCTGATTCAACATAGCATTTGATACTATTATAGTTCATGAAGGTGATCACTTCTAATCTATAAAATAGTATTTCAATTGTTCAATTATAGCACTGTGTGGATTACCATGCATGGTTTTGTTTGTCCTGAGTGGAATGTATTGTATGATCTTATTACAGCTTGTAAATAGCTGGGTTCAATGATTCAGGTAGATGATGGGCTTCACTGATAGCATTATTACGACTTCAGGAATGAAGAAAACATTGGCAAACAAATCATTCTCTACTCACACATATTACAACAGTTCAGACCACTGGTGAGAATAGCTTGGTGCATTTTATATTCCCTCAAAAAGAGCAATCAGTTTATAGCAAACTGTTTTTAGAGGTCACATATAACACCAAGCAAAAAAAGATGAAGACGATCAGACATAAGATATGCATTCTCCAATGTGTTTGCTTTTTATACCTCTCCCTGATTTTAGTCTGCCATGCACATCCTGTTTACACCTTTTTAACTTTGAACAATTTAATGTATTTTTGTTCCAAAGTCATCTTTTTTTCCCTTCGGTGGCCATCTCTAATTACGGTAAAAGAATGCTGTGATTTTAACTTTAAGTAATGTTAGTTGTTTTACAATATGAATTTATATTCTTATCTTAGCAAAAGTCAAAGTAACACTTTGTTCTTCTCTTTTTATTTCTTTAACTAAAAAAAATATAACTTACATTATCTAAAAATAAATCAGATTGTATTTATAAAATAGTATTCTTTCTTTCCAGGAATTTAATAATTTTAATTCTAAATTACCAATGCCAAAACACTTTTGTATCACAAATTCAAATTTGCAAACATTTATTCATTTGTATAATGAAGTAGTTTCGTTCTTCTTCATAACCTAATGCTAGTGCACTTAGCATTACGTTATAAGGAAAAAAGAAAAAAAAATATTACACAGACAAAACTAAACATTCTGAACAGACACATATCCAGAAAATATACTGCAATAATATATATTTATCTTTCAACAAATCATAGAGAGTCCCAATCAACCATTTATATTTTTCTCTAAACTTCACTCGAGAAAGATTTTACATTACTCGAGACAAAAAAATATATAATTTTTATGTCAGTTCACATCTTAAGTCTTTATTCATTAAACCTAACAGTTTATTATTTTCTTATCAAATTTTTGGCTTACATCTCACCTTATGATTTGGATAGTTCATAATAAGGTATCATGGTTTTTTCATAATCATTTTATCATATTTGTTTAAATAAAAAATCAAGTTGGAATTTGATCATTATTTGTAGTGTAAATCCAAAATAAGGTCATCAAATCAAATGCAGGCCTGTCCCCTACATATTTTATTTTAAGCATTAGATAAGTTTTGGTCTCAGCTTGGCTGTAACTTTATGAATCACCCAGTATCAAAATACTGATTACTAATTCAATGACTTTTGAACCTAATATCTCTCTATCCAACTCTTTTTTTTTTAGATTTATAAGTGACTGTGAATCTTCATCTTTCTCTTTTTTCTACCTGAGATGTAGCAATAAATCAAGAATAATTTCCTTTTCAATGTGGTAATGATACTTATTTGCCATACTCTAATATCTGGATAGTGAAAAGAAAACATTGAGTGTGCAGAATTCCTTTCTTTTTTTATGAATTTTTTTTTTTTACTTCTTCAACAATAGTACTTGTTTATCTATTAGAGATAATTTTTCCAATCAATGCATTCACAGATGATTTCGTGATGCAAATCTCTTCTATTTGCTTTTCTTCATTATTCTTCTGCATCCAATAGGAAATATTTTCATGGATTTTATTGACTATAAATTTTGTAATTTGTTTTGTACTAGATTGTTATACCACAAGTATATTACCAGTATTTTCATTAGATTTGTCTATATTGTACACACTACCTTGTTCAAATAATTTCTCTTCAATAGTGAATCCATTTACATCAGAGCTTCCTACACTATTCACATTAATGTCAAATTTTTATTTGGTGCTTCCAACAGTCTTTGGGCATTGTTTTTACACTTTTTAGAAACATTTTATCGAACTATCTTAAATCATTTTTGATTACTTTCTCTCAATATTTTCTCAGTTGCTGATTCCTTTCGTTATTCTCTTCTAGCATTCTTTGCTGACCCTTCTCCATTTCTTTCATTTATGTCATTTTCCTTTGAGATCTATGAATCCGGTTCTTTCATCTCTTGTTCTATTTTATTGAAAAATGCATCATCCAACATTACATTCATGCACTCCCTCTCCAATATTGTTGTCCATGCTTAAATACATTATTATGCTCTCTCTTTACTTTGATGATTATGAAATCTATTTGTATACCTGTCTTACTGTCTATTTCTAATTTTAACTATTAATTTCTCTGATTTAATGCTCTTATTTATGTTTTTATTTTCTTGCATGTTTACTTGTTTATTACTAATTTCTTATCTAACTCCAAATGTATTATACTTAGTATTACTAATATTTTCTATTTCTTTGCATATGTGGTCTTCTTTTAAACAATTTCTTATCCTATTCTTAATTTGATACTTAAACTATTAAAACAAATAAGTTTTGAATAAACATCAATTCAGGCTTGAACATGATTTGTTCAAGTTGAGAACCATTTATTGCCATATAAGATCAGATTCAAAAACCTCATTTATATTGTAACATAATAAAAGATGATCATAGATCCATTGTAACATAATTAAAGATTCAAAAGAATTATTTAGCTTAGTAAACGAAAAATGATAACTTAAATTTTTATATCAAAGAGAAAAGAATTGTAATATGCAACTTGCTGAGCATAAGCTATTAAACAAAAGATCAGACTGAGTTATCAATCATATTAAGGGTCATTGGATTCAATGAAACATACTTCTACAATTAGATTTCTCAAGATATCACAATATCAATAATTATAAACAAATTACTAATAACAACTATTATAACTCGGGTATACTAGTAACTCAATAAAATATCTTCTCAGGTATACAGACAGTAGATTTTATCCACTTTCATTTCTTGGTTTGATGTTAAGTGCATATTTAAACAAATACCAAATGAATATGGTCTAGCAGGGTGCCACTAGATTATCTGAATCTAGACACAGTTATATCTAATAACCTTTTCACATGTACCGGGTTTGAATCCCGTTTTGGTACATTATTTCTAATAAAATGGAGGATTTGGCTTTTTAGAGCCATATCACTGTATGCACTAATATTTAGGTAAACATAAAACATCTTTAAACCAAAGTGGAGTATATAAAATTCATTAGACATAAATCATTTCCCAGATCTTAACATAATAAATGCGTTTCAATATTTTTCTATAAGTTTTACTAGCTCAGATTACTATTAATCTAGAATGGCAATTCACTCATCCTTGCATGAAATAGATGATGGAATGGTGGTTATAATATTACTAAGAAATCACTAAATATTATGAAATCAATATTTATTTATGGCCTTTGAACATTTATTTAGCTCATTAACCAAAACGTGATGGTGATGATGATAACAATGATAACGATAATGGTTTCAACCACAGCTTTAGGACTAAGCCTAAACATAAAACCTAATTTTTAAAGAAATTCATAATTATTGCTTAATTTTAGCATATTTAATCATATCTCAAATAACCAATATTCAACCATCGATGATGAATGATCACAACCAATAAAAAAAATACTCTCAATGAAATATATATGCCTCATTTAATGAAACAAACTAATATTTATTAATGCATTACTAATATCTACATGAAAATTGACATGAATAATAATAACAATAATAATTGATTATATTGCAATCTTCAGATTAATTTCAAGTTCTTCCCCCTTTCCTGTCAAAGATGTAATGTATATTAAATTGGGTAACCGATTTGTTAAAATTTTCCATCCACAAGAAAGGTATTTCTTAAAACAAAATATTCACTCACTGGCACATATACTTTATAATCTAACGTGTCAAGCAGAATGAAAAAAAATGTTAATAGAAGTGAAAGAGCAAGTTTTACCGAATAGGTTTTAAAGTATCTTTCTATCCCCCTCCCTTCTACACTCTGAAACCTATACTTTCTTGAAGACAAAATAATTTAATATTTTAATACTGCTTATTCCTTCACATTCACTCGCAATTATACACGGGTAAAGTATTATTATGTATGTGTGTGTTTTTATCCCCGTAAAACCAAAATAATAATACAAAAAAAAATAATTATTATACACATTAATAATATTTCATAACTGTAAATCAATAAACAATCATAATTTTGGTACATACAAAATCATTAAGGAAGCCTAAGGTTATCATTAGTAAGAAATTCTTGGTTTTAATCTATCTGAATTGTCTTTAAAAGTTCTTTAAATAAACTATACCACTTTATTGCTAAAATTTTACTGTCTCTGATATTATAAAGAAAATATATAAAAAATTTATACTACCAGTTCTTTGTAGCGACTTCCAATGAGTCAGATTTATCTTGTTCAATGTCTATATTTTACATCTACCAATTCCGTTTTTCTTTGGGAACAATCTCTTTCCTGAGGTGTATAATTATTTGATGATGATGATTCTATTGAGGTTATTTGCTTTAGTGGACAATTTGGAAATCATTATATTAACTCTTCTTCTCTTCCTGTCAAGCACGATTCTTTTAGTGGGTGAAGTATTGCAGTTGTTTTCACATTTATAATTTTGCTTGGATTAAACTCAGTTACTGGAACAATTAATTGGACTTGATGATTTAATATTTATCAGTAGATTGCTCTTTTCCTGATCGCCTCCAAATGCAGGTGAATGTTTTCTTCTTTCTATTTAAAAACATCTTATTTCTCTCAGTCAGTTGAAAGGTGTAGAATATTATTTTTCAGACAAGACATCTTTTCTTTCCTATATGATATGCTGGCTGGACGGTCTGGTCAACAGACGAGATATATATTAATTTTTCTTAACCCGCTATCCTTATATTTTCAACATTCAAAACTTGATATAAAAAAATGATTTTAAAAAAAAAAGGTTATCTAGCAGAATTAAAAATGTTTATCTGCTTTAGTTTGATAATTTTTAAAAAGTCTCTCTATAACAATAATGATATCAACTGATTTTCCAGACTGCTTTTATATCCGATTTTTTTCTATTTTTGGCCACCTCTTTTAATTAGACTTATAACTTATTTTCAACCAAATCATTTTTTAGTTGAATAGTATGAAAAATCTCAGTATCCTGATTTTTAGACAAACTTTTGTTTTGACGGAAAAATAGTCTTAATCCTTTTTCCTCACATATATCTGTAACATCTAAAATTGGAGATTCTTTCTTTTGATCTTAAGATGAGACATTTTTAAAATTAGACTTCTCACATCGTCTCTAAGTTTTTCAACAGAAAAACAACCCTTATAATACAAAATTGTTGAGTAAAAAAAATAATAATAATAATTTAACAGATTTTCCTCTTTTTCTTTCAATATTTAATAAATAAAAATGTAGTTTATGTATGCCATGTACACACACACTCATTCAAATTATTTATAAACTGACATTAAAATAATCTAATTGCTAGCTTAGTAATTATAATCCTAATATTTAAAATTAAATCCTTAGCTTCTAAATCCAAATTACAATTATAGAAAAGCAAAAATAGAAGTATAGAATAAAATATTAAAATTTAGCAAGTGTAGGTTAGTTTTAAAGAAAGTTAAAATGGTTTAATATTTGAAATATAAAACAATTAAATAGCTTACACATACACTAACTATATGTATGCGTTATAACTTTTACTTTTTAACAAAAAAATTAAATACTGAATAATTAACTGTGTGTAAAACTCTTTTTGAGTTCTTTTATCAACACACAGACAAATAAAGAATATAACTGTTGACCCACTCTCTTTCTATCTTAAGCTTTTAGAACTTGATCTTGTAGGGTTTAAACTTAAATGCCCTACAGCTTCCTTTTCTATATAGAAATGTGATGATGATTTTTGTTTTACATTTTGTTTCATGCACATTACTACAAATTTAGCCAATGACCAAATTGTAATGGCACAATATATTTATGCATTCATTTCCCAATTAATGACTAGGATAATAATAATGAAATCATATATTCCCATTTTTGTGAAAACCATATGGAACAATTCTAAAAAAACATAAATTATATTTTTTGATCATCAGCTTACAACCATCTATGTGAGAGTCAGAGTAAGTTGCACTATCTAGCAGCTTCGCCTATAATCAGGCTATACCAAATATATTCCTAGAGCACAATGTCCTTTTATGAAAGATTACGTATGATAAAGTAATACTCTTATGTCAGAATACTCTCATTCTTTCATCATTAATATTCTGACATATTGCTTAGCCAACAGCATGAGCAAACTCAGAATCATAAACTATTTAAGAACACAATGAAAATAAGATAAAATTTAAATAAGGACGACATAGACATTAAATTTAATTTTAAGTCAGAAAAATAAATAATTTAATAAAATGATATGATTAATTAAAAATATTACCCATTGTTATGTTGTACATACATTGATATAATAATAAATATAACTCTGAACTGATGTTCACTATATAATAATAAATATAATCCTGAACTGAAGTGTAGGAAAATATTTGCACATACTTTCTAAAAATAAAACGACTACTTTATAAAGGATTGCAATACCTAGTCTTCATTAACCAATTTAATCCATCATATCTGTTAACATACAAAATTTTTTATACATATTTTATAATTTTATAAGATAATTAATTATCTTATATAACTGAACATTTAATCGTAATTCAAAAAAGCTTAAAATTTGAAGGCAATAATAGTTGAAATTCACACTGAGAAACAAAAAGAAAATTTAAGTTTATTTATTAATAAATAAAATCAATATATAAAAATAAAACAAATTAAAAAATATTTAATCGTAAGTGCATCTACGTATATTAAATCTTTTAGGATTTAATAATTGGTAAGATAATTGTAATAATTGTCCAGATACATTACTATGCCATAGAATTTGTTTTCTGCATAGCAGTCATTTAATATTTTTATGTTATTCTTTGGATTTTCATCAGTCATTTTCAAATCCTTTACATACTGTTTTATTTCAGAAAGCTAGAGCAATTTTCGAACAGCAGAAACAAACTTCTATAAGGATATCACAACTGACAAAAAGGCTGCTTTTACTCATCATCATTTAATTATAAGACATTTTGCTACTGAGAAATTACATTTTGGAAGCACGGATAGTACACTTCCAAGTTCACTCAGCACATATTGTTGAAAGTCATTTTATACAGACGTTTTTCATCATGACAAGAATTAGTATTAAAAAATATTTCCTAATTATATGGATTCTTTATATGGATAGTTATTATCAAAACACACTGACTTATCATCTTTATACTCATTTCTCTTTTTATATACCTCAAGAATGAATGCCTGAACTGACTGTCAATAAATTTATTAATGAATGAATTATCAATCTTAATCTGTTATATTTAGCCTTCTTGATGCCTAGCCAAATCATGTTTATTCTGACTCCAAGATGCCCACTCCCCTTATCAAAAACTGATCTCCTTAATACTAATTGCAAATCGTTTTTCTGTTTTCTTATAATCAGTTAATATTTTTTTCTTTTTTAACCAGCTTGCATTTTTCTTTTTTATTTATTTGTACATACCATGATCTTTTTATAATATCTTTTCTGATTCTTTTTTAGAAAAATATAGACCAACAATTAGGAATTTATTGTAATTTTTCTGATTGCACAATTATTATTTAATTTCTTATATATAGTTTTACCTTTCTCTTCTTTATTCAAAAATATACAATATTTAAATATAACATATTCTTATGTTATGAAATTAAAAAGATAAACCCATAAAAGATCCTCTAAAATATTAAACACAACCGTATATATTAAATCTTAACATTTTTATATAAAACAAAATGCATATTTAATAATTTACAAAATTTTTACCATTAAAAACATATTATTCATTTTGAAATCAATATATTTAATTCAAATACTTATTAACTACACAACTATGTATAACTATCACCAGTAGGATAATTTTTGATTTGTATTTAGGTTCCCAATTATTTTAATTTAGTTATATATTTTTTAATTATTAGCATAAAATTTTTAATTATCGTAAACTCCAGAAAATTCCTTATTTTGAATAAATGCATCATATATTGTTACTATATAGTAGGTCCTTCAATTCTGCCATTGATAGCATACTGAACAATCGCTAACTACGAAGTTCAAGTTATGTATCTGTTGTCATATAAGTCAGAAATTTTTAAATTCCATTTCTGAACAGATAAACATAGTAACGATGACTGGTTATAGATTTCATAATAGATAGCATTATTGTTGGATTAAGAAAAATAAATTCGATTGGATCTCACATGAATTTTATTTCTTACGCCGTAACTCTCGATTGTTTGAAGAATTTTTGACTGAACATTCAGGAAAAATATTGATGTGAAACATGTCTTAGATGATCAAACTACAGTTTTAATTAGTGATAAAGCATATCTACTTAAAAGCAACAAAAAAGCTTGAGAGTGCCAGTAATATTTCTCAGGATAATATTTAATTGCATATTCTGAAGTTTAGAATAAAATTTTTTTCTTTAAAATAAAGTCTAGGAAATTGTTATTATTGAAATGCCAGATAGCTTTTCAAAACGATTGTTTCTATGAATTAATTTATATCTAATCAAATGAATAAGGTAAGTTATATAAATGACTAAGGTTAATAAATGACTAAGGTTAGTCTTATATTTCAGTCTATTGTGCCAGAAAGTTGCTTTAAAATTTATGAGTTGTTTACATGTTTTTAAAAAGACTGAAAGTGAATCATACTATTCATTGAGTTTATATGTAATTGTAATAAACTTAAATTCATAAAAGTATGATTAAATTTTTAATAAGCTTATATACAAAATATATTCATAAATATATTTTGCACTAAATATTTGCTATACCATTCATCTGATACATTGTTAGGTATAGGATCTAGTTGCCATCCAACTATTGAAGCAAGAGACTTCAGGTGCTTTCTATAAATCTTAATACTTCTAGCCGTACCATGGTACTTTGTTTGTGTGTAGGTAGGATTACACTTCCAGTTATATTGTGACAAACAGTCTCACATCAGGTTTATATTTTAGCATGTTCCAGTTCAATGTGAAATTACTTCACTGCTTAACAGTACTGCGGACATGTACAGTGCTATTCAACTCTGACAATTATTTATTGTTGCCTGACTTTGCCTCCAAATGGACTCCCTATTTGTAGCCAGACGCTTAGCAACATCATCTAGTGACCTGTTAAATAGAAAAAATATATCCAATAGCAGAAACATGCCAATGGATGATAATGTTGAATAGATTGAATCTAGACAAATCCATTAATTAAAGATAGCAGTATTTTTATCGGGATTAGGAACAAAGCCTTACTATTGTATTTCTGGAAAGGATCTCTTTTATGGAATCAAGGCATAAGAAATCGTGATGTTTATTGGCTTAAAATCAATCCTTCCTAATAAGATAGTGGTGGCTATGGTTATTAAAGAACCAAAGACATCAAAATGTATGGGTACTGAACTGAGTTCAGACCTATATGACTATATAAGCTGATGGGGCTTGGATTGAAAATATTAGTGTTTTCAATTTAAATCTTGTAGTTATGTAGTTAAGTGGAGATAAAAGGTGGCTGCTGGAGGGTGACATTAGATCCTAAGATCTAGGTGCAGTGCTCTTAGATCCAAGGCTCCTCATTCACAAGCCGGAAACTAATCTGGGGATATTGGATGAGTATACACTACATGGGGATTTTATGCACAAGCCTTCTGGCATCCATTGATTACTCTGGCTTTGAATTGTCAATATGTATAAAGAGTTTTGCCTGTTTTAATGAAATCAAGGCAACATTATTAGCAAAAACTTTCCACATTTTAATTTTGGAATATTGCTGATGAACATAATGTAGTTAAAGAACTCAACATTTATGCTTATTATTTAAAAACATTCAAATTTTTCTGTCAAATAGCATTTTATCAGAAGAATTGATTTTTCTGCATGTAAAATTTAGAAGCTTTTAAAAAAAGACCATTTTTCCAAAGAGCAAATTATTTTTAATCAATCACATCTTATTACTCATGACATTGTGATCATATATTACTTAGAAATTACAATTAATATAATTCTTAAATTTTATGGTTGCAGCTATTGCTAGTCATCCTAGATGTATTTTAAACAATTATGGATTTATTAATGCATATTATTTATTGACAATAGATTGTTGTGAGTAAATGCTTGATATATGTAATTGCAGAATAACTTTTTATATTGTTCATTAAGAGAGTGCAGCATTTCAAGAATTATGTGGATATTGGTTTAGTTACAAAGACATATTTAGTCAAAATGCATTTTACAGCCAATATCATAATTTTTTTCTAATGCCCATACTAATATATTTGAAATGTAAACCCTTCTACTGTAAGTTTAGTATTAATAGATACCAAACAGAAACTGCTCTAGAGAGGGTCACATTATAGCACTATACTATCTGGCGACCATGATTTTTCAAGCTTTCAGTAAATGGCTCTACTCTTAAGAAATTGAACAATTAAAAATGGATATTATCAAGCATCTGTAATAAAAATAATAGATATATTTGAATTTTACTAAATTTAAATTTTTTATGTAAGTTTAAGCAAACTATTAGTAATTTTTAACAAAATAAAGTATGATTAATAATAATATAAGTAACTGAAAGGTTATTATGGACAAATGTTTGCTTAAAAAAATTATATATTTGTATATTTAAAATTGTATTATGTTTTTTAATTAAATTTATAGATCTAGAACAAAAAAATATTTATTGGAGTTCCAAATTAAAAAAACGTTAAAAAAAATTAATAAAAGAACATATAATAAATTATTATTTTTAATTAAAAAATAAATTTTGTAAAATAAATTATATTAAAAATATTAAAAACATATAAATACCTTAAGAATTGATTTCAATGTATTACTACTTGTTTTGAAGTCATCATCCTGAGTGTCATTCTCCTGAATTTTTGTATTAATCCTGGTTCCAATTTTAGCTGAACTTATTGATAATTCTTTATTTGACAATGTAATGCAGGATATCTTTGAATTTTTTTTTTTAAATATTTTGTTATTTGAATTATAAAATACAGAAAAATTTGTACTGCCTTTAGCCCTCTTAATATTAGACTTTGCTTTAGACTTTTGTGATTTTACTTTAGCTGATGACTCAGATTCAGTTTCAAAATCATACACATTAATTTTATTTTCTTTAACTTTAACAATATTTTTTTCTATGTTGTTATTACGATTATCTACATTTAAAAAAGTTTTGGAATAATTTAGATTTGATTCTTTAAAACAATTTGCTAATTCATTAGAATAATTTAAATTTGATTTATTGTAACATGTTAATTTTACAGGAACTTTAGCTTCATTAGATTTCATTTCAATTTCACATGCCTTAACAGCTTCATTGGTAATATTGTAAAGAATATTATCATTTTTAAAGTCTATATTTGAGGTTTTTAATAATTTTTCAGAATTTGAAATATTTAATGTCTGATTAAAATCTTTATGAGATATATCAGTTTTAATTAAATTGCTTTTATCATCTTTATATGTAGTTACTTGAGAATATTTTTTTCCTATATCCAATGGTGCTTTACATAAGTCACTGATACTGTTTAAAGACATCACAAGTGATGGGGAATTTTTTCCTTTTAATTTACTAATGTTTACTTCAGAAGTAAATATATTGCAAATATTATTTTTTTTAATTTTGTTAACTTTAAGGTTTTTTTGGCTATTACTGCGTGTAATTCTTTTGTCAGGAATAATATCTAATAAAAAAACAAAAACATAAAATTAAATGCAGAATAAAAGAATAGTAAAAAAAATTATATTACTAAATTAGTTCCATAAAAAATAATAAAAAAAAAAAAGGTTTGAAAAATAATAATAAAAAGACTTGCAAAAAAAAATAAATAAATCTAAGACTAATGATTATTATTTAAAGAGTTTAGATTGGAATTTATTATTTAATATAATTTTAGTAATAACCACATCAATGAGCATCTTGTACAAGGAACATAATATCTTATTTCATTTCGAATATTAATCCAGTTACATTTTTCTAATTATCAATTATTCAATAACATTTTATAAACATAAGTGAAATTTTCTACAGCAAACCTTTTTATTGCAATATTAAATTAATTTTCCTTTTAAAATTGGAGCCAGCAATTTGTTTGTATTATACTGATCATACATACGCTTTATCTTATTTAATGAATTTGAAGCTCTTTCTTAAAATTTTTGCTATCAGATTATTAATAGAATATCTTTGAGTTAGTGTTGGTCAACTAGTGTCCCATCTAACCTAGAAAATTAATTCATTCCCAATGTTTCTCACACTGGATAAAATTACAATTTCATTCTTTTTTAAAACAAATAGAACTAAATTTTCCCTCTTTTAAAATAATTTACATCGAAGTGAAGCTCTCTTTCAGGACAATAACTTTTCTTAAAATAAATAAGTAAATAGATTTCCCTTCATCTCAAATAATTTAAATACAACTGAAGTACTCTTTTATGGATAATAAGCGTTCATTTATATCAATTAATATATTATCATTAACACGAATTAATATATTATAAAAAAACCTATGTCCAACATAAATATCTATTATGGGATTCTTTTATGTTATCATAAAATAAATATATTGTATATACTTTTAAATTAGATGTAATTAGAGGGAATTTGAACCCAGACTTTCAATTTCACTTTAGTCGTCTGCTCCATCTTATACAACCAACACACATGAGCCACATACATATAAAAAAAGATAAATGATCTCCAATATACATATTTCATGCAGAACCAGCACTCACCAGTTCACCATTTCCCCCACACATATATAATCAGTGCTCAGTTTATATTAAGATAGCATATCTTCAAACTTTAATGGACAAACTTCAATTTCTCCACTCTCCAACTCTTCAGCCATCCATATCAAGCAAGGGCTTTGAATATGCCATCATCAGATTTTCAATATGGACAGATGAATAGTTGGATAGTGGAGAAGATTAAAGCCGAAACTGAACAATGATTATATATGTGTGTGGGAAATGATCTGGACCAACTGATGGGTGGTTCAGTACCAAGTATGTATATTAAAAGATCATTTATCTTTTTCACATGTACGTAGTCATGTGTACTAATTGTATAAGATCGAATAGAGGACTTAAAAGTCTGAGTTCAAATCCCTCTAATTTTATGTTAAATTTTGTTCAACTGTACATATATTAATTTATATTGATTTTATGTATAAATCACCTAAATATAAATAATTTAATCAATGAATATAGGCAACTGAGAACAGTTTCTAACTATATACAAATATATAATGGATTTGACAATCACTTCGAAAATATTTATGGCATGCATATTCTAGTGGCACAAACTTTATCTATCATGGAATTCTGCTAACACAACTATTCTTTACTTTGCTGCTTCTGAATTTTCATATACCCCAGTAACTATAGTGATCTAAAGATTATCCAAATGGATAAATATTACAATTAAAGAGTTAAGTATTTTTTAATTAATGACAAATATGATAATCCTATAATACAATAATTGCTTTTTCTTTCTTATATATATTAAAGCATCACAAAGTTTTATTATTTTGAAATGGAAATAGAAATAATTTCTTAATTAAAATTTTATTTTTTAATTTTTTTAGGCACAAAAATAAGATAATAATTATTTCCATTACATATACATAAAATCAACAATTGTTTTATTTTCTACAAAATAGTATATTTTCTCATCAAAATTAGAAAAAAAACTACATAATCTACACCTATTACATAAACTTTTTGGTTACATAAAAATATATTAAAAAATAAAATCTTTCTATCCCTATTCCTATATAAATGTTAATGTTTGTTTGTTTATCATTTAAAAACTCAACAAATAATTTTGACGAATCTTGCCGTTTTTTTTTTTTTTTTTTTGGATTATTGCATGGGCTGTGGATTTTTGTTTTATGATGCTTATTTGTTTTAAAAATGTTGGTAATTTGCAATATAAAAATGCAACATAATCATAATCATTTTCTAATAACATCATAAAAATGTAAATAAGAGCAATCCTAATTAAAAGATTACAGATGTCGAAAAATGTTGTGGCATGCATCTTGAAATTCTAGAGAAATGGTATTATAGTTTTTGGTAATGTGAGGGAAAATTTTATTGCATATATATATTTTTAAAATTAATTTTCATTTGGACTATGTATTTAATTTCTCACTTGCTAGTGCCACATGGAAAAAATATCATGATCTTAAAATTTCATAGCCATTAAAAAAATTAGTTTATCACATGGGAAATATATTTAAACTGAAATGCTAAAAGTTGATCTAATTCAATAGTAAAGCAAGGTAAAATTTGATTTTGTAAATCTATTGTAAATTAATTATATTTTGTCTGTACCATCTATGTAAAGTGAAATCCTAAAAGTTGATCAAATTCAGTAATATAACTGATCATGAAAAGTTATATTTTTTTGCAATAATGCTGCTGATAACTCATGTATTATTTATATATAAATATGTGTTGACTTCTTAATCATTTTCATGAAAATATTATAAAAATTAATCAGCTGCAGGAATAGCTACATACTGCATTAATCTTACACATTTTTCTTGCTTTTTTTTATGGTACTTACTTGCTTTTAAAATTTTGATAATTTGCAATATAAAAATGTATTACAATAGTAATTTTTATGCAAGCAAACCAAGCATACAGCGAGATAAAAACCAAACAAAGATTATAATTTACAATCAGTTATGCAACTGAATTTGATCATTTTTTAGGATTTTCAATTTAAATATATTACTCATGTAATAAACTAAATTTTAAAGTGACTCTGAAATTTTAACATATTGTATTTTGTTCATGCTCCACTTACAAATAAAAAATTAAATAGCATTGTTTATAAAATGCATTACATGTCATTAATTTCATGAAAATATTACTTAAATACATTTTGATAATAATAGGAATACTGAACCCTACCGTTTGATGGCGCTCTTTTTCGCCCAATGCACATCAATATACCAATTCACAGGGCATCGGTTTAAAATTTTTTTTTTCACTTTCTATATATAAAACTCTTATGTTTTTTTTTTTTGCGTTTTTAATAAACAAACACTTTGTTTTTATATGTTGTAGAATATGGGGAGGGGGGGGGAGGTTGGTTTGCTTTCAAATTATCAACTTTTTTTTTTGATTTTGAATTATCAGTTTCTTTACATAATACTACGGTAAAAAAAATTTTTTTTTACCCCTTTCTATACATAAAACTCGTACGGTTTTTTTTTTTTTTGCCTTTTTAATAAACAAACACCACTTTGTTTTTAGATGGTAGAAGGGGATTGGTTTGCTTTTAAATTTTCGCCTTTTTTTGGATTTTGAGCTTCTTTTTTAAAGCCTTAAACAATTCAGTATTAATTAATAAACCAACAGTTGGTTTTTAGAGGGTGGAGGAGGGTTGGTTTGGATTTTAATTCTCATCTTTTAGTATCTTTTGCCGATGTACTGGAGACATTGCATATTAATTTTAAATGTGTTCGAATACAAAATACATATAAAGAAATAGATTAACAAAATATACGAATAATTGGAGGGGGGTTGGTTTGCTTTTAAATTATCAACTTTTTTCCTTTATCGACTTTTTATTGATTTTGAGCTTTTTTTTTGTTGGAAAGCCTTATTAATCAATTCATTTTTAATAAACTAACAGTTGGTTTTTCGAGGCTGGAGGGGGGTTGGTTTGATTTTTAATTATCATCTTTTATTTTATTATGAAGTGTTTTTTTTTTAATATTTACGCTACCGAGACCTTTATATGATAGCAAAAAGTTCTTCCTTTATTTTTTGCCTTTTTCAAAAAGCCTTAATTAAACAGTTTGTTTTTTTTTTAAAAAAAAAAAAACATTTCTTTAGGGGGGTGGGGAGTTACGGTTTGTTTGATTCCAATAGGAAATGAGCCTCAAAGCTGTAACGGGATTTTAGAGCTGTCCAACCAACTTCCCTTACGCAGACCCCAGGTACGCTTGCAGGAGTGAATTCCCCAGATCTTGTAGTTGACTAAAACCATTCTCCTCCCGCAAATGTATAGTTTCGCATCTGGCAGGTTGTTTGTTCTCTTTCTGGAAAAACACAACAGTGTCAACTTCTGTGGCCGGCAATTCACTCCCCTTCAAACAATTTTGAACACTTGCCACACCGACATTTTACTGTTCTCGCATGGATTCATGCCTAAATGTGCATTTGCATGTGAACTCGGCAGAACCCTGCTGAAAACACTAACCTTTTCAGGTTGTGTGCAGTTCAAAATTGTCGGGAAGTGTGCGTGACTGCCTGACAATTTTTAATATGTAATACTAAATTCACTATGCTTTCTCAAAAATTTTCCAAAATGAATTTTTTGATAGTTTCGCATCCTTCAAATATGGCTGCCATCAAATCAGACCCTAGTGTGTTGAACTGCGCTCACTTGAGGAATACTGTCACAAGTCAATGGGCACAGTATTTTGTTACATAATCATAGGATACATCGCCCTCTAGGTGCCCTGTTATGGCTTTAAACACTTGTAGTGTTAGCCATATGTTAGGCCGCTAAAATGGTATATTGATATGCATTGTATGAAAAACGCCATAAAGCGGTAGGGTTTAGTATTCATACTATTACTTATATTTTAATTATCAAATACATCATATTCTTTTATTCTACTAATGCAATCAAAGCCGCAGGTTCAGCTAGTATAAATATAAAATGCTTAAATTAATTTAAATATTGAGACTAAATTAATGTAAAATTTAATAAAATTATATAAATCTTCAGAATAATATTATCTTTAACTTTTCTAGAATCTTGATGTTTTAATTTGCTGTTTTTAAAGGGCAGATTATTTGTTAATACTTTTAATTAATACAATCATTTATTTTAAAATTTCATCTCATTTTTTTTATAGTTCTTGCCTTTAAAATAAAATGAGGAAATAAAGAATTCCATCTTTTTTTTAAAAAAAAAAAGATTCATTATTAATTTAATTAGTATACTGTTGTTTATTTATTTTTAATGTCTATTTGTTAATAAAATTATATTATAGGTGTGTACACATTACATACCTACATGTTAAAAATTTCTGTGTTATATATGTAGATTTATATTGCATATTATGTAAATTTTGCTATATTTATAAATTTTAGTATCCATGTCAAGGTCATGGATACAATGGAATACTGTGTATATGTAGTAAAATATATTAATTATAAAGGTATAAAGATAAAATAATTTTACTATTAATTTTATCAAAATAACTTAGCTAATTTTCTAAACAGGATATATAAAAAATAATGAAAAAGTAAATTTTTTTTTTTTTTAATAAAAACCAAAAAAAAAAAAATTTCACATGGAATAAGAGTATATATGCAAATGAAATATAAAATTTTAAATTGAAAGTGTAAAACTCCAATCTTTTAGAATGGACTGTTACATAGACAATGAAAATGGATATATATATGTTAAAAATAAAAAAAGTATAAAAAATTGAAAAATGATAAAAAAGTTGCATTATTATATTTTAAAATACTAATAGAAAAATTATTATTTTGTAAAATACTAATAGAAAAATTTGAAAACAAAAAAAAAATTCATAAATGGGTATTAAAGAACTAAAATCTATTAGATAATTAAAAACTTGATATTAATAAGGAATCATTAGAGTTAAAACATAATGTGCACTAACCCTTGCTTTGAGGATAAGAGAATATAATATAAACATTTTACTTAACTATTTCTATTTAAAAATTTATTTTCAAAAATAATAGGAAAATTTATAAAATTAAAGCAACAATTTCTAAAAATGATCCATTTACATAAACCTATAAAATATTTATAATTTCTATATAATCATTAAAGTCAAAAAGATATACTATAATGCTTTAAAAATGAACTTATTATTATTTATATACCAATGGAATATAAATTTATATTATTTTATGGTTATAAAACTATAAATTAAACTATTGCAGAAGAAAGTAATAGCAGTTATGTAAAAACATCAAATCTTCAATTAATGAAATGAACATAATGAGTATTTTTCAATTTTCCAATGCAGTGGAAATTTACATCAAAGAAATAAAATTAAATATAAATTATCAATTTAACATATAAAAATATTACTGATCTTCCATAAAAAAATATTTTGCATATATAAACATATCATGAATTAATTAGAAAATGTGTGACAGATAAATTGAAAATTTATAATTAAATAAGAAACTGTAATAACATTGGGATATCAATAGCTTTGTTAAATTTATATTAGGATATATCTGTATGATTTCCTGTTGTAGCATTTTAAACTATTTATATTTTCAATTATGATGTGATTAAAGCAATAACCAATTAAAACTGGGAATGCAACTGAAACCACATGATCTAGTAAAAAAATAGTATTACTTTAAATTAAAAATCTGTGAAAATCTTTAAAATTATTAAATATAAAATTTACAGATATGTAATTAGGATTATTATGGGGATATCCAAAATAATAAATCCATTTCTCATGTCTACTATGGCAGAATTCTAAAAAAATATTAAAAAGTTACTAAAAGAAGTGGTTGATATCGAATAGCTACTATATCCCACTCGATGGCGCAGTTTTCATGCTTAAATTATAAAATATGATCATTCCCGGGCTGTTAATTATAATCATTTTGATATGTTTTTTGTAAGGCGAAAATAAAAACAAAAGAAAATCATCGTTTTTAAATATTATTTAATTTTGAATATTATTTTTTATTAACGTATACAAATTAAATGATAATAATAAATGTAAAATAAAATAAACAAATTACAATGTGATTCGTCTTTTTTAGTTTGCTTTTTATTAGAAAAATCAATTTTCTATCGGAGATTTTTTTACTGGGGTTACGGCTTTTTTTGTTGTTGTTTACCGCTAGTTTTTATTTCAAATAGAATGACAACTAAAAGTAAAACTTGTTATGGTTAGGTTTAGTTTTAGGGTTAGGATTAGGGTTAGTTTTAGGGTTAAGTTTAGGGTTATTGTTCTGTTGTTTGTAATGCTAAAATAAAAAATATCAAAATCATATTTTTGTAAATATTTTTTTACTAACATCTATAAAATAAATGATAACAATAAACGTAAACTATATTCAACAAATTATAACAGTAGTCGGAGAAAAGAAACTAAAACTTTTTTAAACGACAAATATATATATAAAATGTTTATAATATATGCTTTTTATGACATTTAAAAAAAACAGTGTACAATTGTACTTTTCTTACTGGATATTTTTGTGTTAATGCTCTTTTTTGTTTCAAAAATATACAGACGGTACAATCTTCTTTGTCTCGTGGAATGTTACGAACAGTACGTTACTTGACTCGTTACCTACTTCCAACTCACTTTATACATATATCTCGTCAACATTTACTACTTAAAACTTCAATACACTATGGTATAAAAAGTCTGTTAATTATTACTTTACAAAATCGGAACATTTCAATACTTTAAAATATAAAAAAATCAAATGAAAGCAACATTTCCATCCAATTCAAAAAAACACACCGTCTCCCCAAGCCGTAACCATTTTATAAACTGTGCAATATTCGGAAAATGTATTTGCTGCGTAAAACATACATGCTGTACTGCGATGCGACATAGTGGCCTGCAATCTGTAGCACAACAAAAAAGTTGTATTATAGACAATGCAGGTTCGAACGTGTCGGCCGCGGAAACAGCATTTTTATGTGTTTTAGCATGAAAACAGCACCATCCAGTGGGATATAGGGCTCATCGATGAATACCAAAGAAATTCCTAATCTCTAGAAAAAAATGTCACTTTTCATTGAACTTAATAGGATAAAAATGTTACTGCCTAATTATCTAAAAATATTGGTGTGTATAATATTATACTATCTAGTACATTTAAAAAATTGATACACTTATAAGTAATATCTTTAATTTACTAAGGATAGAGTTGAAACTAACTGTAATCAAAAATCTATGTTGGAAGGCATTGTTAAACATATGAAGGAACACATTAAAAAACACACCCCAAAACAGAGTGAATTACCGAAGAGAACAACACACATCTAAACATTCTCTTTTCTAAAACCAACCTATCATAAGACTTACAAGTAGAAAATTTATGACTAAGTTACCATTTCAAAATTACAAATTTTACATAAGTGCTATAATATTCAAGAAGTAATGCCACAAGCACAAGAAGTAGACAATAAATGTGACTGGACTGGAATCATGTCATATGATTTTAAGAATCATTTACAACTTAAAATCCAGTTGTAAGAATTTTTATGTCAGATAATAATTTAAAAAGTCTATCAATCTATAACATTACAGTGTAACTGTCACAATTTGACCAACTACATTACAAAATTTCTCTTCATCTGCAGAACACAACACAGTTCCTTCCAATTAAACATTTTAGTGGAATAGGTTCCTTCTATAGAGAAACATTGTTTTCAAATAATATTGACATTTTCTAAAATAAGAGCATTTTAATTTGTTACACATCTAACATGGCCTTTTCAATCACCTATGAATAAAAAGAATTCTCAATATAAAATAATTCAATAGTATTCTAAAATATTCTTAAATGTTATATAACTTCATCTAATGCAGATTATAAGTAATTTTTGAAGTAAATTATATTTCAACTCATGTTAATAAAGATATGTTTTTGTTATATTATAAGCAGTTTAAGCATGAGAAATGACATAGTCAAGCCTTGATTCATGAATCTTGAATTCTAGGGTCTACCATTTTGTTAAACTAAGTATGGCAGTGCAATGATTTATAGACCTTGAGCTCCAAAATCTATTACTTCAGCATTATGTCAAATCATGCAGGGTTTCCTGGATATGATGACAGTTAATATTCTTTTTGTATTAGTATAACTTTATCGGAATGAATTCATAAAACAAATAAATTATTATAAAAAATCTTACAATGAAATAAGAAAATACAATGAACAGTTATTATTAGTTATGTTGTTAAAGTTTATCAGAAAGAAAAGATTGCAAAAAAGTTAAAAGACAGCATTGCAAGAGGTTAATAAAGAGATCAAAAAACACAGTACATGACATATGCAGACATATTTGCATTCATAGATTAATTTGAATAGTCATCACAAAACTCATCCTTAACTTGTTTTTTAATTTTCTCTCTTTTCTTTATTGCTAAATTAGAATAATTATACTTATTTATGAATGGCTGCTAATGAATAAAAATTTTTAATTTTATAATCAAAACATTTACGTTAATAATTGATAATGTTATATACATTCTTTATAATCTTAAAAACAAAAAGGCTGACAGTTGAAATTCTTGAAAAAATTGTTAAAATATGGTAATAATATATTGTTTTCAAAACTATTGACAAATATATGGATTCACGCAACTGTGATACAAATTATAATTTATGAAAACGAAAAGTCTTCAATAAAATGATCATGAAATATCATTGTTATCTATGATAGCAAATATGCTTTCAAGAATTTTAATAAGTTGCTTCTAGTTACAATCTGAGTAATTACTAGAGACCGTTCTTTTACAAAATCAAAAAGACTATAGATAAAGTTTTTGCTGCCAATTAATTATAATTTTTTTTTTACAAACAAAGATGTGATTGTATAAATTTTTTTTTGTCACTTTGACAAAGACATTTGTCACAGTTAAATAAGACTTTCAGCAATGTTTGAAAATAGCCAGATTCTAGAGAAATTTATTCAAGAATCAACAAGAGAGTATTAGAGAATAATAGTAAACAGTAATTTGTAATAGCTCCAATTTCATGTTCAGTTTAGAGAGAGATTCACAGGCTTAATGGTGAGGTTTTTAATTTGAAATAATTAAATGCAAAAATAAAAACTTCATCTTTTTAATTCCTAGATTACAATATGATTATGCTATTTTTTTTATAATTCAAAGAATAATTAACAATTTTCTTAATAATCTACAAAAAAAAAATCTGTTTTCATAATAAAAGTTTAAAAAACTCATGAACTTTATCAGAAGCAATGAACAAATCTTCAGCAATATTAAGCTTATATAATAGCAGGCTTATTAAAAGTAAAGAGTAGTTCAATATACTGATATAACTATTTCAAGTAAATTAGTTGTATAAAGACATATCAATTTTCTACATTTATTGTAAGGAAGAAATATATAAAATCTCTTTCAATGTAACATAAAAGCCTGGAAAATTTTTATTTAAAGATGTTTTATAATAATCTTAAATATAAAGCAATATCATATAACTACTCAATATGTCTTTCAGATTGGTGAATGTGAAGATATTGAATTTACAATTGTAATAACATAATCTTTAAAAAACTGGGCATGTAAAATGAATGAAAAAAAATATTTTTCTGAAAGTATTTTGTAATGACCTTGAGCATAATTTATACAGGGAAGATTAACTCCATTTATATTATAACAAATATCTCAAAAACATTTTAAATGCAATGTAAAATCAATTATGGAAGAAGATATATGAAAATACAATAGAGAACTACAAACTTGGCATGAAAAGAGATTAAAAAACAGCAATATAAATCAAAAGAATCAAAATATAAAACCTTATATAAACATGAAAAGTCATTTTTACCTTTTTGTTTTTTCTGTATATCTCATTTTTTTGTATTGTGATTCACATTAAATATAATCTAATGCCAAAACAAACAAACGAATCACTTATCTATTTATGAAATTAAAATAAAAGATATTAAATAAATCTACGAAAAAAAATTCTGACAATCAAATTTAGGATAGAATTAAGAACTTTTTAGGTGATAAGATGATTTATAGATCACTTTTTTCTAAGATTAAAAATAGAATTTTTGTTGTTCAGAAACAAAATTATAAAATATCAAAACAGTATCACAATTTAGAAAATATAAAAAAGTCATATGATTAAAAAAAAGATTATATTGAATAACTGAGCAAATAACAGTAAAAAAAATTAAGCTAGTCAGATATGAAAATAAAATAGTGCATACAAATCTGTACATTTTATTAGTCAGTTGGACAAATGCAAAAACAGAAAATTTCTTTAAAAATAAAATAACCTGGAAGCAATAAATTTTTATAAACTAAAAGAATTAAAATACTCTTCCTTCAAACTTGTTTGAATTCATTCTTTTGCTTTTTAACTTTAAAAAAAAAAGAGAGAAAAAATTACCATTTCTTCTAGTATTTTTGGAAATATGCTGCTGACATCCATCTTTAATATCTCTTGGTTTCTTATGAAACCATGTTATTTCAATATATTTCAACACATTGTTTGAATCTTAGTGTCTAAATTTTGGAAGTTGAATATTTATTTTTTAATACATAAATGTGTACATGCATTTTGTGGGACTGAAATCATATAGATTTTAACAATATCACTAAATATATATATATATATTGTACCAACCCTTACTCCCCTGCGGAATTCTGTTCTAATCTTGCACTGAGCATGAAATGATCAAGATTTACAGGGAAAAAAATGGATACCAATTTAGCCGATTATCTGTACTCATATATGTTGGTACTTCCAGCTAAACTGATAGAAAGAGTGAATTAACCGGACTCTGCCAGTTCAAACTCCCCTTTAGTTGATATCTTACTCGAACGCCCGAATGTTTAGGACCTATGGCAATTACACACCTTTGAAAAGTCTATTTACAGATAGCTTTTGCACGCCACTTCTAGAAAAGAATAAAAATGAATTTTTCCCCCTTCTAGAAGGGTGTGCAATACCATATGTCCAGTGGAGCATAACAATAAGATTTAACATCCCGGTGGAGCGATATCCCGTGTGACTAGCTCAGACTCTCTACATCTAGGGTATTCAATGGGTAAGTCAAATGGTTATTACAGGTACGTGGTTGATAATGAAAAAATATATTTTATCAAATAAATAATAATACGAAAACAAATCTAATATTATGATTAAATATTTATTTAATCCCAAATGCCCACCATCATTTCATACTTAAAATGATATAAAAATAAATAAATGAATTATTATCACAACCCGTATATATATTTGGTTGCTTTGAAATAAAGAAATATATATAAATACAATTTAAATGAATACAAAAATAGATAAACCCCTAATATTTACAATACAATGTTTCATAAAGAATGGAAGTGGTCTGAGCTTTTTACCCTGTAGAAATAAGTTATACTTTGTGTGATTTGATGTACAGATATTTTTAGATAAGAGATTTTCGGTCATATAGGCATACACTTTTACTCAGGACTTTAAAACCTTTTTTATTGATAGAAAATATAGTAATAAAAAAAAACTATCCATACGTATTTTTGCACTATGAAATATTTCACTAATTTCATATTTTTCAACAAATCAATAAGGTTGCATTAGTTCAGATACCATATAGTACTCAACATGAGGTACTGTATCTATTTGCCTTTTGCGATAAATTCTTATAGATGTACATACGTGCAGCACAATTTTACACCTACTACTATTGTAAATATCAAGTTATTAGTGAACTTGCTTACGGAAAATTTACAATGAATAAACCCCTTTTGCACTCATCATAAGGTACAGCAGTGACAAAAAAATAACTTAAAAGGGATGTATGGATAAATATATTTTTATATACTCAACATGAGGTATCATATTTACCGAATATTACAAGTATATGTGCGCGTATATACACATGTATATTTATGTATGACAATTTTCAGGAGTAATAACAAGAGAAAAAACAAATATCAACAAAAAAAAAATCTAATTGCAACCTTTGTTGAAAATACTAGAATTTGAAATAGAAAAATGAATTAAAAGATTTACGTAAAAGCTTTATCATTACGCCCATAATAACTGTAAATTCAATATATATATATATATATATATATGCGAGAGATGACTCTCTCTCTCTTTCCCTTTTAAATGATTAATAATAATAATAAAAAAATAATAATATATTTAATCGGAATTATCATAGTTAATTAGTTCAATATTAATAAAATATTTTTAAAAGAAACTTATATAGGCATCTTCATCTTCTAACTGGGCTTTGAGTGGCTTCAATTCAACTAGCTGTGCAGAACTCATTCGGGCATAGGCAAGGTAGCTGTTGTCATCATCATGGCCAGCTGAAACTGGTGTGATCACATCTTGGCGATTTGGACAGAGAAAGGGCAGGTGCACCGGCTGGTTGTCTACCCCATGGTCATTTTACTGAACTCTCTGGTAGATTGTTTCATATTTTCCTCTTTTTGTATATGATAATAATTTTTATTAAATGTTCATTCGATATCTTGACTGGTTCATTAAATCCTTAAGAAATCAAGAGTTCTTAAAAGAACTGCATAATGAATTTCTTAGAAAATATCAGCAGTAGTCTTGTCCATAAATTAATCTCTAAATAGCTGGTTGATTGAAGAATTCCGGAGCCAAAGTAGTGAAATGCTTGAATGCCAAAAGAAGAAGTGAATCCCACAGTACTGACTAAAACTTATCAATCCTCAGTCATCCAAAACCAATTCAGATATCCCACCTGAGAAGTATGAATCAGCCAATCCTTTTAATTTAGCTTATCACTTAGATTATAAACATTCCTTTATATTTTCCCGATTGAACTCTACATAGCAGGGTTTGATATGCTTGGTTTCCATCTTGAATACTCAGACCACTTGATTACAGCTATTATTATTCAAAATAATTTTTATTTTACATAAATAAATAAAAAAAGATAACATTTTAATTATAGCATTATCAAACATTTTGCTTTTGGTCAGATTTTTGCAAAAACAATTAACATTCTTTGCTTACAGAATAAAATTAGTTTTTAGAAAAGTAATTAAAAAAATGAAAAAATATATACAAGTATGTTGGAACAATCACTTTAATTATTTATTTTACTAATATGTTCCAACATTTGATTCATTTGTTTAATAAAGTTTGCTTTCTCTATTTGAATTTTTCAGAGAAAAGAAAAATACATAAAATAACATGTCATAAAAATATACAAAAAATAAAAAATACATGAGTTTATTATACGTGTATAATATTTGTGTCAATTTCATGTTACTTTAAATTGGTGTGTGTTGGTGTTTTAATGCTCAGACCCAACTTCCATTATTAATATAGCATAGTTATGTATTTGTTGTGCTTAATATCTCCAAATTTACATGTTTATCTGCTGTAATTTTCTTCACAGCAGACTTTGTGTAAGGTCATTTGATAATGCCTGTCACAATACCTCCCTCTCCAATGAGACTTTTAAATGGATATGACCATTTAAAGTCTTAAGTTCTTATTTATACAGATATTGAGCATATGTTTACTAGTTTTTATTCTCTTTCTTTTCTTTTGAAAGTCTAAAAAGCATGATGTCGAACGGTGACAATGTGACACCTCAGCATCGCTATATTCAGCCAAAACTGCATCAGCATTCCAATCCCCAGGGTCAGAGATAAAAGAAAACAAACAGACTGCTAACATGGAGATACCTATCCTCTCTAGAACTCTGTGGCAGCCAAGCAAAGTCGAACGAACCAAGAAAAATACTAACAGAATAATGTACCAAACTTCGTGGGTGCATCCATGCTCAATAACTTTTGGAGGCTGACAGGATATTTTGCAACCACAGACGAAAGACTTTGAGTTTATATATATAAGAAGAGTTGAAGTTAATGCTCCTCTGCTCTTTCTATACGAGACTTATGAGTATGTTTGTATTACCACAAATGAGTCCCAGAGAATATTTTCTCTGCTCAAAGAATTGCTCACATTTTTGCATGGCGAAAAGTGTTCCTTCACCTGTGGCCACAGAGACTCCAGATCACACAGACATCTCCAGCCAACCTCTGTGCATCCCCCATCTCAGAACACGAGTTCAAAAAATGCCGATACGAATCAACCTATACACATAATGCCTGAGAGACAAAAGTTCACAAATAACTTACGAACACCTAACTTCAAAGACTCTTCTGTTTAATTGTCATCCACCACACACCTAATTCTGCCTTATTACAACCGCCGATTATGTCTTTTCTACACTCTGCTACAATTATTCTGCCCGTTTTTACCTACGTCTATTTAACCTTATTTATCGATAATAAAAAAAATCAAGTTTAACATACGAAACTTTATTTCGTTACGCTAGTATTCAACACTCTACTTTATTTTACTTACTTTTTCTTTAAAACAACAAAAAAAAAAACTTCAAGTCTAAGTTATTTTGAAGCATTATGAAACTTTCATTCATTAAGCAGTATTTAATAGTATTTCATTTTACTTTTTTTTTTCCAAACAAAAAACAACAAATTCAAGTATAAGTTATTTTAAAATATTACGCTACGTTTGATAAACAGGTTTTATACCTATATCTAAAATGTCTATTTTCTCTCTTTTTCAAAACAAAGCAACAAACAATAAATTCAATAGTAAGTTATTTTAAAATATTACGCTATAATAAATTATTACTTTTATTTGTAATAACTATGTTTAGAAATCCTCGAACCAACTTTTCACCACTCATTCGTTTAATAATTTTTTTATACTTTATTTCTATTTTAAATGGACATGTTGACATCAGTTGTTACTCAGATTAAATGGTAAATTTACTTATTTAAAGAAAATATTAGCGACTCAGTTTAAAATGAAAATAGTTAAGCAATTATTAAGATAAAAGAATCTATACTCTATATAACAAAATATCAACTGTCAATATATTACATGTAACTTATTTAAAATAACTTCAAAGTCTATTTTACTTATACAGTATATTTATAGAATACAGTGTTTGCTTTGATTTATTGCTAACAATTCGAATCATAAATATATATTAAATATCTGTCGCTACAAAGAATAAAACTATCATTTTGGAACTGCAAATTACTGAGTAAAATATTTTAAATTATTTAAGAATAACTTTAAAAATATATATACATAGCCAACTAAGCGTGTTTGTTTGTACGACCTGTTAATTACATTATACACTTCTTTAAAAAAAAAAACTAACGCTAGAGTTTTATATATCTTCTCTTATATACATTCAACATTTAATTTAGTTTTTAATTACCTCTACATTAAGTTTATATAGACATATATCATGTAATTTATTTTTACCATAATTTACACATTTATATAATTTAACTTGTTCTTTCCTTAATCGTACCATTTTTACATTTAAACCACATTGGCGCCAGTTTTACTATACTGGCCCTTACTCCCCTGAGGAATTTTGTCCTAATCTTGCACTGAGAATGAAGTGATCAAGATTTACAGGGAAAGAAATGGATACCAATTTAGCCGATTATCTGTACTCATATATGTTGGTACTTCCAGCTAAACTGATAGAAAGAGTGAATTAACCGGACTCTGCCAGTTCAAACCCCCCTTTAGTTGATATCTTACTCAAACGCCTGAATGTTTAGGACCTATGGCAATTACACACCTTTGAAAAGTCTATTTACAGATAGCTTTTGTGCACCACTTCTAGAAAAGAATAAAAATGAATTTTTCCCCCTCCTCAAGGATCTGTAATACCATATGTCCAGCGGAGCATAATAATAAGATTTAACACGCCAGTAGAGCGATATCCCATGTGGCTAGCTCAGTCCCTCTACATCTAGAGTCTTCAATAGGTAAGTCAAATGGTTATTACAGGTACGTGGTTGATAAGGAAAGAATACATTTTATCAAATAAATAATAATACGAAAACAAGTCTAATATTATGATTAAATATTTATTTAATCCCAAATACCCACCACCGTTTCATACTTAAAATGATATAAAAATAAATAAATGAATTATTATCACAACCCGTATATATATTTGATTGCTTTGAAATAGAGAAATATATATAAATACAATTTAAATGAATACAAAAATAGATAAACCCCTAAAGCTATTTACAATACAATGTTTCATAAAGAATGGAAGTGGTCTGAGCTTTTTCATACTGTAGAAATAAGTTATACTTTGTGTGATTTGATGTACAGATATTTTTAGATAAGAGATTTTCAGTCATATAGACATACACTTTTACTCAGGACTTTAAAACCCTTTTTATTGATAGCAAATATAATATTAAAAAAACAAACTATGCATACATATTTTTGCACTATGAAATATTTCACTAATTTCATATTTTTCAACAAGTCAATAAGGTTGCATTAGTTCAGATACCATATAGTACTCAACATGAGGTACTGTATCTATTTGCGTTTTGCAATAAATTCTTATACATGTATATATGTGCAGCACAATTTTACACCTACTACTATTCTAAATATAAAGTTATTAGTGAACTTGCTTACGGGGAATTTACAATGAATAAACCGCTTTTGCACTCATCATAAGGTACAGCAGTGACAAAAAAATAACTTAAAAGGGATATACGGATAAAGATATTTTTATATACTGAACATGAGGTATCATATTTACCGAATATTACAAGTGTATGTGCACGTATATACACAAGTATATTTATGTATGACAATTTTCAGGAGTAATAACAAAAAGAAAAACAAGTATCAACAAAAAAGAATCTAATTGCAACCTTTGTTGAAAATACTAGAATTTGAAATAGAAAAATGAATTAAAAGATTTAAGTAAAAGCTTTATCATTATGCCCATAATAACCGTAAATTCAATATATATATATATATGCGAGAGACAACTCTCTTTCTTTCCCTTTTAAATGATTAATAATAATAATAAAAAAATAATAATATGTTTAATCGGAATTATCATAGTTAATTAGTTCAATATTAATAAAATATTTTTAAAAGAAATTTATATAGGCATCTTCATCTTCTGAATGGGCTTTGAGTGGCTTCAATTCAATTAGCTGTGCGATGATGATTTCAACTCATTCGGGCATAGGCAAGGCAGCTGTTGTCATCATCGTGGCCAGCTGGAACTGGCGTGATCACATCTTGGTGATTTGGACAGAAAAGGGTGAGTGCACCGGCTGGTTGTCTACCCCATGGTCATTTTACTGGACTCTCTGGTAGATTGCTTCATATTTTCCTCTTTTTGTATATGATAATAATTTTTATTAAATGTTCATTCGCTATCTTGACTGGTTCATTAAATCCTTAAGAAATCAAGAGTTCTTAAAAGAACTGCATAATGGATTTCTTAGAAAATATCAGCAGTAGTCTTGTCCATAAATTAATCTCTAAGTAGCTGGTTGATTGAGGAATTCCGAAGACAAAGAAGTGAACTGCTTGAATGCCAAAACAAGAAGTGAATCCCACAGCACTGACTAAAACTTATCAATCCCCAGTCATCCAAAACCAATTCAGGTATCCCCCCTGAGAAGTATGAATCAGCCAATCTTTTTAATTTAGCTTATCACTTAGATTATAAACATTCCTTTATATTTTTCTGATTAAACTCTACATAGCAGGGTTTAATAAGTTTGGTTTCCATCTTGAATACTCAGACCACTTGATTACAGCTATTATTATTCAAAATAATTTTTATTTTACATAAATAAATAAAAAAAGGATAACATTTTAATTATAGCATTATCAAACATTTTGCTTTTGGTCAGATTTTTGCAAAAACAATTAACATTCTTTGCTTACAGAATAAAATTAGTTTTTAGAAAAGTAATTAAAAAAAATGAAAAAATATATACAAGTATGTTGGAACAATCACTCTAATTATTTATTTTACTAATATGTTCCAACATTTGATTCATTTGTTTAATAAAGTTTGCTTTCTCTATTTGAATTTTTCAGAGAAAAGAAAAATACATAAAATAACATGTCATAAAAATATACAAAAAATAAAAAATACATGAGTTTATTATACATGTACAATATTTCTGTGTCAATTTCATGTTACTTTAAATTGGTGTATGTGGGTATTTTAATGCTCAGACTCAACTTCCATTATTAATATAGAACAGTTATGTATTTGTTGTGCTTAATATCTCTAAATTTACATGTTTATCTGCTGTAATTTTCTTTACAGCAGACACTTTGTGTAAGGTCATTTGATAATGCCTGGGACAATATATACAGAATATATATATATATATTGTACCGGGTCGCTTTAAACACCCGATCACATAGGGATTGTGATTCCGAAACAAACATGACATAGCGTAAAGCTTTATTTATTTTCTTCTATCGATAACTGTTCACTATCAATACAAGGGGGCGCCAGATACGATGATTTAATTATAATTTAACTTCTCGCATCACCTTACGTCATGTCAAAACGATTTCAATCTAATCCCACCCAAACTCAAACTCCCACATGGACCAATAGGTCACTCAGGTCCATGTAATTGTTTCAAAATTACTATTATGGTAAAGGCGCTTGACAACCAATGGAAAGACGCTTGATTAACTAACTGATCGATCCAAGCATTGATCGTTCATTGTTATTTGGGACCAATACGATTATCGTCTATAACTCTAAACAATTAGAAGCTTATAAGATCATCCCCCTATATCATACCGTCCGTAGAATTATTTACTCCAGCTATATTTACAATTCATTGACATTTATTTATATTTTATAATAGGCCCTCCCAATTCTTAAATCTATCTTAACTATGGAATAAGTAAATAAATAAATAAATAAAATTATTAACTTTTGTAAAATATTTAACAAAAAAAACAACAAGTTTAAGAAAGATAAATCTAAAGTAATATAATTGACTATATGAATAAATGCTGACTTTATTAATAATCAAGACGAAAATTAGAATAAAGATTTAATTATAGGAAATGATTTGAGAAATGCTCGACTTGTTTAAATACTGAACAAATTTATTTAATATAAAAAAAACACATTGGTTAAAAGTTTTATGTACACGCACACACACGCATTTACGCACTCACGCAGAAAAGAACATATTATATATCATAAAATATGGATGATAGAATATAAATTTCTTTTTTTACATTTTACATTACATTTTTGAAGGTAAGTGTTATAAATTATAAGATAATAATTAGGGTCAAAGTTCATATTTGAAAAGTCCTGAGATTTAAATTTTAGGAATTGCATAGTGTTTGATTTTACGAAGGCTGAGATTATAATTGTAAGTTACAATAATAAGTTTTAAATATAATGAATTACGGAATATTTTATAGTTTAATTTGTGAAATCAAAGTTAGTTAATTATGAGATTGCCTTTTTTTTTTTAAAGTTACGTATGGAATGAATGAAAGCATAAAAATAAAGTGTTTACCTAGGATTTTGGCTTATTCTTCCGCTGCTTCTAATTAAGTGGAGGTTTGAACATGGGAGATGATGTTTCCATAAGAAGGTTGTTCATTTCTTTTCAAGTTGAGCGTACTAAATCAGGGTGAGTCATGTATTTCCCGGAACATTATTGAACTGGTTGGAGCACTAATTTTAGATGGTAATATGGTTAAGATTCATAGCGCGGGATGTTCTGGTGGCGGCGTCGACAATCACTGAAGGGTTTCCTAGCCCCTCATGACGTCGACGCCTAAATATATTTCATATCGATCACTTGAAAACGGGTAGCACAACGAAGTATTTTGAATTAAATTAAATTTTGAGAAAGTTGAACAAAATTTGATAATTTGACTTAGCTTCTCTAATTGATTTTTCTTTCAATTTAAAAATTAATTCGTTTAACATTTTGCTTGATATTTATAGGGTTGGATCTTATCTTAGGATCGAATCTCCCCCAGAGTTCCTGTTCTTAGGTTGTCGTTGGGGTCCGTGTCTACTCCATCCATGTGCTTAGGCATTTATGTTTAGGCAACTCTATTGCAACTCGTTAACAAACTTATTCATTCACCCTTGAATGCTCGTGTGCGTGTCTTACAGAACAGTCCCTGCTAAAGTGGTTAACTTTCCAAACATTTCTATAGCTTTACTACATTATAATTTAAAATATCCCTTTTAATAAAACGAAATAACAAAAAAAAACTTGACAAATAATGATTATAAAAATAATCCTTAAAAAAAAACCTTAAAAACTGACGGACTCTTGAATCTGCGACTTTAGACACGGCTGTTTCTCGTACTTAACAAGACTTTTTTAAAGTTTGACCTGTCATTTATTTATCATAAATCTTTCCCAGGTCAAACCTTGTAAGCTATTCCATACAATAAAAAAACTTAAGAGCATGCTATATATATATTTCATTTATTATTAAAATCAAATGATACTTATAAAAATTTATAATCAGTAGTAGTAGTTATCCAGCTAATTCTTACCTCTACAGTAATTTTGTTTAATTTTACATTTAATATTTTTTTTATTACTTTTGAAATTAATCTTCATTAATTTTAAACTTGAAGTGCTTTTATCTTCTGGATTTTCAAAAGTGGTTGAATTATCTTTTTCAGTCTAAAAAATTATAAATAAACTATACTTGTTAAGTTAAATAAATTTTGAAATAAAAATGTTAAGATTCATTATCACTTACTTTCTGATCTTTATCAATTTTCGAAGCATTTATACTAAAAAAAAATGGATTTAAAAAAAATTGGAAAAAAATTATTCATTTTTCTCATAAATAGTATAAGATTTATTTATATCAATTTTTCTATAACATGATATAGTAAAAAAATACTAATTCTACTTCTATGTATTTTACACAATGCTTTATTAAAAATCAATTATCTTATGGTTGTTTGGAGTTATAAAATATAACTGCATTATATTACTTTTAAATAATTATATAAAATCAACATTCCTCCTTTTTCTTTTTAAAACTTGTTTATTCAAACTGTAATTTTATTTTTATTCCATACATTTCAACTACATTCTGTAGTCATTATCAAGTTTCCTTAAACAAAAATATTTTATTAAATAATAATAATAAAAATTATCATGGTAAATGTAATAATGAGAGTATGAAATATATTATTGATTAAAAAAAATTTGTTATTAATTTAACTGATAAAAAATTTAATAATGAAGAATTGAAACTTTTTTACAAAGGGTTAAAATATGTACCAGAAAAATAGGTTAATATTAATAAACAAGTTATTGAGATTAGGACAAAATTAAAAATGATTGAAAATAAATGTGATAATTTGGGTTATGATTGGAAAGATAAAGAATTTTTATTAAATGATTTGAGATATGAATTTAAAAATTTAGAATATGAATTAAAATATAATAATAATGATTATGTTAGAAGATATAAAGAATGGGATGTTGGTAAAAAAATGTGTGAAAAATATAAAGATGTATTTTTTTAAGAGGGGATAAAACATCCAGTATGGTTGTTATGAGTAAAGAATATAATTGTAAGATATTAAATTTATTAGAAGTGTTTTGAAAGAATTAATAAAGATGAAAGTATGAATATGAATAAAAGAATTAATAATATTGTTTCAGTAATGTATGAAAAAGGTTTTATTGATAAATTGGAAATGATTAGATTAAAAAGCATGGATGTAAATTGTGCAAAAATAAAAGGTATTCCTAAAGTTCATAAGGAAGGTGTTCCAATGAGACTAATTGTTAGTGGTATGTATTCATATTATGAAAATTTATCTAAATGGGTATATAATAAAATATTTAAAAGATATATGGGTTTATTTGAAAAAAATAATGTAAGTAATTCTATACAATTTACAAATAGATTAAAAAAATTTTTGAAGCAGAATAATTTTAAAAATATAGTTTTTGTTAAATTTGATACTGTTACTATGTATACTAATATTGATCCTGAAATTGCAATTGATTATATTATTGATTTATATAGAAAAGATAAAAATATTAAAAACAAGATGGAAATTTATATTTTGTATGAATTATTGATTATTTGTTATAAAGATCTTATTTTTAGATGTGGAGATAAATTTTATAAACAGAAACATGGATTAAGTATGGGAAATAGTTTGATGGTTTTTTAGCAATGTATATATGTGTAATTTTGAAAAAGAATTTTTAATAATGGAAACAATAAGCCAATTTTTTATAATAGATATGTAGAAGATTATTTTTTGACTTTTAATGGGAATGTTAGGAAGGCAAATAATTTTTTGGGGTATATAAATACAAAAAATGATAATATAAAGTTTACGATGGAAAAAGAAAATAACAATGCGATTATATGGATATTTGGATATAAGAATTTTTAAAAAATTTGGAATGGTTGGAATAATTTATATTGATACAACAGTATTTAAAAAGAATACATATTTTGGATTAACTGATAATTGGTACTTTGATATTGAAAAGAATTGTAAGCTTAATATTGTTAAAAGTAAGATTATTAGAGCTATTAAGATGTGTTCAAATGAAATGTTTTTTAGAAATGAAATAAATAATATTAGGGAGGAATGTATTAAAAATAATTATCCTGAATATATTGTAAAAAGATTGATATCTAATTATAATATTGAAAATATAAAAAGAAAAATTGAATTGAATAGAAATGGGGAAAATAAGAAAATAACTTATATAGGATTTAATGTATCAAAGTATTTATTTTTTTTAAAATAAGAAATTGTTCAGGTATTTTAATTGGAGATATAATACATTAATTTGCCCGGTTTATAAAAGGAAACAATGTTGGGTGACTTAATAAATGATTATGATAAGATTGATATTTTAGAATGTATGACTTCGGTATATATAATTAAATGTATGGATTGTTATAAAAATAATGTAAATATGACTTATATAGGAACAAGTAAGAATAAATTAAAGACTAGATTAAGGCAGCATTTATATGATAAAAAATCTGCTATATATATATATTCATAAAAAGGAATTTAAACATGAAAATTTTGATATAAGACCATTGGAATGTGTTAAAAAATTTAAAGAGAGAATAAAAAAAGAGGAAGCATATATTGATCAGTATAAACCAGTATTAAATAGAATGTTAATAAATAAAGATAAAAAAATAAGATAATATGGGAATAAAAAAGGGTATTAAAAGGAATATTAATGGGTAATAATTTATAAAATATATAATAAATTATATAAGAGTATTAAATTATAAAGGTATTTTAAAAGAAATAGTTAAATATAGGGAAGGAGGTAAACAATTATATTTGTAGATGTAATTGGTTTTATTTGAATATTATATATATATTTGTGTTATTATTTTTATGTTTGTTTTTTTTGTTTGTTTAAGGAAGCTTGATAATGACTACAGAATGTAGTTGAAACGGTGGTGTATGGAGTAAAAATAAAATTATAGTTTGAATAAACAGGTTTTAAAAAGAAAAAGGAGAAATGTTAATTTTATATATTTACTATCATGGAGCTATAATTTAAAAAGAAAAAGAAGTGAAAAGTTGCGTATATAATTATATTTTTAAATAAATCAATAAATTTTCATTCCTATTTATTTACATAAACATTTCTATTATTCATAAATTTTAAATATCTAAATATTATACATATCATTTTTAAAAAACAAAAACATTTAATATATATATGCATTTACATATTCAATATTTTTAGTTTTTTATTTACTTCATAAATAATGTATATGTGTGGATACAATGCAGATATTTAAAATGTAGTGAAAATACAGCAATAATGTGCATGTATGTATATTGAACAGTGGTACATGTCTGGATTTTTTTTTTTAAAAAATTAAGATAAAAATAAATTACAAGTGGTTTAATTTAAAGTTTTTTTTTAAACAAAAAAATAAAAAATACTGCATTATAGTTTTCTCTTAGAATAAAACTTCTTAGTAGGAGAGGGGGAAAATGTATATGATAGAACTTAAGAAAGATTAAAATTTTTTCTCTCTCTCTTTTTAAAGAAGAGCTTTTACAAAGTAAAAGCTAAATAAATATGTAAAATTTAGAATAAAATTAGTCTGTAAAAATTTGTTTGTTAAAAAAAAACACTTTCATTATGTAATTACTTTATAAAATTTTGATTACTAATAGAATCAAAATCAATAGTTGTATTAATTTAAAAAAAAACAACAACTATAAACTATCTTATTGAGAATGTTTAAATGAATCTGAGCAAGGGATTAAGATAACCAGAAATGGAAAATTAATTAAAAGACTTTTCAAGTTAAGATCTAAATTTAAAAATAACAATAAGAAATTAAAATAATAGGAGAGAAAAGAGTATATAAAGTTGCTCTCTCTATTATTAGTCAGTCTGTTTTGTGATATAGTCGGGGCTGCAATTTGCTACATCGTTCATCTGTTCGCATTATTATTCAGTTCGGACAAAATGCAGAATCAAATAACCAGAGATGCAGATATTTGGAACATAGTAGTAAGCCGGTCACTCACTGCTGTGGTCAACATTAATGAAGCGACATAAACCATGGAGGTGTCCGACACGGCTTAATGCCCCAAACCTCCGCAAGTCAATTATTCCACCTGGAACACATACTGGAAACTGATACCAAAATCATAATATAGATGCTACCACTATTTTCTCTCTCTATCCCAATGCTGAGTCACACGTTGAAAACAAGCCATGAAGCCATCGATGGAGAACTAAAACCGCCAATCGGTTGGAAAATACACACAATGAAACCCTAGGTAAAGAAATTTAAAATATATTCTGATCACAGTCTAGACTTTTTATATTTAAATGAATAAACTTTAATTAACAAAGGACTATAATAATTTAGCCTGAGTAATTTCTTATGTTTTTTACATGTAAATTTCAATACTATTGTGTTATATTATATACGTATGTGTTTAAAATAAATAATGTTTGCCTTAATTGTTACTTTGTCTATTTTCTCTTTCTCTCTTCTCACTGCATCACTAGCCAATTATTGTATGTTACTTTGTGTCAAGCAAATGTGCTGGACCCTGAGACAGAGTATGAGCTAGTCATGGGATATTTCAAGCGCTGGATTATGGGCCCACTATCCAGGCATGTTAATTACTTCATGTAATTAGTTGGCACCTGAGGTTTACCTCTAAAGAAATAAAATGTGTTGGATGGTAAGGGTTTGAATCTAGAAGTCAAGGTAGGCCACAGTCTGGAAATGTGATTGTATTGTGCTTTGCATACCTCAGCCTGATCATGGATATCGTTGATAGCTCTGCTAACAATGGTATTCTCCCCTCTGATTGAAGGGTTTGTCCATTCATGTAATGTTGAAAACATAAAATTTAAAATTATATTAAATGGGTTAAAACCAGTGATGATATCCCAAATTTTCAAGAACCGGTTCTCTAAAAGTAGGTTGTATTTAAGAACCTATTCTGTTTATTTTTTTTTTCTAAGTATGGAAGCAAATCACTTCTTGGTTTTATACCTAAAAATTTTTGGCGACTTCTCAGAAATTTTGCATGACTCCCCCCCCCCCCATACAAAAAAGTGCTGCAGTGCACATGCACACTATGATGAACTTTGCAATCTCACTTATGGAATTAAAAAAGAATTAAACCCTTTTTATAATTAGAAAAAAAAATTATTTATTTGGCAAGATATTTCCATATTGACATTCTAGTCACATCATATGTCTCTTCAGGTTTATGATGCTTTTTGACTGTAGCATCATCAGCTGTATTTTGATTTCTTAGCCAAACTTGAACTGAGTCACTGCAATCCCAGTGATCTAAGGGAAGACCTATACAATTTATTACTAGAAGAATTTGCCACAATTTTCATTTTAAAGGTGATTTCTTTTATCTGAATAAATTGTGTTCGCTACAGAAAGCCTTCATTCAGTCGTGGTTTTAATTATATTTTTAGCTCTTTGGATAGTTTCATGTACAACATGTTTCTGATGATATCTCAAAACATTTTCAACATAATCACGGAAATCATTAACTGAAATCTCATGGTGAAATGCTTTGTAAAAATCTGATAATTTCTCTTCAAATTATTTCCAGTGAACTACAGCTTCTTCCAGATTCCAAGCATTTGGGTTCACAATTTTAACTAATTGATTGATTTTATGATTTCTATCTTGAATATTATTACTTATGCTATTACAATCCATTAATCTTAATTCCATATTTGTTATCACTACATTCAGTAATTTTTGATGGGGAAGACTCACTCATTTGTTGTCTTCAACAAAATTAATATGCAGGAATTCCTTAGAAGAGATAGTTTTATTTATTATTTTTTCATAACTACCATTCTTCTCTCTGAGATATTCAAATGCTTTAATTGTTTTCTTGATCAACTGTTCAGCATGCAATATATTTACACTTCTTCCTTGAATAGCATCCACCAACAAAGCAATTTCTTCTAGAATATCCATTCTTAAAGCTAGATCTCAAAATATTTGTTGGCAAGATGTTTAGCCATTTCAGAAAATTTTTTATTACTAGAAAAAAAAAAATCATATAGTGCTGGATAGCTCACCATTTCAACTACAGTTCTATGATGGCATGCTGCCCATCTTGGGTAAAAAAACTCTACATTTTTTAGAATTTCCAATTCCCAAATTGGTTGAAATTTTATTCAATGCCATTTGGTTTTTATTAGACTGATGGAAGATTTTACATATTTCATTAATAAATGCTGTAAAGTGATTCATTTGCTTTATGTCTTTGATAAAGTCCTCCAGCACAAGCTGAAGGTGATGATTCAAACAATGCCAAATAATAATCTCAGGATAGTGTTTTTTTTTATTTTAACATTCACTTCTGACCACTTTCCTAGGATCACAATTACTCCTGAACAAAATCCAATCATATTATTCCTCAAATATGGATTATCCAATCCTACTGATTGCAGACTTTGTAGTAGAGCAGTGTAAATGGTTTCAGCATCTTTGTTTTGTAATTCCACTAAATCTACAAAAATTGTTGGTGAGAAATCTGCATCTTTAACCTTAATAAAAATGATAAGGACTGTTTTGCATGATATTGTTGATACCTCATTAATTATAAACATATCTTTAAATTCTGATCTATTATTTTTCTAAACACTTTCTTTTTAATGTATTTTTCAATGTGCTCCAGAATTTTGACAGCCAGGAATTGAGAATGAAATCACACTCCCATATCTAATCCATTCTTTTTTTATAATTCTATCAAATGTTCAATATCAGAAAACGGTCAGTTTCGTTTTGCTAAAGTGCAAACCGTACTGAAAATTTTACAGATGGAGCTCATAAACTTTGTCTATGAATTTGAAAATTGCATTTTTTGCACTTTCTTTCTATTGCATCACACATATCTGGTGTGCTTTTGATGAAAAGTGTTCCTTTATTTTTTTTGAAGAGGCTTGTTGAACCATTTTATGTTTTCCACTTGCAACAATATTACTTCTCCATTCTTTTGACACATGAGCTGCCTTCACTTTTATTGACTCGATTTTGATATAGTTATCACACTCAATTTTTTTTCCAAAAATAAGTAAACCACAATTTTTTTTTAATTCATTGGCTTGTTTCATATTCCAGCAGTCAGAAATGTCATTATCTACATTTATTTTATATGCATCTTTTGTACTTTTAGAACTGGACAGCTTATTTGTGTTGTCAACATTATTTTCTGTTGCATCAGAAGAAACAGAAAACAAAACTTGATTCAAAATATCATCCTTTACTATCGTTTTCGATTCTGTATCAGTTTTTGGTTCTTTTATGAAGGAATCTGATATTGTTTGGCATTTTTGTTTCATTTCTTGTGAAGGGTTTATTATTATTATATTCTCGTATTACATTCACCTTACAAAAAAAAATAATTGTTTGAAAATGAGTCATTCACTTGATATCTTGACAAGTTATTCTAGAAAAAAATATGAACTTATTGTTAAAAAAAAAGACGCACTGTTACATCAGATATAGCAAACTAAATGAAAATAATGTACTATAAACTTACTATAGCTGATCATCCATTAAATTTACTAATCAAATAAAAACAAATCTTGCATGATAAATATGTAAGTGAAAAAATAAAGTATTGAAATAAAAATAAAAGTTAAATAAATATTTAAAACAAAGTCGGCATAACAAAATCATTTGAACAATGGTTTTATGTTATTGTTTGTTTTTGCAATGATAGGTCCTTTTGAATTAAGTTATTTTATCTTTTATTAAAGTAAAATAATTTCAGCAAGAGTAAATTTCATGAAAAAATTTATGGTCAATACATAAATACATTTGTGCTGAATTTATTTTTAATTTTAATAACGCCTCTGTTAAATGTAAGTAAATTAATAGTTAATTAATTTCTTACTTTCTTTGTGTAAAAATTAAATATGGGTTCCTTTAATAAAATAGCATTTTTTATTTGTATACTTTTAAAGAAACTAATTTGAAATGCGATAAATAATGGATTTAATTACTTAAAACAAAACTGTTGTGTATTATTTCTTGCAGAATAATTCTTAATCACTCAAATTTCATCGCGCATATCACATGTTCCAAGTGTAATATCGTATTGTCGAATAATTCTGGGGAAAGCATTTTGAACCCAATCTGTTCAAAAAGAATCATTGTTATATTAGATATAACAACAAAAAAAAAAATACAATAATGTTCTAGATTATTGTTGGAAATAATTAAGTAATTTGTTAATTCAACTCTTTTTTAGGATAATAATAAAATTTATTTTCGGATAATTTAACTACCGTTTCGCTAATTTTTTTTAATTTTAAGAACCGGTTCGCGTGAACCGGTTGGATATCATCACTGATTAAAACCCAATTAGACAGTTTTTTTTTTTTTAAATGGACACGGTTCAATATATAAATATATGTCAAGATAAGATTTTCTATACATTTATGTAAAAAATAATGTAATGCAATTTACTTTATCACTCTGAAAAAGACTGTCAGATAATTGAAACTGTTGTACAATTGACTTTAATAATGCATAATGAAGAGTACATAAGAAGAGTAGAATTGGTAGAAATTTTTTAATATAAGTAATGAATATGATATACTCTAAAAATTTATTAGATACAAGATAAATAGCCTTTAAATAGTGTATTGCAGGTAAAGATCTCTCAAATAACTCTAAAAAAAAAAACAATAAAGGATAAGGCATTATTTACCAGAGTGGCCAATTGCTGGATACTGAGGTTAAAGACTTTTCCTCCTTGTCCTATATCTAAAAATAGGCAACCCATATACTAACTTATAATTGTTTGTATACTTGAATTAGCTATAGGCTGCCAGCCTGAAAAAAAATCCTAGCCTATTTTCATCTAAAAAATTTTTGTATTTCAACCTCATTCAATTCAGATCAAATGCTTAGCAGGCAGGTATTAATATAATACCATAAAGCATTTCTTATCTTTATACACAAAAATTAAACTTTTAATTTTAAGGGGGAAAAGAGATAATAAATATGTTTTCTTTTTTTTTCAAATGTCTATTTCTATTAGAACTCACATAAAATGTAATTGTAATTGTGCAAAAAAAAAAAAAAAGGTTGTTAATTCACAAAAGAAGGCACTTTAATTTTCATCTAAAACTTTGAATAAATTGAACTAAGAAAATTACTAAAATATATTTAATACACTTTTGATGAAGCAAGTAACATTACAATATGATTTATTACATGGTAAGTGAACATGATGTAAAATAATAATGAGCATTAACACATATACATTTATCTCAATGAAAATCCAATGTCTCAGTTAAGAAATTATCAGATATTTGACAATAAAGCCTTTGGTGTTTTTTTGCTCTTAACTTCAGAAATAAAAGCAAGTAATTATGGCATAAAAATAAGTTAAAATGTTCATTTTCTGTAAATTTTGAACCAGGTATCAATAAGCAACTAAAGGCAGAGGATGCAAAGAATCAGCAGGACTTGGTGACGAGCTTAAATTTGAATATTTTAGAACTATGTATCATTGTAAAATAAATGCATATTACATAAATTGAATAAAGAATTGTTTAATAGTAAACAGGATGGAATTACAAACCTGATTTGAAAAGTGGATATATACTTTATTATAAAGAATTTTAGAAACATTATATATATATATATTATAATAACCTTCTCCTCTGATCATTGGACAATCAGGTCTACACATTTCTATAATCATAAATAAATCATACCGCACATTTTAGGTGCTATAATCTTACCTGTAGCCTTTCCCCCTAATCTAACTAGTCCAATTTGCACGTTTTGAAATCATATCTTTCTCTGTAACTTTCCTAGCTACAACTAATCTAGAATATATATTTAAAATAAATGATAAACTAAAGATGATTTCTTTATTAGCTAAGCTCGCATGAAACTACAATCTTAGAGAAGATCGCAAGGTGGATTAATAATTTCTGGTCAAGCTAGCCTCAAAATACACGCAAACAAACAAAAAATTTATAAAATAAACTTCATATTATCAAACTAATAAATAAATAATAATTAGATCGATGGAATGAATATGAAATTAGAAGTATAAATTAGGCAATAAGTAAATGAGGATGTAAATGATTAAATGAATGATGCAAATAAGTAATAATCAAATAATAAAATAAAATGAATCTGAGAATGAAGATGTGTAAGAGTTAATGGATGATTAAGATGAGAATGGAATAAGAGCTAATGAATGATGAGTGAATTAGGATGAAAAAGAGAATAAAGAAAGATTGGAATGACAGATGAGAGGAATGATGATGATGAAAGATGATGTACAGAACTCTAAATTTGATATTGAATTAAATGATAATAAGACAATTAAATAAAATACAGATTCTAAGCTTACTAAGACCAGAATATTCACCATAAAGTCAAAACCAACTATACATTTCAGACAAAAGAAGTAATAGATACTTTAAAGTTTGGTTGACCTTATATCTCACAGTGAATGTAACACAATTCCATTCTACTTGCAATAATTAACTGGATACAAATTTACTATAAATTCCAATCCTATCACAAATTGATATAATTTATCATTCTCAGGGTTCACATAGCTTAAAGGGTGATATACAAGATACACTTGGGTCAGTGAGAGGGATTTTGCCACTACCCAAGCATAACACACACCAAATAGCTCTTAATACTGAATAGAATTACTAAACATATTCAATAATTTTCAATAAATTCTATACATTGCCTAACTATGCTAAACTTTAAGTTCCAATAAGTAAGAGTAATTTTTCAATAGCTAAACATAACAGCTTTCCAACCTTTTTTCTCCATTAATTAGAAACAAGGTGACCAAGACCAGTGAATGATAGATCTGTGGATTCAAATGAACTGATCAAACCAATATTAGGTTTTTAATCTTTTAGTATATCACTTAAACTAATATTCTTTAGGTTAGTATGTTTAAAAGTTATAATGCCCTAGATATACTCATAAATTATAGGGCTTAACACAATTATTCTGATATACTTACATATAGTGACTTTTACAATATCGATTGATGACAATTTCACTATAATCACAGGATAGGTCGATAGCAATAACAATAATATAATGTGTGGTGTGTGCTGATTAGCAATAAGAATACTAAAGACTAAATAAAATTTTAACACAACAATATTTATTTACATTATATACAAGTCTCTTTCAGACACATTACACGAAACAAGATAAATCCATTCCAAAATTAGGGATGGAAATTAATAATGTGGTAAGTAATGACCAACTAATATGACAAACATTTTTGGATATGTTTCTTTATTATTCTATCAGGTAGACTAAGAGAGTTAAACTTATTTGAGCTATTCTAGCATTGAAATTGCTAAAACAAAATGTATTAATATCCTTTGGATATACGCAACTTTTAAATAATAAAAAAAACAACCTCTAAATTACAATTTATTAGATCAAATTGTAGCTGTTTAAGTTATTAGAATATGATAAGGGCAATTATCACATTCCAATACAAGTAATAATTTATTATAATTTACTATATAAAAAAAAATTTCATTGCATTGATGTGGGCAAACATCATTAGTTAAATGCACACATGATACCAAAAACATTCACTAGGTCCACAACTTAACTATTTATTATTTAACTGATCTTAATAATTCATCAGTAAATACCTACTTGTTGAAAACCAATCCACATTGTCCATGTACACACCTTGCTCTTTTATGTAGAAGTTCTACAAACATTAGTAAGTTTTGGTTGGTCTGTTTATAAACTGATGAAGATTACATAACATTAGAAAGACACTATTTCCATTAGACAACACTATAGCTATATCAGACTTTATCTTATCCTTGCTATTCGATTAAAAAAAATACTACACTTTATCATACACGGTGGAATATTAACTATATAACTTCTTGAGGGATCTAAATAAAGGGGGCTCTACAAAACAACATGATAGTTGTATATCAAGAAACAACATAATAGTTGTATATGAATATGGCCAATTCTGATACCTTTTCATAGGTATAAAAGTGTGGACAGTGCCTCTCCACTGGAAAACAGAATTCAGACCATGGGATCTACCTCTTTTAGGCATAACTATGCTCTAAGCACTAACTCTTAATCAGCCCCAACAATATCATCCTCTCATATTAATCACAATGGGGAATTTTTCATCATCCCATGTACAATATTAATTATTATTATATCTAAGGCTATTATATGTAACGCAAACTCATCCTAAAATATATCACAAATTCTGATCAATACAATAGCAAGGTAAAACAATACTAATAATCTAAGTGGAAACAAATATTCCATTGCACATTGCAGAAACTATTAATGTTTTATAAACAGCCCACCAATATCAGTAAAATAACCATTACTTATTTCAAAACAATAATTATATCTTTTATTATAGCAAGCCATGTACATGTAAACAAGGAGGATTAAACTACATTTTGTATTTAAAGTGGACATTTCGTTTATAAGCAAAATTAAGCAATAATAAAAAAGAAAATGCTTATTAAATTATTTTATATAATAGAACAATGGTATCATTATGTGCATATTTTTGACCAATTTGGATCTATTTGTTCCCCTCCTCGATATAATGTTATCTGTTTTGGCAGTGAAAGAGATAAACATTTCTTTTTCGGACCAGATAAATAATATTTACCATTATGCTTTCCCTTCATTGGGAAAATAATATAAATATGGATAATAAATGTATATAACTTTATACATAGCTACATCATTACTTAATATATTCTATACCCTGGTATAGATATAAAAAAAAACTTAATACCTGAATAACACATAAAAGAAAAAAAAAACGTATTACAATATGATATATAGCAATTAACAAACTAACAAACATTACATTTTCTACCATTGGACTTTATAGAAGTTTAATTCGTTCTTATAAAAACGGATATGATAAGCAAACATTCCTGAGTAATATATATATATATATTGGTTATCCGGTTCAATATTAACGTCTTCAGACAAAACTCAAACACTTCTCCAATGGTAATAGAAATCCTGGTAAAGGTTTACTTTAGCGACCAGGGCATATTCGCCATCTAGTTTTTAAAATTAGAACTAAAATCTTACGTATCTGCTCTTATATTACAATTACAGTAAATATTTATTAATTAAAACGTAAAAGATAATAAAAAAAAAAAATTTACCTTTTTAAGCATAATTATACCCTATGCATAGCAGGAAGTTGGAGAAAAGGGCGGCAGTGCTATATCTACTGCGGAAGGCAAATTCTTGGAGGTACGATGAAAATAAAGCCCTGCTGGTACCAGATTGGAATTTCAGCTTACGCTTGGCCCTCATCCACATATTCTCAATATTCTGGGTATGTATGTCTTGGTCTTCGGGATTCACGAAGTTGTCCTGGTGGACGACAACCGAATGCATGTGCACCCCATTGCTAAGTCTGCTGATATTATTGTACGCAGCCCAGCCATCTGAAATTATGCGAGTCCCTGGTAAAATGTACTGCTGGATTAGGGCCTCCAATGAGCCAGCCGTTCTATCCGCAACTTCTGTCAAGAAGCATGTAGTCCCCCTGTGGTATTTTCTGTGGAAATAATATGTTTCGTCGATTTCGATGACTAATGGCTCCCCATTGTCATCTATTCCGCCGAGAACCATCGAGATAGTTTAAATTCTTAAGTTATAAATGCCGATAGTTTAAATTCTTAAGTTTCAAATATTTTAAACTAATTATTTTAATTAAACTAGTGCAATTATTTCAACTTCTTTAAAATGGTAAATATTTTTTTTATCTTTTACATTTTAATAAATTTTAATGTAATTGTAATATAGTAGTATATACGTAAGATTTTCGAATAATAATTTACTTATAATTTTGAAAACTAGAGGGCGAACATGATTTTTATGCTGTGGTCGCTAAAGTAAACCTTTACCGAAATCCTTTATCGGTTTGTGTACTAATGTAAGCATACTGAAGCAATATTAAAACATTTTTGAGAACAAGTCACTTAAAATAGGTCTAATCAACATCTATTGATTTGTCTATTTTGTTTTTCCTTTTTTTTTTTTTTATCTGCAAGACGATCTGTCATACTCTTAAATAATCTGGGTGATTTTAAAATCGTTTGAAATATTGGTAAAAATTTACTTTAGCGACCACAGCATAAAAATCATGTTCGCCCTCTAGTTTTCAAAATTATAAGTAAATTATTATTCGAAAATCTTACGTATATACTACTATATTACAATTACATTAAAATTTATTAAAATGTAAAAGATAAAAAAAATATTTACCATTTTAAAGAAGTTGAAATAATTGCACTAGTTTAATTAAAATAATTAGTTCAAATTATTTGAAACTTAAGAATTTAAACTATCGGCATTTATAACTTAAGAATTTAAACTATCTCGATGGTTCTCGGCGGAATAGATGACAATCGGGAGCCATTAGTCATCGAAATCGACGAAACATATTATTTCCACAGAAAACACCACAGGGGGACTACATGCTTCTTGACAGAAGTTGCGGATAGAACGGCTGGCTCATTGGAGGCCCTAATCCAGCAGTACATTTTACCAGGGACTCGCATAATTTCAGATGGCTGGGCTGCGTACAATAATATCAGTAGACTTAGCAATGGGGTGCACATGCATTCGGTTGTCGTCCACCAGGACAACTTCGTGAATCCCGAAGACCAAGACATACATACCCAGAATATTGAGAATATGTGGATGAGGGCCAAGCGTAAGCTGAAATTCCAATCTGGTACCAGCAGGGCTTTATTTTCATCGTACCTCCAAGAATTTGCCTTCCACAGTAGATATAGCACTGCCGCCCTTTTCTCCAACTTCCTGCTATGCATAGGGTATAATTATGCTTAAAAAGGTAAATTTTTTTTTTTATTATCTTTTACGTTTTAATTAATAAATATTTACTGTAATTGTAATATAAGAGCAGATACGTAAGATTTTAGTTCTAATTTTAAAAACTAGATGGCGAATATGCCCTGGTCGCTAAAGTAAACCTTTACCGAAATATTATCACGTTGCAAGTTATTCACTAACTATAAAATAAATATTTATTTTCACTTCCCTTTTATTAGCAAATTATAATGTCTTAAGTTATACCGAGAAGAATCTATTTAATTATAAATACGATCTTCTAAGCGAGGTAAATTAATATGTAACATATATTTTTCCAAATGTAACACATTTATCATCAGTTTATTACGATCTTTGAAAATAAACTTTTAAATCATTTATGGATTTTGTTTACTTTGTTTTTCCGTCCACAGTAATTGTTACAATCTTAAATAATCTGGGTAATTTTAAACACTTAAAATATTTTACTTTATATGTGGTATAATCAAGAAAAAAAAATCAATATTTCTCTATTCATTATTATTGGCAATTTATTTCATATTTAAGAATGTTAAGCAGAATGATTTAATAGTAAGCAATTATTAACAATATATATATACGTGACTGCTTCGCGGGGAAATCAGAGCAGACAATCTCTTTCCCCAATGGAAATAAGTACTTCATGCATTTTTCTTTTTAACTTAATTAAATCTTATATGATTTAAAATAAAATTTTAATTTCTTCATTATTTCTTGAAACTTTTCTTCAAATGCTTTAGAATATTTTCTTGAAATATTAATTTATACATAAACATATTTTTCTGCTTATTGCTGATTTAATGGTAGCGCGAAAATTAAAATACTTTAATTTTTTTTTTCAGTCTAAATAGCTTTTGTGTTATGATAATTGATCAAAATAAAAAATAAAAATAATTGCTTACGTTTTCTGATATTATTTTCCGTTCCAAATGGTGCATGTTTCTGCAAATACTTATTCAAATAGCGGTCCTTCCAGTGTTTCCTTCAGTAGGCAAAGTTAAGAATCTAAGATCGATGGAAAGTCGTGCAGAGATTCACAGGGTTATTAAATTTACTCCATAGTGTTCAAATCCATCTATCTATAAAATTTTGTCCCAATTAATTTAAAAAAAAATTATTATTTTCTAGCTATTTCTTCTATTTTACTTCAGAAGTGGAGCTGTAGTCTTGTTCCATTTACATTTCTTAAAGAGTCCCCCTCCCCCTACAACTTTTATATTATATACTTTTTATTACATAGCAGGATTGGTTCTGAATGGGCCAATCACTGTAAAATGTGAATAAATTAAGTTTGATCCCTCTACTGATGCATTTCCAATTTACATTAAAATATAGTATATTTAAAGATTGTTTATAATAAAAAAATTTAGAAGACTTATAAATTGATTTTGCTGTTTATTTTTAATTATTGTTTAACAATACCAATACAATAAAGTGTTAAATAATTTTATGCTTCCCAGAAATGTTTTAATACTATTAAAACAGCAGTTGAATTAGCTGCCCACTGGAACAATGTGACAAAATGTTTATGGGATTTATAACCACTCTATCAGACTTTCCAGTGTCTCACAATCAGTCAAGACCATCATCACCTCTTAAGATATTTTTTTGATGAGCTTTTGCTTAGTGGGAAAATTATAATCCACAAGCATTTCACTCTAACTAGTCTCTACACATTGATGTTCAATATCTTAACAATTATTACTAATTAAAATTTAAAATTTTACACATTTATCCACTGGATAAAACCTACTATCTTTGAGCCAAAACATATGGTTACAATATATATATATAGTAACAGGATGGGGTATCAGAAAAGAAAAAGGGTTTGAACTGGGTGATGGAAAAACATCATCACTCCCAATTCATCTAGCTCAGAGAACACAAGCTCTATTACTGTATGTGACCAAGAGATGATGGAAACAATTTTTAACAATTGAAACACAAGTTTATTAACAATAATAATAAAATGGAAATTAAGATCCATAAAAATAAGATTACTCACATATAAACTTTTTGATCTTGATTACTATACAATCAAAAAAATTATCATATTTATGATTTACAAAATTACAATATACAATTCAAGTTATTACTATGGTTTACGTATATATGTGCACAGACGCGTGATTTATAATATACATTTAATGTTCAATAAATGAATTGACATTTAATTAAAAAAATATTAAAATTTTACATAAATGAGTGTGCGTGTATATACGCACACTGACTTTTACCTATTTAAACTTGTTACAATTTTTTTTTTCATAACTCATTTGAAAAACACATAAATTTCACACATGTGTATATTAACAAAATATATAATTTAAAATTTAATTTCAGTTTATAAGTTCTTTTTTTTTTTTTGTTATCAAACTAAATAAAGTCAACTTTTGTTTGACAGGTACTTGTTGATTAATTATCAGCATTCTTACTCCAATTTAAAAGATTTGCTTTTACAATTTTAATTCACACAAAATTATGCTTGCATTTGTATATTCTTTTAATGTCATTTTTTAAAAGGAATTACCAAAACAATTTCTTCAAAATATATATATCAAATCGTCTTTCTTTTAGACATTTGACTCAAACAAATTATTTACATGTTTTGTTTTAAGTTATTAATTTATAATTTTATAAGTCGTTTTAAGAAATATTAAAATAAAATAACTTACAGTATATACCCGCGACATGATTATCTGTGATTCCCTGCACATATAGATAAACAGCAGCATAAGTACACCAAATTTCTTCAAGCTTTTTCTTGGTAAGCTTGGTTTTTGGTCCAGTAGAAAAATATAATTTCAGGCTTGTTGTCATCATCAGGTAAAAGTACGTAATTCATGTAAAATCTTAGTCTGTAGTTGATCCCTTTCTGTCTAGGATTATTCCAGGCAAGCAGCTGTCTTGGTTTGATAGATTCCAGGCAAGAAACTGTCCTCTCTAAGGCTACGAATTTCAGCACAAAGAAGTGGGTCATTTTACTCCATGTAAATTCAAACTTCTGCTAAGGACAACAGTCTACTATCTTGTCTTTAGCTACATCAGTTTATGGTAACTATTATGCCAACTGTCTACTACAGCTAAGAACAAACTGCAGCTATTCATTTTTGGTCAGCTAATTCCTGCCAATTATTCAAAAAGTTTTAGTAGCCAAGCTGTTCTGTTCAGCTTTTATAAAAAAACTGCAATTCAGACTGTTCTCTTTAAAAATCACTATCCAGACCGCTCTCTTCAAAAACCATTACCCAGACTTTTCTCCTCAAAAATCACTCTCCAGACTGGAGCTAATTTTGTTATCAGCCCTTTTTATAGAATCATCTAAGGTGATAACACCTTATTTTTATCTCTCGAATCCCTTTGAAAATATACATGTTTTAATTAATTAAAAAAAAATTCAAAAACAAGTATTGTGTTTTTACATTTCACAATCATCATCATCATAATAATAATAATAATAATAATAATACAATATAAATATTTATTCAGACCTTTTAAAAGTTTAATTTAGAAAACAATATTTTAAATCAGTTATTATTTAACCCTTTATTTATTATTATTTTATTTTAGGAAATGTAGAAAAATATCTACAAAAATTTATGTGTGTTTATTTCTACTTTTCCTTTTAACTTTATATATCTATTTATGCACATACACTACATTAGTGGGTGTTATGTAAGCCAACTGGTTACTATATATATATATTGTGGTGGTCGGTGAGAAATATCCCTTTACTTCCGTCCTTTATTTATTCGAATTTCAATCTGGCTGTAATTAGAAAATTATCTTAACCTGAACTAAGAATACTTTTCTTTCCAGAGGGTGAATTTATTTACTTATATGTGTCTTATTAAATGGCCCTTCCTGTAGGAAGGTTTCCCATGTTCTGAGTCATTCTCCTTATTAACGAAGTTTTCCTTGGTAGTGGGTCATTCAAAAGGGTAGAGAAAGAACCGGCCATAAACATCAATATATATCAGTAAATTGAGGTAGTCCATTCACTTCCAGCTCTAGCTTTCTTTCTGCATAGATCTCTATATTTATGGATGACTTTTTTTCGTTACCAAGTGCCAATCTTGCTAATTAGCAAGAATTGTAGGATCTACTAATAATTTATCTAACTCCAAGATATGCCTATTTTAATTAAAGCTAACTCGTGCTCAGGGGGTGGTAGCACAATATGCCATAGAAGAAATGGAGAGTGAATCAACTTTCAAACTAAATATTCTCTCGGAATTTCTCTTTCTCTTAATTCCCACTAAAATCTGAAACGAACTTTTAAAATCCCTTTTCAACTTTCTATCTTACTCTACTCTAAATATTTATCAGAGGCACACACAGACACCGATGTATTACTAAATTAATACTAAAATACATAAACAAACCACAAAACACAAATATATATCAATAAATTGAGATAGTACAATCCCTTCCAGCTTTAGCTTTTTTTCTGCATAGATCTCTACGTTTATGGACAACTTTTTTTCATTACCAAGCACCAATCTTGCTAATAAGCAAGAATCATAGGATCTACTAATAATTTATCTAAGTCCAACTTATGCCCATTTTAATTAAAACTAACTCATGCTCAGGGGGTGGTAGCACAACATGCCATAGAAGAAATGGAGAGTGAATCAACTTTCAAACTAAATATTTTCTCAGAATTTTTTTCTCTTAATTCCCACTAAAATCTGCAACAAACTTTTAAAATCTCTTTTCAACTTTCTATCTTACTTATTCTACTCTAAATATTTATCAGAGGCACTCCACACATACACCGATGTATTACTAAATTAATACTTAAATACATAAACAATTGTGTAATACATAAAAGAAATGAATTGACGGTTGAAATGGGCAATCTATTAATATTTATTATAAAAAGAAATAAAATGGCATAAATCATGTATGTGATAAAATATTATTAGTATTTTTCATAGAAAATTACAATTAAATAGAGCAATAAACAAAAATACACACAAAAGTTTTAGTAATATATGGCTTGATTGAATTGGATTTAAAAAAAAGAATTGGAAATGAGACAAATATATATTTACCGGCATTCATGAATCAGCAGCTTATAGGTATGTTTCTGAGTGTACTCATTACCTTCAATCCTGGGATTAGCATGGACAAAATTCGGCATCCATCTTTTTGTACTTTGAGTTCCAATTACTGAGTCTATCTTCCAGTTATCGTATTTCTTTTGATTTATTTTATATAATTTTCAGGGATGGTGAACGTCATGCACTATATCCAATGGCTGTGGCTTCAGATGGCAAGTAGTATGCTTAGGGTGATAGAGATCCTAATGGCTTTTGTGGCATAGATGGCAAAGAGAGCTGGGTCCACATATAGACCCCAGCATGATTATAAATTTACCTCATATGGTCCATGGAGCTATCCTTTAAAATTTTATTTTCCATTTCACGAATAAATTCTGTCCAGCAATGAAAGTAGTCAATGACAGTTTATTTCATGTTTTCCCTTTTTACTTTTTTTACCAAATTATTTATTTTCTGTTCATATATTCATCAACAAAATTTTTTTTAAGCCTATTGCTTCGTCCTCGGTCGACTTATCAAGAATCAATAATCGAATTTCTTTTTCATTCTCACCTTTTTTTTCTTTTGTTCCAAAAATATATTTTGACAAAAATGTGTAAACAAAAGATGAACCTTTTAGTAACATTGATCTTTTTACTTATCTTATTTTGTTTCTTTTTTGAACTTTTTAGAAATACTTTTTTTTTTGTTTAATCTAAATTTGGACAAAAGCAGTCGAAGAGAATTCAATTTATAATGGACATTCCACATTTCTTTGCTTCCTTTCCTCAATTAAAAATTATTTAAACAAAGTCCTTAATTAAAAATTATTTAAACACAGTCCGAATATTCGAAGCAAACTAGATAGCCAATAATTAGTCCCATCTGTTTCTAGAACAATTAAAAAATTCTTTAGCTAATTAATTTGTGGAATCGTAACTGTAAAAAGAAATAGCCAATAATTAATCCCATCTGTTTCTAGAACAATTAAAAAATTCCTTAGCTAATTAATTTGTGGAATCGTAACTGTAAAAAGAAACTTTTTTTTTTCTTGTTACAAGCTTTAAATTCTCTTTTATTTTTTAAAACAACATTTATCATCTATACACACGTATGCCAAATAAAAATATATTAAACCCATCAACACCGTCATTCTTTATTAACTCAGTAAATACATATACGCTTGTTTGTGTGACTTTTCCAATAAATAAATCAAACAATAAAATAAAGCAAAATTATATAAAACCTATCATCTTCTTTGTAACAGAGTTTAAACTCAGTTCCTGTTACAATATATTTGAATATACTTAAAACATATATAAAAAAATTTCTTATGTAGTTTCATTTTATCCGTTTGTTTGTTTCTTTATTAAAATCTCAATAAATATTATACCAATCTTGATGAATCTTTCACAATTTCTTCTTTTTTTTTTTGAAGAATTATATAAGTTATAAATTTTTGCTTTATGGTATTTAATTGTTCTAAAAACTTTGACAATGAAAAATTCATCAGAATCATAACCATTTTCTAAAAAGGTGATGAAACTGGAAAAAAAGGACAGCACTGATTAAAAGATTATAAACACTGGAAAATGTTATGGCCTTCATATTGAAATAGATTCTAGAGAAATGAAGAAAATTATAGTGTTTGATAATTCAAGGTAAAATTTTATTGCATAAATCCATTTTAAATTAATAAATTTAATTTGGACCATGTATTTGATTTCTCACTTGCAAGTGAAATATGAAAAAAATATCACATTCTTAAAATTTTGTAATCATTTTAAAAATTAGTTATCATGTGAAAAACATATTTAAATTGAAATTCTAAAAGTTAATCTAATTGGGTAGAAGAATTACAGATTATGGTAAAACAAACAATGGCAGTATAATTCAGAATTCAGTAGTAATGAGTTAAGTAGTCAGAAGTTTCAGCTTGGAAATCTGATGCTAGATTGATCTCACTCTTAGTTTAAAAAAATGATGTTTGTGAACCAGCATAATATGGAGTTTTCAAAAATAATGTACTAAGTTCATGATAAAAGATGATCATTACTGACCCAACTATGTAACCAATTTCACTAAAATGAATGTAGGAGAAAAAAATCTCTCTTAAACTTTTGATAGTCTTATGTATTGATACATCCAAACTAATGGTAGTATCAACTTATGTAAACCTGCAATGAAAATAATTATTAAATTAAAAAAAAAGGAATAAATGAAAAACCTAAATAGATGGGGGGAAAAAATGAAATTGTTAAATGAGAAACCTGGAGCTACAATGAAAAGAAAAAAATATAAAAATAAATGAATCAAAATAACTATTGAAAAAGTTATAATAAAAAAAAAACATGGAATCAAAATAATGACTAAATTACTAACCTACAAGATTTACAAAAAGAAAACCCAACTGGGCAACTTCAAAATGATTTTAAAAAATCATTAGTATGCAAGATATTGTTGATGGGTACACATTTTCATTTATAAATTTTACTTTATAGGGAATTGAATAATTGCAAATATCAATTTTTTTTAATTATTTGTTGAAAAGACTTTTTTTATTTGGTTAAAATGTTATGGGAATAGCCTCATTTTCAAAAGAAAAAGACGGGAAAGATTTAAGTTAAAATTATTTTCTTTATTTATTATGAAATATTTTTCAGGACTTGATTATAAGACAAAAGCTCATTTAGATTAAATATTAATTAAAAAGAACCAGAAAGAAATATTTATATGTCATATAAATTATGTGTATTGCATGGATACGATTAATCTATTAATTGGGGTTGTCACATTGCCATTTTCAAAAATGTTTTATTTTGATTATTAGATAACTTTATTAAGTAATATATATTAAGGCTATAACCTTAAGACTATGCGCCTACATGCGACAGTAGGGACCCTCTACAAATCTTAACACAAGATTAACGACATTAAAAGACAGGAGTGGCCTCTTATCTCCAATCTACTTTTTAATTATATAGGCAAATCTAAAGCATTTTTATTTGTGTTATTGTGTTAAGATTTGTAGAGGTCCCCACTGTCACATCTATGCGCATAGTCTTAAGGTTGTAGCCTTAATATATATTACATGCTTAACAAATTATTAATTACAACTATAACTTTATTGAATAATTTCTGAAATTATTTTTCCTAATGTTTTTATTTTTCTAGTTATTGTTCTGTGAATAACCATAGTAGGTGGATGATTTCATCAGAATTGTGCTTCATGGGATTCGTTATCCCAGTAATAATACAATGAATTAAGTATATATATTTTATCTTGTTCATTCCCTAGGACTTTTGTCATCCCACAGATAGTTCATACATAATATATAGGATGAACCCGCAAAATGTCCTTTATATATGCAACCCGTGTAAATCTTCATATCAACATATATACATATTAGTTCATGTGTATAAACAACCAGGTGGTTCTCTGTATAATTATTTGCATGATACTAAGGTCATAATCACCTTTAAAGCCCACATTTCATTTTATAGATTTGAGAATTAGTTTATTGAGGGTCAGTGAACTCGTGGTAGCTGATGACCCAAAGCATTGATGATGATTAGCATTTATTTAATTATTCCCCTAATTTTTAATATACAATTATTTTTAATACTTATGTATGTACATGCAGATGAAATATTGATGGCTTTTATAATATTATGACTTAAGTTTGGCATTGGCTAATTGATGATCAGCATCTCCTTTATAGTGTACATCTTTCAATTCCAGTTACAAAGGTGATGGATAACTCAACGACTATTATTGATGCTATATTTATCACTTATATGTTGCTTATTATTACAAATGCTGATTTTTGCACATTCTCTATGCTCAGTAAAAACAGGCGATCTTCTGAGGATGATTTTCATCTCCCCTATCCAATTCCTCATCCATACTCTTACTTTATATATAATAAAAACACATAATTACTTCTCTATAAAGCTGCTTTAATATTTCAACCAGCAGACTGGTGAAAACCATAGAAAAGTGTTTTTTATTGTTTTTATTTTTCCTTTAGTATATATATATATATATAACCCTGTACATTGTTTTTTCTTCATACTGTTATAAAGTGGTTTGCTATGCTTATTAATGTAAAAAAATAGTAAATAATGTTTCATTATATGCAGGTTATTTTTGTCAACCCGTATATAAAATATATCCAATGCTATTTCCTATTTCTATAATCAGTGTTTTAGTTGTTTGAAATATTATATTGAAATAGCTATTATTATAACAACCTATGTACTTGTATAAAGTTAAAAGATAGCTAAATTGTTTTAAAAATTGTAGAAGTTATATTGAGTTATGTAATACTTCAAACTAAGTTTCAGTTGATAAAAGTTATTTGCTGAATTAAAACTTATAACTTCAAATGAAGTTTGTTAAATTAGACTTAAATATAATAGGTTGCTCTATAAAAATTAGTTAAGATTTTAATTATAATTAGTTACTGAAGATGAGTATTTTCAATTAGTAAAGTTTTTGAAAGACAGTTAAATTGTGGATAAAAATCAGTTTCTGCAGCTAAATAATAAATTTAGTTAGTTAAATCAGCCTTAATTTAGTTAATAAAGCAGCTTGAATTAAATAAGTAGTTAACTTCCTGTCTACATGTGTATGTAAATGTTTGTGCTTGTGTATTTAATTTGCTTGGTTCTAATTACCAAGTTATTTAATCCTTAGTTAAAATTTTAATAATAAAATATTTTATTAAACATGCCAAATAAAGGCTTATGTTTAAATTTTTAAATAATTCCTAATAAAGAGTGAAAAAGATTATTTTTATTTAAGAATATAATAATTATTATATTTGTTCTTTAAGTTTATTAATTAATAAGTTATCAATAATCTCTTTTTCAACTAAAACTGTTAATGAAGTGATATTTCAAAATCAATTAGGTCAGAATGATGTATATGTCTTAATTAAGTGTTAAAATTCATTGACCTTTTAACTACAAATGCCTCTTTTCAAGGGAGTAACTAAACATTGATTGATTTAAAAATTTGCTATAAAACAGCAGACCATCATCAGTTTTGGGTGACAACTGCAACTTGGTCGACTACTGCTCATCCTTATATTCATATTCAAAACATCTGTATTATATCAGAATAGTGTTAATTTTTTTATAATTATTTGTTTTCATTTAAAATGTAAGTATACATTTTATTTGATTTCTAAAACCAATAATGGTGTGTTAATCAATTAAAGGTAAACCTGTTATTCTATATTTGCTTCAATACTTGAATTTTCTCTTATACTACTAACTGAAATGTCATGAAAAATCAAATTAATTGTTAAAAGTAAATTTCTGTTTTTGTTCAATCTTAAGTTTTAAAACAAGCCAGGTGATATGTTTCAGTGTTCATTTATACAATAATGCTAGACATTTTATTATTTCACTTTTCCTTGAGTCAATTTTATTCTACAAGAAAGAACTCTAAATTTAAGAAGATAGCTCAGAATATTTAACTTTCAAAAAAAATTTACATATACGGTTATGCTAACCACTCTATTATAAACTGTTTCTAACAGAAAATAGTGCTAGCTTCGTTGATAGGAGACCAAAATCCAAAATGACTTTTGTTATTATGATAAATTAAATTTGCATCATGTGTTTCTTTTAAATTATATAAAAAAAGAAGTTCTAAATATGTTTGCTTATGTTACTGAAACAAATGCCTGGAAATCATTTTTATTATTATTCAATAAAATTTGTGTGTGCATGCTTCTTTGAAAAATATAGTTACAAATTTTTTTTTTATATTCCATTAAAACCACAGATCTGGGGAAAACTTTCTATGAAATATATACTACTACTCTTCGACGTCGTTAATTGAATAATTTTTCTAATTAAATATCATATTGGCTAACTTCTCAAATACTAATGAATGTTATATTTGAATATAATTTAGTATTAAGAACTTTTATACTTATTATTATGCTTATCCAGAATTTTATTTTATTTTCAAAAATGCCTATTCTTTGTTGGTACATTGTACATTTCCTTATGTGGACAAGCTGTCACAGAAAGACTTTGTGCCTTCAGCAGGCTGCTCTTAATAGAAATTTTCCGTTAATGAACTAAGGTGTTTTTAAAAAAAATAAAATATTTAATATATTTTATTATTATTGGAATATTATTATAATATTCTACCATGATGTCAGGTATAAAGATAATTTGTATTGCTATTAGTATTTCAATGGGTTTATGCTAGAATGTGTTGGTATATCCACCATTCTCGGGTAAATTTTATACATTTCATTATGTGCTGGTTTTATTAAATTATGCAATATTTTATCAGAGATACTCATCTGTTACATTTACTTTATATTACAAGATTTATAAGTGTTTCAGTCACTCACTGGTAAAACAGTCTTAAAAAGTATATTGGACATCTAGTATGCTTATAATTATATATATTTTACTGTTTTATACCAATTTAATTGTGTATTTATCTACTTTAAATTACTACAGTTTATTTTGCATTATGTCCACATTTAAATTTCATACTATATAATTCATATGTTTGTATTTTTATTATCTATTGCCAGAATTTTTTTTTTCCGCTCTTATTTAGAATAATTTAATAATCACTTGACTAATCTCAATTGTTGATTTCGGAAATTGCTTATTGTTTTGAGTAGTTTTATGCGTATCTTAAGTTAGTCATCTTAATAGTGCTTGTTTTTATCTTGCCATAGTTTATTTTGTATGAAGTGTTTGCCTTAAAAATTAGACCTAAGTTATAATGATTTATTGTGCTTTGTGGGACGAGATGCTCTCCTCATAGCTTACATTTATTCCATGAGCTTAATAGTATTTTTTTGTTTTGGTATTTTGTGATAGTTATCATTTTCCATTATTACTAAAGGTACCTAGATTCCTAGACAGGATCATTTATATTTGGTGTGTCTTTCCATATTTTTCCTGATGGTCTGTGACAAAGTCTAGGCATCCACTCTTTTGCTTCTGATATAGGTATTTGGAAGCCACCATTTCAATACTTTCTTACTGTGCAGAGCCTATATTTTGCCTATCACTCATGATGAACTTTCATATTTTCCACCATGCTAGGGGAAATTATCTTTGTATTAGAATTGATATGGCAATGATTAGAAAGCTTAGGTAGCAGTATGTACAATGCTTTGTGGTGTATAACAATGCCTGTATTGTCTTGCTGTCATTTGGCCAGCCACAAGTAAATCAACAATATATTTATACCTTTTACATATTTAATATTTAGCACTTGAAATTTAGATAATACATGCACCTTATGTTAGCTGTATGTCCATCTGGATGACCTTACCGATGGATATGTAACTTTTTTGATATTGAAAATATTATTATTATGTGGACAATAATTTGGCATAAATATGTGTATGACTTCTGATAAATGACCCACTTTTAATTTAAAAATTTATGTAAAAGCTTAAAACAGTATTATGAAATTTTAATCAAATTATCTAAATTTTATAATTAGTGATATTCTAACAGATTGTTTATTCAAACCCAGTTAGTCTAGAATGTAATGTTAATCTAATTGTTTAGATTCCATAATCATTAGTTTTGTAATAAGTTTATGATTTATTTAAGCTCATTTGATTTTAATTTAGCCTAATAGTGTGCTAATTTGCATTTCAAGGCTATAACCAAAATTTACTTGATAGAGATGTGTTTTAAATTAAATGTTAGCCCAGATAAAGTTTTGACATTACTTGTTTCAAATTGTTACTTATTTATGAGCTAATTTAGGATACCAGTTAGTGTATTGCTAACTAAGTTTGTGGGAATATTTGATGTTAAAACCCACTTAAAGATTTATATTTTAAACCTTAGAATTATGGTCAATGAAACGTCTGGATGTGCTTATGTGCCACTTAATGTAACCAAATTGTAACAGCGCTTCTGTTGGCAAATACTTCAGAATATTTAGTGTAAATATAAAAAAAAACAACTTGTAAATATTATTTATTTTTATATTTAATCATTAATAAATTTAAGTATTACTATTTTAAACATATTCAGTTTTTGTTTTTCTATATGTCATTTGTCTCGAGATCAAACAAATCTTACATGCCTATTAGAGTTATTAAATTTGCTATTTGCAAAGAGTATACACCTTTACCCTGCTTAGCGATTGTCTACTTAGTGATATTTCACAATAGCGATCATCATCAATTTTTACCCACTACTTCGATGTACAATCGATTATTCACTATAACGATCGGGAAAAATTAAAAAAAAATTTGGGGACAGCCATCTTGAATTTTGCATCACTGCTGACATCAGAGATAGCTATATTAAATTCATTTCATCCAAAAGCAAAAGTATATTATTGTAATATGTATACAGGTAATGACTTTGAGTAATTGTATACACATACAATATTTTATTCATAAAACACTTAAAATATCTATAATTACTGAATCTATAATACTGTATACATCATATATAATAAATAACAGCAAATGTTCATCCACTTTTTCTTTGAAAATACGTCTATATGTTCTACAATAATATCAACAAATTAAAAATCCTTCTCCTTTTTCTTTTCAAAAACTTTATTTTCTTAGCTCAATACTGAACTTATACAGTATATATATTTATCTAATACAAAACTCCAACGTTTCAACGTTGATTTGTAATTAAATAATGTAAAAGAGCAATAAAATATAGCAGTGGGAGAGAGATATCCTTGAAAATGACTGCATGAAGATAAACAGTTGAAACATTGGAGTTTTGTATTATATAAATACTGTATATACAGTATATATATATATTTTCAGTATTGAGATAAGAAAATAAAGTTTTTGAAAAGAAAAAGAAGAAGGATTTTTAATTTGTTGATAATACTGTTTAGAAATACTCCAATATATAAATACAGTACAGGGCAACTAAAATATCATAATCACAAACTTTCAGGAAAACACTAAACATGAATATTAAACTGCGTGTGTGTTTCTTAAGTACGATATATTATTTTTAGAACAGCTGGATAATTATGTAAAAATAGTTATTGATTTTGTAACTTCATTAATAAACATGTTGTTTACACTCAAGATGTTTCAAAACAAAAGAAAAACAACATTTTAAAATGCAAATGTCAAATTAGAAAAGTTTAAAAAGAAAAACAGATTGCATTTAATTAATAATCTTTCTACTCGAATGGGGGAGATTATTACATTACTAAAAATATACAGTAAGAAAAATAAACCTAGCAATATGTTTTAGAAAATTAGAAGTTAAATTTTTTACTTTTAAAATAAGTTTTTTTTTTCTAAAGTTGACTGCTTTATGATAAGCATTAACCATTTTGTTACTGTGGAGTATAGTAATAAGTCTTTATGTTCAATTAAATAATTAATAATTAAACATTGTTTTTTAATTTGAATAATTTCACATAAGTAATAAACATAAATGTATAGTAGTAATATATAATGTAATACAAATTTTAAAAAAAAAGCACTTGAGTATGGATTTTTTTTTCATTACGATGAAAAACTTCTGCGGAAAAATATAAAAACTTTTAAATTCAAATTTAGTTTCACTTTCTCTTTCTTTTTGCTGTTCTGTACTTTTTAAAGTGAAATACGCCTTTTTTTTCCTCGTGATATAAAACTTTTCTTTTTAGATACCGTATTTAGTCATCATTGTCATGAAAAAATCAAAAAAATCTTTGAGCTTGGAAAGCAATGTGGATATTTTACGTTGACTGGAACCGAACAATTTTTTTCCCATAGACCCCCATTATAATTACGTATTTTGTATATGATATTCTTGCTTAACGATGAGTTTTGGAGGACCAATTGCTATCGATAAGCGGGGTAAAGGTGTAATATTCACTTTCTGATTTCTATCAAAAATCTGGATGACAGATAATCAAATTTCTTTTACAAAAAACTTCTCAATTCCAAAGACTGGAATTTTATATAAGAGGAAGGAAAGTTGAATATTTTAAGAAATTCAGACCAATACAATTTTGGTGAAGATTATTCTAGCTATTTTCAGACTGCACTCATTATTAAACATTTCTTTATAATTTGAAGATACAATTATTGCATTTGATAATTTAATGTGTTATCTATGGAATAATAGAAAGACATAAAATGGACCCATTTCTTTCTATTGTGTTTTCAAGTGATGTCCTGGATAAATGGCTATGATTATTCTAAATTTAGTATATTCTATTAGGCCATTATTTAGAAATTTAAATATTTTCTTTAATTATTTCTGTTGTGATAGTATGTTAGGAAGCATTTTCTTATAAGAAAAGTCTATGCCTCCTAGAGTCTCCAGGATATCAATCATTCATTGGCAACAAGTTATTACAGAAAAATTCCTCAGATATTCAGAATCCTGAGATTATTATTAATTGCTATTTTGTTCATATTATTGAATAAGTCATTCAATTAACTTTATATATTGTTTTAGAAAAAGACACTATCATTAATCTATGTGCTATTTGATCAGTATACAGTATTTTACCATTACTCTGAAAAGTAGAATATATAAATTCGTGCCTTTCTTTGACATTCTGATATAACAAATATTAAACATTAAGATATTTTAAGATGAAGAATAAATAGTATGTTAGGTTTCTGTTGGTGCAAATATCTTATATACTCAGAAAATAAATTTTGATAGGGGGGAAGTCATATCATAAAAGTATTTTATGGGTAAGAGTAAAGTTTTTCCTCTTCTTAATTTCATTTGTAATTATTTAACTGCTTAATAAATATTATTATTGTTGCTTTTAATTTTCCCTTTATCTTAATAGATGGCTCTGAAGTATCTTTTCTTTTATTATAACCGCCACTGAGTTTAGTCCATGCTTCAAACATAAGAGACTCTCCAATTAGTCATTATTTTATAAAGAGGAGTGGTCATCATCATTTTACTTATTCATTTTTTGCCATTTAGGTTACCATTGGTATTCCAACTCCTACTCTCTCCACCTCCAACAAAGGTTACAATCATCATCATCATCATCATCAACTATTATCAATTCACTGCAGGATGAAGGTCTCAAGTTCAACCCATTTTCTCCGATATTTAGTTTCTCTTCTCCACATCACCCCTGCACACTTTCTTATTTCATCTATCGATCTCACATGTGGTCTTTTTCTGGGTCTTTTGCAATCTCTTGAAATCCAGTTTAAGATTTCAATTGCCCATCTATTATCATCTCTTCTCACAATATGTCCAACCCAATTCCACTTCAGACTTTTATTTTTTTCAATGAGGTCAGTTACACCTGTTTGTTCTCTTACTTCATATATTGCATTTCCAATCTCTTCTTGTTACTCCCAACATGCATCCCTCCATACTTCTTTGAGTGGTCTGAAGTCTCGATATTGCCCTTCTATTAAGTGTCCAAGTCTCAGATCCATAAGTAGGAACTGGTAAAATACATTAAAAACCTTTTCAAACACATAGGCATATTTCCTTTTAGTAACAAGTTATTTCTACCAAAAGCACTCCAACCAAGTTTAATTCTATGATTAATTTCATCCATTATGTATCCATCTGTATTAATAATGTGACTAAAATATTTGTAATTGTTAACTTTTTCTAACTCATCATAATTGATCTTTATTTTCATATTTTGAAAAAATTCCATTAAACATTACTTTAGTCTTTTTTAACATTTATCTTTAGTCCTACTTTCATCTGATAACTCCTGCAACATTTCCTGCAGCTCTAAAGCATTATTTGCAAAAACAACTACATCATCTGCAAAATCTAAATGATTTAAATAATCTACATTTACTTTTATTCCTTTAGCTTCCCATTTTAATCCACAAAATACTTCGTGCAGCACTGCTGTAAAGTTTTGGAGTCACGCTGTCTTACACCTTCTCAATGTTGACTTTCCCAGTATCATTATGTAATCTAATTGTTGCTGTTGCATTTTTATAAATATTTTTTAAAATATGACAATATCCTGGATCTATATCTTGATGACCTGATGCTTTAATCAAAGAAGAAATGTTTATCGAATCAAATGCCTTTTTATAATCTACAAATCCAAAACATAATGGCAACTCATGTTCATTTCTCCGTTCCACTTCTTTTAATACCAATACCTGGATATGATCTACTGTACTAAAACCATTTTTAAATCCAGTTTGTTCTCTTGGTTTGTGGAAATCCAACGTTCTCTGTAGGCGAGTTGTAATTATTTTGGTAAAATTCTTGTACAAAACTGATAAAAGGCTGATAGGTCTGTAATTTCTAATATCTTCTTTATCACCTTTTTTAAATAATATTAATACTAACATTCTTCCAATCATGTTGTACATGTTTATCATTGAGACATTTGGTATATATCTTTTGTTAAAAAATTTTCTATTTCCTCACCAGCTTCTTTTAATATATGTTATAATTCCATCATTATCTGGAGCCTTTCATTTCTTCATACATTCAATTGCATGTCTCACTTCTTCATTTAAAATTCTGGGCAATTTGGAAGATGTAATAGATATAGGTGCTTCTTCTTTCTTACTATATAATTCTTGATAAAAGTCTTCTATCCACTTCATGATGTCATCTCTCTTTTTAATAATAATTCCATCTTTTTTTCTTATTGCAGATATAAATTTCCTATCAATACCAAAATGTTGTTTTACACTCTTGAGACATTTATTCTCTTCTACAGCTTTCCTTGCTAGTTCACAGTTATAGTTTCTTATATAATTTTCAACTCTTTTCCGCAAATTCAATCCCTTTTAATGCATCATTATTGTAAATCTTCATATTCCTTCTTTTCTTCATAAATTCTCTAGTCTCAGTAGAAATTTTATTGGTCAACTGCTGCTTTTTTCTACCAGCTATCTTTGTTGCAGTTTTTAAAAGTGTATCACTTATTTTCATATTAATTTCATTCAAATCTGAATCATGTTCAAAATCTACTAATATACTTGAAACCGATTCGTAAGTTCTAATTTAAATTCATTAGAATGTTTCTGAAGATTAGGAATATCAACTGTAAATATTGTTTTTCTTAATAATTGTTGTATCTCCAGTTTTGCATTAACACATATCCTACATTACTAATCAATGATCACTTCCTGTGTTAAATTTATTAAGAACATTACAATCTTGAAATATGTATTTTCTGTTAGTCAAAATATAATCCAATTGTGCTTTACCTTCATTTGGATGCTTCCATGTCCATTTCCTTTTAACATTTTTCTCAAAAAAAAAAAAAAGAATTCATAATATAAAGTTTTTCTTTTTCTGCAAACTCCACAAGTCTATGTCCTCTCTGATTTCTATTACCATAACCAAAATTATCTACAGTACTTTTGTCTTTCATTTGTTTATCAATTCTAGCATCAGTCTCCCATAACAATTTTAAAATGTTCTTTACTCTAATCAAAAGCTTTTTGTACATCCATATTTTAAGAGATGGTTTAAAACCAACCTTCACACCTGTCCCACTTTTTTTTTCCACAGGTTTGAATTCAGACCAAGTGATAGGAAAATAATTTATCCTACATACCTGCTAATATACATGTAATATATACATATATAAACATACATATAAACTAATATGTTTGAGAAATTAATTCTTATTTCTTTTTATCTATTGTGAGAAAGCAAACAAATTCGTTATATACATTAAGTATATACATATAAACTAATATGTTTGTCTATTTGTAGAACTTAATTGTTTTTCTTTTATTCATTTAATATCATTAACTAAAATAATAATTAATTGACTTATAAGATGGACATAATCAAAGGTCAAAATTATATGAGGTCAAAGTCATTGCTAAGTGATCGAGTTTGGAATAATGAATAAATAAATAAATAATAATAATAATATTTTATAATTAGTTTTTTTTGATTAAGTTGTAACAACAGGTTTTAGCTAGCATGAGACAATGTAGCATTTACTTCATTTGTGGTCTAACAACAGAACTGTGAAGACATAAAAAAAAGCCTTTTATTTTTTTTTTAAAAAGTACAGCGTTTGAAAAGGAAAGAAACAGTAAAATCAAGTACACCTGGGTCTCATTTTATGTGGATTATTTTAATGCAATTTTGAAGTTATGTGATTCGTGTTTCTTCTTAATATCTTTCATATTTCACTATATTTATTAGATATCAAGAAATTTAAATTATTAATAACTTATTTTGACTTGAAATACTTTTTTTTTTTCAAAAATATAACGTTATATTAGCAGCTAACGGCTTCTATGTAAATAACCTACTTATACTAATGAGTAAATAATAATAGATTTATATTTACATATAAAAATATCGCAATAAATAGTCAAAAACTTTAAACTTTTAAAACATATTTTGTTAATTATAGCAGAAATAAATAATTGTTTAGATTTTTAAAATAAATAATAACGAAGATTTTATAAACTGAAATTAATCTTTCTAATGATAATCTATAATCATTTTGTTTCGATTACAATCTCATTTTTTTAATATAGAAACAAAAAACCATGAACACAACTCAAGACTAAAGTCGCGCTAGTTGTATGTCACATGACGAATCTGATTTCTTAACATTTCACAAACGAACACATGTTGTCAAATAGCCAAACAACCACTAATGTTTAAAATATGTATGGAAAAATATAAAATTAAATACTGTAGTTAATTAAAAAAGTAAAAAAAGTTTGTCTTGTATTATTTTTTTTCAAATATTTGAAATTTTTTATTAGTCATACTTTATTTCATTATTTTTTAATGCGAATTTTAAAGTAATTTTTCCTTCTTGCTTTGCTTTTATGTGATTTCTGAAAATTACAACCCCCTATCCCCATTTTTCAAGGTAAGTTAAGTCTATTTTTGTGCGATTTCTTTTGTGCACGTTTTCTGATGAATGTATCTGCCGCATAAAATGAGACCCAGGTGTAATCTAAAGTATTTATATTTTGGATAGTAGGAAAATGGAAATTTAAACTTCAATTTATAATTACCAGGAATGAACTAATGACATAATTTATTCTGCAAGCTGGAATTTATTATTATAGAAATAATAAAAAACATGAAAATATTAGAAATTGTTTCTTCAAGCCATTTTCATATAACTACTGGAGTTACAAAATAATTAATAGTGATTGATAAAATGGTCATTACAATATGTGTAAGGGGTAACAGACCAGTGCTTTCGGATGTTCCAATGCTAGCTTCAACATCATTATGAAATTATAAAAGATTTCCATCAAAATGTCTATTTACAAAATGCTGGTGTACATCAATCTTCCATGGATTTATATGCGTTCAGGAAAGATATTTGGTATATGTTTGTTTTAATCAAGTAGTATGAAATACATAAATAGCAACAGAGTTGGCGAACAAGTACAGTATGCATGGAGATTGACATTTAAGTTTATAAACTTTTAACTGTGGACAAGATGCTTGCTTTCCTCAAGATAAATATATTTTGTTTTGATTCACATGTTTTTATTTTTTTTTGCTTTTAACATTTCTATTTGAAAGTTTATGTATTGTAATTTTTTTTTATTGTGTATTCAAGATTCATTTTCAAATTTGATCACCTGGAAATTAAAAGTGGAAGCAGTGGATGGATAAATATCATATATTGAGTATTTTAAAAAAGGTTATCATAGTCAATTAATATGTATTATTTTTTAATAAAAATAAATTTACAGATTCCTCTGGAAATTTGACATTGATCTATCAAAGTGACCTCAAGTAAGATTTTTATATATTTAACATTGAGAGCAAACTTTAGGACAAACACAACTATTTTATTTACTAATAAGTTTTAATAATATTTACTTGTAATTTTTTTTTGTTTATTTCTGAGTGCACAATTAACCCACTAGAGTAAATGGCCTTTTTCGTATCTATCATTAATTTTTACTATGATTTACACACACATATAGATGGGAGTGGGGCTATATATATATTTTATAATAAAAAAAATAGTTATAAATATATTTACCCTAACCTAAAAATATCATTCTAATAATTACATCAATGGAGTAATTTTAACATTAGTGAACTCTCATTTTGCTTTTTTTTTTGTTTGTTTTAAGTATATATGTAATGAATTATATAATATAATTTTGGATATAATGTACTTTAAATTATTTTGATTCTATTGTGTGAAGCCATCAAAATGATAGAAAATCATTCTTGATAACCGCATATTTATTTATTTTATTATTTTTTGTTTGTAAATATTTATTATATATATGTTAATAAACATACTAAGTTGTTTAAATTAATCTGATCTCTGTTTGATCATCACCATCATCATCAGGTATTTATACCACTAGATGTTTGATCAACACCATCATCATTGTGCATTACACCATTAAAGGTTTGGTGATCATCATCATCATTGTCTTGCCTTTTTAAATGATTGATCATCATCAGTATTTTCCTATATCTATGCTTATATATAGGCATATTTGGTTTATTATTGAATAAGTCCATCCGTGAAGAGAGCTGACTGCAAGAACTTCTTGAGTTTGAATTATGTGGTGTAATGGGGCCTAAAAAAGGAGATGTAATGAATATGCATTAGTCTAGGTCATATTGAATATTGTAAGTAAATTATGAGTTAGCATACTAAAAGTAGATGTGATTTGTAACTGGGCATTTCATTGTGACATCTTTAAGCATCCTATTCGAAGGCCTAGGTCTGACAGTAGTGAGATGTGCTCCCTTTGTTATATGCCATTCCTGATTCAGTAACGTCTGACACACCCAAATGTGCCATCAAATCATAAATTTAGGATATGACTTGTTGTACATTGTTTGACACATAGTATTTAAATCATCCAACCACTGAGTCATATTCACATCATCTTATGGTGTACCCCGCAGTTCCGTTATATCTGGTGCCCAAAGTTTTGGCCTGAACATAGTTTAGATGCAAGGAAGGTCCAGCCATTGGATTGGAATTTTAAAAAAAAAACATTTATATATATATATTTTACACTCTTAAGATTTAAATCTCAAATCCATATTGGACATACTCTCTTATATAAGACCAAAATATATTCAATAGGAATGATAGTGAACAAATATGTCAATTTTTTTTTTCTTTTTTGGAGGATTTAAAATTCACATTAAAAGTAAATAACATTGAAAGTGATGAATGAAACATGTGGTGGAGAGAACAAATGGAGATCAACTTATAAATAAAGAATCAATAAGCGAAATAAAAAATAGAGGAATTAGGAAAGCTTACAACACTAGCTTAAAAAAAACAGACAGTAAATAAATAAATAATGGCATGAAGTGGATAGGAGTCCTAAGTATTGTATTTTAACATTTGTAGGTATAAAGTTTTTTTTTTTTGAATAATTATTTAAATAGATATTACTAAAAACTGGGTTAATATTTGTAAGCAAAATTATAGAGACTATGGAAGAGATGTTAGATACTAGTGTTGTTGAAGGGAAAAGTAATATTAATAATAGTAAGGGGGAAGGGTCTTTATCGATCCAAACTCCTGGGGGGTCTATGATGTAGGACAATGAATCCCCACAGAGAAAAGGAGAAAGTGAAATAGCTTTCCAGATGCAAGAAGTCCCCACTGACAAGATTAATCAAGCATCTGAAAGTAAAGTAGTACATGATACTGGAAATATGACCATCATGCAAACAATGTTTCAAGAAATGGTGGACAAGATTAGTCAGAACATGAACAGCATCAAGGAGGATATTAATCGAAACTTGGAGGCAAAAATGAACAGCATGGTCACGAAGATAGATTATAATATATCAAATATATGCAACTTGGAAGGCAAAATGGCAACTAAAACTGATATCAATAGTATGAAAACAGAAATGAAAACTGAAATAGGTAGATTAGAATCAAACCTGAGTAGCACAAGTAATGATCTAAAGAGTAAGATGGATAATATGGAGGTGAAAATCAATGCTAATATTGAATCCAGCATAAATAGCATGGAGATAAAAATAAGTACTAGCATGTGTAGTAAAATGGATGCCATGAGAGAAGATATGAATGTGAAGTTAGAGTATGGCAACCAGAGATGATGTAAGCAAGTTAAAAATAGAGCTGAAAGGAAAGATAGGTCTTTTGAGAGAATTGAAAGGAGAGATGAATAGGGTAGAAACCAGAATAAAGGCAGAAATAGAGAGAATTGAAGATAAATTGATCTAGGTCATATTGAAATATTGTAAGTAAATTATAGGTTATCATACTAAAAGTAGATGTGATTTGGAACTGGGCATTTCATTGTGACATCTTTAGCATCCTATTCGAAAGCCTAGATCTGACAGTAGTGAGATGAGCTCCCTTTGTTATATGCCATTCCTGATTCAGTAACATCTGACACACCCAAATAATATGACTTGTTGTAGGTTGTTTGACATAATATTTAAATCATTCAACAACTGAGTCATTCACGTCATCTTATGGTATACCCCGCGGTTCCGTTATAATATAAAAACCTTCTACTACTTCATTACTATGAGAATTTGTTGGGGCAAAAACCTGAGTTATCTGCATTTGATATCTGCTATTAAGTTGTATAACTAATCTTGCCACTCTGTCTGATACACCATCAATCTCCACAATGTTATTCTTCCACTTTTTATTTATAATGAATCCTACTCCACTTGTATTTTCAATATTTGTGCCTCTATAATAGAGTACATGTCCAGTTTTTTAATCAATTGTCTCTTCACCTTTTCTTTTAACTTCACAAAGTCCAATATTGTCCCATTTAATATAAGACATACAATATATATTGTACTGGTCAGAACTGTATGCTCATCTAATAAGGTTTAGAATCTAAGCAAAAGTACCTAAATCGACTTATGCCCAAGATACTCAGGTCAGGAGCAATCATGGATTCAGCCCTATTTGCCCTTCTCTAAAACTATAACATTATGAACACTTCTGGTGATAACAGAAGAATTTTATTCATTCCAGTCCCACAGACACAACGGAGAGACATGAGATCTACAGGGTAATTATTATAAAAAAAAAATATCAAATCTTAACTCAATCAGATATTTTAAGTATAGAAAAAATTTATAAATTTAAATAAATTGCAAACAGCTAGCGTTGCGAAAGAAACATGAATTATAATGTAGTATTCATCCACAATGAGCAAGGACAGAACAACCCAGGAATAAATCTCATTTAAATTAATAGGTTATAACTTCTAAATACTAGTACTATTATAATGATCAAGTTAGATTCAATGAGTGAGATTCAATAAGACATGAATGCATGAGTAATTATCAACACATAATAATTTAATGAATATAAACAGACCAATTTATATGAGAAACGTAACAGATTTCATGCGGTTAATAATTTGCATATAGACAAATGGCTTAGCATGCTAATGAGAGTTACAAATGACAATAGATTAATGCTATTAATGCTATGATAAGCCCAACAGAGGCCATGATCATTATTTTAAAGCTACATGAAAAGACATTTATAAATTAACCTCCAAAGAGAGGTTTACTCTTGTCATGATAGTTAAATAACTTGAGAAATTAAAAGAAATTACTTTATTAGCATTATCATTATTAATTAACTGACAAGAATAGCATTCATTAGTGTAATTAGCTGAACAGTTTGGCTTAATAACTCTATAAACCATGAGCGCATTTAGGCCTATACAAATGAGGAGGAGGTTAGCTTAAATACAGCTTTACTGTGACAATCCTAAAATATTCTATTAATTATCAAAAGAATGATTTACATACATCACTGCACCACATCTTATAGATGATATGGGGATTATACATAACAAAAAGATCTCCCAGTGCTGGCTACAATGATAGTGTGAGAAATGGAATTCGGGTCCATCTTTGGTCTTAAGAACTTACATCACTGCACCATATTTTATAGATGATATGGGGATTATACATAACAAAGAGACCTCCCAGTGCTGGCTACAATGATAGTGTGAGAAATGGAATTCAGGTCCATCTTTGTCTAAAAGTTCTTTATCATATATAAGAGTCTGCTTGTATTTATAACAGGGCAATATTTGAAGAGATGTGTGGTAAGGATGCCATGGTCTGGACCCATGCAGAGCCTTAACAACCTAACGTTTGTCCTGAGGTCAGCGCTATCAAACCTCATTCTTGGACAAATTACATAAAGAAAATCCAGGACTTCCAGAGAATAGGTATGACAAAGCAAAATACGAATTCTTTAAAATGCTATCATGAGTAAGCAATGCGAATATGGCTTAAGTCTTAAATGACTGATACATTAATTTAAACTTCAACTAAAGTGATAACAATATCATGCGTAACACCATGACAAAATATTAACCCACTCAGTGACGTACGTATAACCTTGGCAAATTAGAATGTCAAATATATAAGAGGGGAAATATTATTCCTCCTATTTAACAAGCCCAAGTATTCTCACATGATAGTATATTACAAACAGGTTAGAACACTCAATGGTGTGAAAAGCAAATGAATAATTATTAAAATAAATTAATCAGCAAATTTATTTAGAGAACATAAAATGCATTTAAAATCAATAGCGTTAACAACAAAATGCTTATCATATCCCATATATGATGGTTTTAATAGTCCGACATTAAGCATATATATTTAAATATTCAATTGAGTGAACTGCGTTTAGTAAGAAATTTTACTTTCAAATATTTAAAAATCCCCAAAATATTGGGTTAGTGGCTGAAATGATATAAGTTCACTAGATTGAAACGTTAGCATACTAAAATTAACTCAATAGAAATACATAGCTTAAAATAAGTTTTGCCACATGAAAATGAAATAATTAGAGCATGAAATTTAAAAGGTAACGACAGTTCTAACATGTATAATTCTGTGGTAATGTTTTACATAATGAGATTTAAAACTTAGAGAGAAAATCATTAAAACTTAACAATTACGATAACTGGGTTATAGTCAGTTATCAGATAGATGGAAGATTATATTATAAATATAAATAGAATTTACAATGAAATAAGGAATATTAAGGGTCCATTCAGTGGAAAAATGGATTATCTTTTAGACCTTATGGTGGCCATTTAGATTAATATATGTGAAGTTCATAAACAAATAATGGTAGGCATCTTCTGATTGTTCTTTCACAGTTCAAACAGAACAGTTTTCAAGTGGCAATGGCAAGGCAGACAGACAGCACAAAGGCAATCTAAGATCAGGAAAGGCGAATTTTTCTCACTACTCAGCGTTCATTTTGTTTTTCACTCTCCAAAAGAACAAGGGATGAGTGACCTGAGCTCTTTTAGCACATGCCTAGAACTCTTACTCCTCCTATACTTGAAATTTGGCAATATTGAAAGACGTAAACAGATCAAGTTCCAGAAAGCATTATTTAAATCTATTTTTTTAAAGTTGGAAATAGCTTTAAGGATATGATTTTGCTAACTTGAGTCTGTTGAAATAGTTTAATGAGAACGACATTTTAACAATAATTAATGTATGCTCCTTTGTCTTATAACCTTTTAAATTGCAATAATCACTTTCTAGAACTTCCTGGCATTGCTTTAGCTTTAAATCAATAATATTAATTTCCGTATCTGTAATACATATATGCACAAACATGATTATCTAAGTCAAAGGAATTTACGAGCTTAGAAATAAAATCTAATTAAGTTAAAATAATAATACAATTAACTAAACATAACAATTGTGAATAAATCGGGTAGAAGTCATACAAGTATATGTGTGCCTAATATTCCTGGATGACCAAATAAACAATATAAACTGGTTCAAACCCTACTTTAAAGTTTTCTAATGTCATCAAGCAATGAAGCAAAATATGTACTACAGATTTACCGCTTCAATATATATATATATATATATGTAGACTGAATTAAATGTTTATATGGATTGCTATTATAACAATGAATAGAAATGGTGATAAGATTCATTAGAGACAAATTTTATATATTGGATGTTACTAAGAAATTGTCAATTAATAATAATTGATAACTGATAATTTCTTAGTAATATCAAAAAGGTAATATTTATCTCTATTTAAAGGATATTATCTTATTTCTATTCATTATATATAAATATATATATATATTGTGATGATCGCACATACTGCGATCACACATATAGATATTTAACATTTAAATAATATTAAATAGTGTGTTTTAAAATATTAGCAAAAAAATTTAAATTTATGAAGAAAGAATGTTTTAATTAATAAAAGAGAGAGAATTAGAATCGAAAAGATTCTTATCTTTTACCCTCCAAAGTCAAGATTTTGAGAAATAAAAAATAGTTAACGTTAGAAATATTGAAATTGTATATTAATAAAATTAATAGTGATAAAGAAATAGAAATGAAATACGAACTAAAATGTGATTTAGAAGAAAGGGTAAAGTTTAAAGGGTTTAAGTCAGAATAAAATAGAAATTTAAAACATGACCAAAAGATAAGGATCTGGGTCATAAAAGTACACATTTGACAATAAACGAAATGCATGTATGGAGTATGTATGAAGTATGACAAAGATAGCAATAATTAATGCTTGTCAATAATAAAAAAAAAACATTTTATTAAAAATCTGTTTAATTAAAAGAAAATAAATAAATAAATAAATGTACATAGTGCTACGAAGTTATATAAAAGTAAATCTATAGAAATGGCCGACGGCATAGTAAGAAAAGAAAGGTGTGAATAAAAGTAAAAACAAAGGATCGAGAGAATAAAGGACTGTGGAATTTTTTTAATTAAAAATTATGATTAGAGTTGGAGACTTCTTGTCGAGAGGTTGGTGGAAAGACTACTCCGATAATAAGCAGCCACAATTAACAAGATATGATTTCTAACATCAGTGACTCATCAAGAATGGCTGGCTAAGGGCCGTCGTGATCGCTTGCCAATCCAAACTCACTGTGCTCTAATGGTTCCCGTCTAGATGTAACAACTGCCGATGTATCCCCTGCCGGAGGGTTCGTTTTGCCTGGTCCTTGATGTCCTAAATGCGGAGGAGTTCCCACAACCAAAATCTAACCTAAGAGTGACTGTTCCCTGCTAAAGAAGTGGAGAAATTCCACGTGGCGGTCAGCAAGAAGTTAATTCAGAGACTTAATAACCTAGGTAAATATGTATACTACATTTTATACTTACATGTGCACATACCTTTAATTTAGACAATAACCAAATTCTTACTTTGAATGATACAAACATTCTTTAACTTTTTTATATATACACAGAGTGAGGATTATAAATGTACAATCATTTATAAGATCTTTTTATTTTATTTTTACTCGTAGCATTATAGCAAATAATCTGTTTTATTGTGTGTAAATGATTTAAAGTATTTCTTTTATTGTTTAATTTATTGTATTAAATATACTTTTATTGATTTAAATCTGTTTCATCTCGTTCTTCGCCACTCCAAAAAGTAATATAGTCATAGTGTTTGGGAAATAATATGTGAAGCTAGTGGTGCAGTATTTTGATTCCAATAAAATTTATAAATATCCAAGCGCTGTAACTCTGTAAATCTTACAGCAGTCGAGACAGTTGACCGGGAAAAATAACCTGGGGCTATACCCATATAGTTACCGGTTCGGTCAAGTACGGATATAGACTCGTTTATGTCTGTATATTCTCTCTGCTTGCGATAGTGGAAAGTGGACGATCTTAAATTTTAGGAATTCCCCATTATATATAAATAAAAGGGAAGTTAAGCTTTCGATTCTCGTGTTTCCATTACATTTTGGGGGCCAGTCCGGGATATCTATTGCTGTGAATTAGTGATCACGTGTTGAATTAATTTTATAAGATAACGTAAATATTTTCTTAAAAAAAAAAATGTGTTTCAAAATATATGAAATTAACGTCGTAAGTTAGAGTGGTGAGAAGCGAAGACGAAGGGGTTAAAATTTTTACTTTAAAATACTTTATATATGTGTTTCAACGTCAAATGTGTACAAAGGATAAAAAGAGGGGGGAATTTATTTTTTTTATTAAGAAAGCTTTGAAATTTATAGTAACGTACATAAAATAAGACAAGTGATTCAAATATAATTGCAACAAACAAATGGATTGTCTCAATTTAAATTGCTATAATAAAATATTAATTGTTTCAGTCAAAAGAAAAAAAAAGAGAAAGGGAGAATAAAACAGTTTCAGTAAGGTTTTAATTATAAATGATAAATAATAAAATAGCCGCGGATCTAAGTTAAGTGAAAAAATATATATGTCGGACTCTAGAATAATCACATATATAAGCGGAGTTGAAAAGATATATGTGTGAGTTAATAATAGCATATCTCAGTCAAGCTGAAAATAAAATATAAATGATAAATAATAAAATAGTCGTGGAACTAAGTTAAGTGAAGAAATATGTATGTCATACTCTAGAATAATTGCATATATAAACGAAGTTGAAGATATATAGGAGTGTGAGTTGATAATAGGGTATATCAGTTAAGCTAAATATAAAATATTGGTGGGATTTTATGGCCATGATAAGAAAGCGGTAAGTAAAGTACCAAGGTAATGCAGAATATTAAGAAGTGGAAAAATAAATGTGTGGGTGAATTGGCAATAGCCTTAATGAAATTGAGTAATAAATGAATACACTTAATACTACCCTATAACAGGAACTCGAATTCAGTTGAAACTATAGTTAAAGGTAATACATAAGAGCGTTATTAATTGAAGTATAGTGAGTCAGAGTTGGATAAGTAGGGGAAACATAGGACAGTCATCAAGGTGGGACAGGTAGGCAAACGAATCTAAGGCAGGGAAACAAGATGGTGAACCAGAGTGCGGATGTTTAGGTTGGCTAGCGGTCTAAATGTTAACTAACAGATAACAAAGAAATTAAATAGCTAATCAAAGTAAAAAGCAAAGTGTCAGTAGAAATAAATTTTTTATATAAATCTATCCAGAAGAGTTCAGTAAAATAATACTAATAAACACAGATCAAGGGTTGAATAAATTGATATCTATGCATACAAGGTCCTAAGCTAAAATGGACCTTCAAGAAAAGGAAGTAAGAGAAGGGAATGAAGATACGGAGATGGAAGTAAAAGATGAAACAAACTATAGTGATATAATGGATATGCTAAGGTAAATGAGGGTTGAGCAACAGCAATTCATGAAGGAATACATGGACAGAGAAGAGAGAATGATGGAAGAATGGCATGCACAGATAGAAATGGACAACAACAAAAGAATTACTGAAGCTATAGAAGAAATTAGAAATAACTTCACCCAGCAGTGAGGCAAAGGTTACAGGAAATGAACAGGACAGAACAGTCAAGTGGAATGGACCAGAAAGCATAGAACTATATGAGTGTGAGGAATTAGATAGGGCCGAGAGTATAGATAAAGAGTCAGCAGAGTTTGATCTGAGGGTAGACACAGGGAGGCCTGAAAGGCGAATAAGAAAGTTAGATAAAGAAGAACCAGCAAGGATCACATGATCACATCTCCAATACTAGCACATAATTGTTTATAAACAATACTATATGGAGTTTTGCTTTACTTTGTAGATAAAGAAATCATCATAAACCTTCAGAAACAATACTATATGGAGTTTTGCTTTACTTTGTAGATAAAGAAGAAGTTGAAATGATAAAGTAGAAAAGAATAGGATGCTGACAAGCATGTGGCAGGATATAAGTGAGATAGGCAAGGCAGTAGAAAGGTTAAACATACAATTTGAAGAGAGGATAAGTAAGTCAGCCAATAACAGTGCCAATACTGACATAAAGGGCATAGGACCAAGAACCACTGGTGAATGTACAGATATGGGCTATGGGGATCACATGGATTATCCTATCGGCTTCCACCAATTTCTAAAAAATACAAGTGTTCACTGGAGATCCTGGAGAAAGCCCTATGGAGCACTTGGGAAGCCTGGAATGGTATTTCAAGTTTAGCAGGGTGAATGAGGATGCCAAGATAGCGGTCACCTGCAGTCATTTGCAGGGCGAATCGCAAGCCCGGTGGAACTCCCTGTTCCAGAAGCCCACAACATTTGCAGAATACCATAAAGCATTGAGGACCAGTTATTGGAGTGAGGAACTCCAAGAAGACACGCTGCATCAGATAGCAAAGAAGAAATGGATACCGGAGGAATCATTAATGACATTCTTTTGTCGTCAGGTAGTACAGTTGAGGACAGTGAGGCCATACCCACTCTCTGAGCAGCAGATTATGAGGATAGTTAGACAGGGTTTACCTGGAGATATGGCCAAAGGGAGGTATGTAAAGAGTCGGTGGAACAGATGGCAGAAATGTTGACTGCCTTGGACCACAATAGAGACCGAATAGAGCTTCATGAGGCCAAAGCGAGTGGAAAACATCAGCAGGTGCAAGTAGCAAACCTAGGTTATGGGGAAGAAAGAGAAACATTGGAAATAGCTCTTCAGATATGTCCAAAATTAATGATGAGGTGGAAGGACTTGTGATCAATGCACTCTTTGATTCGGGAAGTCAGATCTCCATTATGTCTCAGGAAACATTTGGCAGGTTAAAAGACGGCTGCTCGTAACTCAGGATGCTGCCATTAAAATCGGTTCAGGTACTGTTGGCGAATGGAAAAAGGGTAAAGCTAGAGTCCCAACAGGTCTACGTAAGGATAGATTGCCGGAGAAAGGTTTGACCATGTATTGGTGATCTTGGAGGGTTTGATCCATGACATTGTGTTAGGTTCCGATTTCATGCACAAGGTGGGATGCATACTGAATTACAAACAGGGCAATACTGAGATAAATGGCACATGGCTAAACTTTGTGAAAAAAAACCAAGATGATGGAGAAGTTTATCAGGGAGAGATTCTTGCACAGAACGCCTTGATGGAGATAGAATGGGAAAATATAGTGGGTGAATCGACGATAATGACCAGAGGGATAGGCTGAGGAAGGTTCTAGCAAGAAATAGCATGGTATTTTCAGGGGTCCCGGAGATCATCCAAGGTTATGAGCATCGAATAAGACTCATGAAGGACCAGCTATATCGGGCTCACGCTTACCCAATACCATACCAATATAAGCAAGAAGTTGAAGCGCAGATAGATATGATGCTAAAATGAGGGGTTATTTCAAAGTGTTCATCACCATTTAATAATCCTATTGTGACAGTGAAAAGGGGGGATGGATCCATCCGATTATGTTTGGATGCACGGCACCTGAATAAGATAACTATTCCGGACATTAATGCCCACCTCCTATAAGGGGTGTACTCACAAGATTTAAAGGGAAAAAAGGTATTTTCGACGTTCAATTTGACGGCCAGCTACTGGCAAATCAAGCTTCATCCTAAAGATCGGAAATGCACGGCATTTCAATATGATGGACATGCATACAACTTTAATAGGATTCCGTTCGAATTGAGAAATAGTGGGGCAGGGCTTGTCCGATGTTTGGATCATGTATTAGATGATAAGATAAAGTTTTATCGTGATATATGTGGACAACAATGTCATTGTGTCTGAGAATATTGAGGAACATTTCAAACATGTGGAAGGGTTCTTGGAGGAATGTAAAGAGAAAGGCATCAGGATTAATTTAAACAGAAGTCACATAATGACAACGGAAGTCAAATTCCTGGGCCATATCATTAGTGAGAAAGTGATAGTACCAAACCCGGAGAAGATCGAAGCCATCCAGGAATTTCCAACTCCTTGGAACAAAAAACACATGAAATCTTTTCTGGGTTTATATAACTTCTATAATCGGTTCTACAGAGGATTCTCATTGGACATGGAGACACTATTACATTTGCTGAAAAAAAAAATGCCATGGACATGGGAGGAACAACAAGAACAGAGCTTTCAGAGAGTAAAGGCAGGCTTCTTGGAAACAGTTACATTGGCATATCCAAATTTCAGCAAGACCTTTTTCGTACAAACCGATAGTAGCAGGTTCGGATTAGAAGCCACAATGTTCCAAATACAGGAGGCGGTCAACACAGAGTCCTTTGTTTATTAGCTGGTTGCTGAAAGGCCCAGAAAAGCCCGGAACTTAATTATACTGTTACAGAGAAGGAAGCTCTCGCGGTAATATGGGTGTTCAAAAAATTCCGGCAATACTTGGTTGGTTCAGATATTGTGGTATTGACCGATCACCGTAGCGTTGAGTGCCTAAATCACAGTTTTCTAGCTAACAATAGGTTGTTGAGATGGAGCTGGTTCCTACAAGAGTTTAACTACAAAGTAGTGTATTGCCGTGGAATGGAGAACATTGTGGCAAATACGCTTAGTCGGTACCCAATAGCAACGAGTCAACACATGAGATGTGATGGGGCATACATCGCGGTCACTGAGATGGATGGAGAACCCAAGATAGCAAGTGAAATGCATAATTTAAAAGAACAACAAATGAAGAATCTGGAGTGCAGACAATTGATAGAACATTTACGGCATCAATCTGTATCAGAGATAAAGGGAAACACCCTATGGAAGGACCGAAACCACTTCTGCATGAAGGGAGGATTCCTGTAACGGATGCTCAAGTGAAAGAAGCAGACAAGCATCGTCATGCCCCTGGCCTTGAGAAAACAGACCATTCAATATGTCCATGAAACATATGGGCATTATGGGGGAAACAAAGTGGAGAGTTGCTTTAGACATTGGTTCTACTGGCCAGAAATGCATGCTGACATTGCCAGTGTTATTAGAACATGTGCCACCTGCGCTCGAACTAAACCCCCTAATGTATCAGGAGTAGGACCATTACAGCCCATATACACCGATCAGCCAAACCGTATATTAGCCATCAACTTTTATGGTCCATTGCCAGCTTTTAATAAGAGGTATCTACTGGTCACATGATCTGTTCTCAAAGTCGGTGGCTGCATATCCAGTCACACAAGCCAATGCTAAGCAAACCATTAAGGCCCTTGAACAACATTTCAAAATGGTGGGAATCACCACTCGGATCTTATCAGATCACGGCACACAAATTACGTCACGTGAGTGGAAGAAATGGATCACCAAACATGGAATAAGGCACACATTGACATTGATCCGCAATCCCAAGTCGAACCCCTGCGAACGGGTCATGAGAGAGCTCGGGCGTCTGTTTCGCGTATACATCCCTGATGACCATCGCAAGTGGGTGAAGGAAACCCCATGGATAATAAACATGATCAATTGGGTAAAGAATGAGTCCACAGGTTTCGAACCCATTCGACTACATTTTGGAAAACATATCCCATGCCCATTTAATGGTAGATTACCTGTAGGAACCAAAGCAATAAATAGGAGAAGGGACATGGAGCGAGCGCGTAATCAGATGGAAAGGATGAGTGAAATAAGAAGACAAAGTTTCAAAGGGGTGGAAAATCAATTCAGGATAGGTGATGAGGTCATGGTAAGGGTGCACCCCATAAGTTACCCAGCACAAAATATATTTAAAAAGTTCCAACCCATTTATGAAGGACCATACATGATCCAAAAGCGGTATGGGAATGCCTTCATCATAGCCCAGGGAACAGAGGAAAAGGGAGTATACAATGCTCGATCGCTAAGGCTATTCATTAGAGAAAGACAACCGCCAGATAAAACCTAAGTGCAATCACCAATAAAGGATGGATTCACTGGAACAAGATTGGAAATGGAATTGGACCATGAGTAATGGAAAAAATATTGATCATAATAATATAAAGGAATGATGAGCCAGTAAATGGCCAAACAGTATAAAGGACTTTATCCAAACTAAGAAAAATATATGATAGATAGTAGTGTGAGATCGTATATAGAGGCTGAAGGTGTGTAGGTATAGATATTTGTATGTGGATCTTAGCAGTATATGGTGAGCCTTCTCTGTTATGCTTTCATGAGTGAATTCTGTGGTCACCAGATCTTATTAGATAGAGAAGACAGGATCCCCTTCTCATATTGACTCACTGGATTAAGATTTCCAGTTAGATATTTGACAAATATTGTGAGTCAATGGATTAGAAACCAATGTATGGTGAAAGAACCCCTTTATAAAAATACGAGCTATCAATAAAATGTTCTGAGCTCATGGATGAGCTGGATGAAAAGATGCCAGCCTCCCAACCTACCTCGGGATAGTGACCGGTGTTGTCACATAGAGGGTTATCGTTTGTAAAATGTTAGGTATGAACAGGTTTAATCAAGTCACAGAGATATCCTGTGGACTCGAACCTGTATATACAAGTAGGAGGCAGAAATAAAACTCATGTACTGTTTATAGCAAGATTAAATCGGTTTAGTAATACTGGTTGGGTCATCAGAGTAGGAATGTAAGTTGCCTGGTCGCCTCTCTAGGAATAATCTCATCACTAAGTTGTAGGAGTACATAGATATGAGATGGTTCTAACAGTAGTTAGGAGCATCTAGCTTTCAATGCATTAAAATAAAAAATTTTTAAGAAAAATATTTTAAAGGAGGGAAATGGTGTAATATGATGATCGCACACACTGCGATCACACATAGATATTTAACATTTAAATAATATTAAATAGTGTGTTTTAAAATATTAGCAAAAGAATTTAAATTTATGAAGAAAGAATGTTTTAATTAATAAAAAAGAGGGAATTAGAATCAAAAAGATTCTTATCTTTTACCCTCCAAAGTCAAGATTTTGAGAAATAAAAAATAGTTAAAGTTAGAAATATTGAAATTGTATATTAATAAAATTAATAGTGATAAAGAAATAGAAATGAAATACGAACTAAAATGTGATTTAAAAGAAAAAGTAAAGTTGAAAGGGTTTAAGTCAAAGTAAAATAGAAATTTAAAACATGACCAAAAGATAAGGATCTGGGTCATAAAAGTACACATTTGACGATAAACGAAATGCGCGTATGGAGTATGTATGAAGTATGATAAAGACAGCAATAATTAATGCTTGTCAATAATAATAAAAAAACATTTTATTAAAAATCTGTTTAATTAAAAGAAAATAAATAAATGTACATAGTGCTACAAAATTATATAAAAGTAAATATATAGAAATGGCCGAAGCCGTTGTAAGAAAAGAAAGGTGTGAATAAAAGTAAAAACAAAGGATCAAGAGAATAAAGGACTGTGGAATTTTTTAATTAAAAATTATGATTAGAGTTGGAGACTTCTTATCGAGAGGTTGGTGGAAAGACTGCTCTGATAATAAGCAGCCATAATTATGATTTCTAACATCGGTGACTCATCAAAAATGGCTGGCTAAGGGCCATCGTGATCGCTTTCTGATCCAAACTCGCTGTGCTTTAATGGTTCCCATCTAGATGTAACAACTGCCAATGTAGCGCCTGTCAAAGGGTTCGTTTTGCCTGGTCCTTGATGTCCTAAATGCAGAGGAGTTCCCACAAACAAAATCTAACCTAAGAGCGACCGTTCCCTGCTAAAGAAGTGGAGAAATTCCATGTGACGGTCAGCAAGACTTCAAGTTAATTCAGAGACTTAATAACCTAGGTAAATATGTATACTACATTTTATACTTACATGTGCACATACCTTTAATTTAGACAATGGCAAATTCTTACTTTGAATGATACAGACATTCTTTAACTTTTTTATATATACATGGAGTAAGGATTATAAATGTACAATCATTTATAGGATCTTTTTATTTTATCTTTACTCCTATAGGATCTTTTTATTTTATTTTTACTCGTAGCATTATAGCAAATAATCTGTTTTATTGTGTGTAAATGATTTAAAGTATTTCTTTTATTGTTTAATTTATTGTATTAAATATATTTTTATTGATTTAAATCTGTTTCATCTCGTTCTTCGCCACTCCAAAAAGTAATATAGTCGTAGTGTTTGGGAAATAATACATGAAGCTAGTGGTGCAGTATTTTGATTCCAATAAAATTTATAAATATCCAGGTGCTGTAACTCTGTAAATCTTACAGCAGTTGAGAGACAGTTGACCGGAAAAATAACCCGGGGCTATACCCGTATAGTTACCGGTTCGGTCAAGTACGGATATAGACTCGTTTATGTCCGTATGTTCTCTCTGCTTGCGATAGCGGAAGGTGGACAATCTTGAATTTTAAGAATTCCCCATTATATATAAATAAAAGGGAAGTTAAGCTTTCGATCGTCGTGTTTCCGTTACAATATATATATACAGTATATAATATATCTGGATCGTATAAAGAATGAAGTTTTTTACCAGATGCATGCAATATGGGGAAAGATGATCTGATTCTTATACTGGTAAATAATTATTATGGCATTTGGGATGAGATGTACTGATAAACAAAAATTTGAAATATATATATACAATGTAATGATGATTGCCCTTTCACTATTGCTAAATGTTGATAAAAATCCAGCCCTTTTGTTGCATGAAAGTGATAAAAGATATTGTTCTGTCAACCCAGGTATAGGAATTCAAGTGTTTAATACTTCTAGGTTATTTGAAGAATCATAAAATGTATGCATTATGAGAGAGGATATTTGAATTCTTGCATAATTGTGACATATTGGAATTGAGATGGCAGTTTAACAAAAACTAAAAATATTTGAAATTATATAAATTCATAAAAATAGTAAGACATATTTTATAAAGAATAAAAAGGTGTTTTTTTAAATTGTGGCAACCCCAAAAATTCTAGCTAAACCAATCGATAAAATGGACTACCAATTGTGGAAATTGATGGTATACCAGATAGAATAACAAAGATTAGATATTCAACTTAATGAAAGATAAAATACAGATAATTCAGGTTTACACATCAGAAAGTTAACATTTTTATATAAAAATATAGAAAGCTTTTGATCAACCAGCACTTTAATATTATAATAAAACAATTTAATGCTAAAATTAAGTGCAGGTGAGTTTGTGTACTAGAATAAATGAGAGAGTATCCAAATTTGAAGAATTTGCAAATTAAGAAAATCTGTGTATGATGAGTTTGGAAGGCGGAGGTAAAAAAATCTATAATAGAAATAAACAAGTAAACATCAAAATGATAACATATAAACGCTGGATTGTATTTTGAGTACAAAAGAAAATATGTATTTCAAGAATGTAATGTGCTTAATAGATTTACTTCAGAAAACGATCACTTGATTTATGAAATGTAAAAAAAGTGATAATGCAAAAATAATAAGACAAAAACTATTAAAAAAAAGATAATATAAACAATTTGATATTCGTAACCTTATAAATACTCCAGTACATTTAAATTAGAGTTACATATAATTTCAAAATATTAAAATTGATGAACATACTTCAATAATATATGATGACAGAAACTATAATAAGAGCAGCTACCCAAACAGTAGGAACAAAAAAAGCAAAAAATCAGTAAATTTTATATTTGTAGCCACAGGGTCACTTACAAATCAAAGATAAATCTTTACCTCTGTAAAAGCAGCAAATTTAAGAATAATTCAAGTAGGACAATATATATTATGAACATACTGATTCATATAAATTAATGAAAACAATGTACTTATTTTATCTATGTTATTTAGCCATATATATCTGAACTAAAAAATAAATTTCATTTGAAATCTAAAAAAAAAGAAAACAATTGATGTCTTAATAAAAGAAGTGTGAAATACTGAAAAATGATCTATTCAGAAGAACTAAATATCTAGGATTCTATAAGATGCTATAAAAAGGAGTTAATGATTACACAAATAAATATAACTTTATTTAGAAATGACAAGGAAAGCTATAGAAGAAAATAAAAAATCTCAGAAAATATAAAATTATTTTGGAAATTAAAAAAAAAGTTTTTTCCTTATAAAAATAAAAGATGGCACTATAAATAAAAGGTGAACACATCATAAACTAGGTGAAATAATTAAACAAAGATCTATGAAGTAATAGAGAATATAAAAAGAGCTCCTAAAATTACAAATGTGTAATTAATAAAAATATATCTTGTGCCTCAGAAGAATGCAATAATGATAATGAGATTTAATAAAAATGATAAAGATATTAAAAACTGGAGTTATGAATCTTCTATCACTTCTATAAAAGATTTTTACTAAGATCATTATAAATTATCTACAGAAAACATTATGCTCAAGACAACCAAAATAGCAAAAAAAAAAAATTTAAATAGTTAAAGTACAGCTATTAATGCCCAAGTAATAAACAAAGCTAAAAAAAGAACTGATGGGAGAGAGTTGTCAGTTTGCATTAAATTTGTAAACCATAAAAAGATTTTATTCTATAGAATTTTATACAAAGACAAAATTCTAAAGTATATAAAAATGCAACAGAAGTGATTAGACTACAGTAAGATATTAAGGAGATTAATAATAATATGATGTATGATAAGATAATTCTATCTCTACAAAATATTATAACAGCAATTTTGTAAATTAAAATCGAATAAATAAAGGTTTTTATTATTTACATTATTCAGTTTTTAAGTAATGTGGCTTTTTAGTAAATAATACATCAAATTTATGAAACTTCAAAAGTTATCTGATGAAAATAAGAAAGTATGACAAAGATAAATATTGAAAAAAAACTGAAATAATGTTCAATGACTTTTCAAATTAAAAAAAAAGAAAATGAGGAAAAAGTTAACAAGTGAAAATATTCCAGTCAGAGTATTAATATTAATCAAAATATAATGAATGAAATTGATAATAGAAATAAACTCAGATGAAGTAGTTTTATAGAAATAATTATTAGAGTATTCTTTTTTAAGGACAGGTCCAAAGAGCAATCACTCAATTGTTTTTTCATTCTATTTTATTCTTTGTGAGAATGTAACTCACCACATTCTTTATATTAATCAATGGTCAACCTTCATTCCTTTCTGTCATCCACAATCCATTTCAAAACATCTCCAATTAAACAATTCTTTCTTCTCGAATTATGTCCAATCCAGTTTCTCTTCTTTCAATCAATGATCTCTTTTTATCTATTCTCACTAAAATTGTCTTATTTATCACTCCATTAATTCAACTAATCCACTCCATTCTTCTCTATACCTACATCTCAAACATCTATCCATCCTTAATTTTCTTATTCATTGTGCATATCTTACAACATACAATAACACATTCCAAATATAATATTTCTTTCTTTCTTAATTCTCTCTTCAAAGATGCAAAGAATATTTTTTCTTCTTGGAAAATGCTTCCTTTGCCAATATTAGTATTCTTTTAATCTCATTATCCCTTCTTCCATCCTAACTCATCCAACTTCCAAATATTTAAACCCATTTAACTATTGAATCAACTTTATCCTCAAATTTTACCTGCATTTGTTTACATTTCTTACCATCCAGAAAGCCTTGATCTTATCCACATTAATCTTCATTCTGTATTCAGTAAACTTTTTTTCCCCATCTATTTAAAATATATTGGAGATTCCACCATCCTCAGCTACAAAAGCCACATTATCTTTGAATCTTCCATCTTATTATTGTATTTCCAGCATTAGCACATCCATAGTCCAAATATTTATTTCTCATGTCTTTTAAATATCAAAAAGCATAGGCAAGATGAAACATCCCTGCATAACATCTCTTTCTGTACTCTCCATATCCTCAAATATAATGCTTAGTTTTTATATAATATTCATATTCCAAATCAACAATCCCCTTCTTTCACTACACTTCCTTCTACAAGATATCCATAAATCTGTTCCAGATTACTCTGTCATCCAAATCAACATTAAAAAAAAGCAATTCCTTTATTTTTCAATATGTTCAATAGCATTCTTTGCAACTCTTCTCTTCCAAAAATGACACTGTTTTCCATTATATTCTTTTAATTAAAACCCTTAATAATATTTTTGAAGTGTGTGATATCAAGCTTATTGCCCTATAATCTTCATATCTTATAGCTTTCTTCTTTTTAGCAATAAGAATCATTATAATTTTAAAAAAAATCTCACACTAAATTTCACTATTATATATCAAATTACACAACTCCACAATTTCTTCAACTGTTGGCTCTTTCAATTCTCAATGGCTTTGTTGATTTTATTTCCTTAACTACTTTAATTAATAATACGCTGATGCGTTGCGGTGAATCTTTTTTATGTAATAATTTGTAGGCTTTTTTTATATATTCTAATTTAAAGACTTAGTGCTTTCAGAGCCCTTGTTGCTCCATAATCATAGTCTTTTCAGATTTTTTTTCACTTTATCCATATCTTACTCATCTTTTCCTACATCCTATTCTCTCTTAATCTTGTGTCATTTATAGATAGCACTAAAAAAACTGAATGCTAAAATGAAATAAGACTGAACATGTTTCTAAAAGATATAACTACAGATGGGCAACTTAAGTATTAAACTCAATATCAAAATATTCAAAGATATTTATAAAGAGATTGTATATGAGATTAATGAATAAGAAAGTTTGTTGGAGTGATGTAAAAAAGAAAAGATGTGGTTCAGAGAAAATGGATTAAACTTTTCCTGAATGAAATTTTTTGAATTCTACAGTAGATTGATAACGTTTTAAATAATGATAGCAAGCATATAACAAATCATGTGACTCTTTGAGAAACTATTTGGCAAAAAAAAAAAATTTTTTTTTTTTTTATAAAACCACCTATATTGACAAAGGGATATATTCACCTTAGGATATCTCACCACAATACAAGGACATTCAGCCCTTAATATTAATAGTTCAGCTAAGACAGGAACTAATATGATTAAACTATTTTACCCTTTAAACAGAAACTATATGTTACAGCAGATTTACAGATTTCAATTTTTTTTGGTGATCCAAAAGATGATGCACCTATGGTTGTATTTACCCACTTAAATTACTTTATAACCAATTTTCTCTCTGATTTAATCAATTATTTATCAAAAAATATATACAATAATCAAGGACTAAATCTAATTCCATTGTTCCCTTTAATAAAAGGCATTCCTTAAGCAAGTACAACTAATGTCTAAGGGTTCCTTGGGATAAAAAATATTATAATCAGTACTGAAAAAAAGAACCTTATTTATTACTACTCTTTTTACCAATGCAATTTGTCAAAAAAGAATCATCCACTGAATAAGACACTCAGTTTTTGACATGATTTGATTAAGGAAAAAATACAGCTCAATTACAATACAACTGACATAGAAATAGCCTTTGATCTTGTATCAAGACATTTATGAAAACACTTTCAGATATAACTATGCTATGATCGTTACTAATTTTCTCACCATTCTCCTTTTAATTAAAAGATTTATGGTACATTGAATGGAAAAACATTCCCAACATTTATTTCCATCAATCAGTACTTAAGATTTATTGTTTAGTGCATTGTTGTTTATCACATGTATCAACCTACTTATTAAAAACATTAGAACAGATAATCCCAGTAAAATGTATAACCAGCTTTAAACGAATAACTTAAATGTATTATATATATCATATATACATGATACTACTGTATACTTAGCATCAAAAAAATAAATGCTTTATATTAAAAATATTAAAAGAATATACAAATAAATATAAACTTCAATGTGAATAAGATATTAGCACCATCTATATACACAAGTCAAGGCTGCATTCAATTCTTTCAGGACAAACCTCTTCAGATTTCTAGGCTTTCATTTCTATTTGGGAAAATGATATAAATGTAATTACAAAACATATCAATTCCAAAAATATGAGGATAAACAATAGTTAATGAAATATATAACCTAATTGTATTTTCATTCCTCAATATTTTTGTCAGTACCAAAAATGTACTTAAGTTATACATTTCATTAACTACTGATTATTTCCATATTTTTGGAATTAATATTCCATTTGATAACATTTATTTTATATTTTTTTGTGTGATGGAGTTTCTTAAAAAATATATATATATAGAAAACAAGTTGCCTCTCTCTCCAAGTCATATCTTTCTCTATATCGACATCTCCCGTTTCCTTCAATTGTTACAAAAATTTCATACTATATACCAATTGTACAATTTACAAAATCTTTTTCCTCATTCATGCCTTCATTCTGTAAAAAAATATTACCAAGAAGAAAAATGGTAGCCATCTCCATGAAGCAACTTAACTTATCATCATCACTGAATGGGTTAGGTTTTCATTCTATTTATGCTTTTAGAGACCAAAAATATCTTATCATCTATGGCTAAACAATTTTTAATCTCTTGAACCTATACTAAAAATAACTATACATACAGACCACCACCATTGCTAGATGAAAATGAACATCATTACTAATATCTTTACAAGTACTATACATTAAAATAACCATATTATCTCAACACACACACACACATATATATATATTGGAAAATAAACAAAATATTCTATCCTACCCATCCCATATAATCTAGTCCTCCAATGCTTAATATAAATAATAAATAATTATTACCCAAATTTAGAAAATCTTCACTTGAACTCAATTTTTTTAATTTTCTTCTCAAATTCTTATGACCCTACATTTTCTTAGGTATCAAAGATTTTATTTCAACACTGATTTCTCTTACAAGTTATGTCATAGAAAATATGACACACAGTTTCATTTGTTTTACACAAGCCTAACAGTGGCAATTTTGAAAATGTCTCTTCTAAAATGATTATGAATTCCTTTTATCCCAATCGAATGTAAAACACATGCATTATGTTTTGTTTAATTTTTTTTTGTTTTGTTTAATAGAGTATTATTATTCTTTCCTTCCTTTTTTTATATTTGCTGTATAATATCTGAGATTTCATTTCTTCTTAAATAGAAAGTTCCTTTGAAACAGTAAAATAATCCTCTTTTAAATTTAAAGCATCAAATATACTTCAAAAAAATTTAGCATAACTTTTAAAGATTCTTAAAATGTAATCAATACCATTTTTACAAAAAAAAAAGTGTTAAAAAAAGTAAACATATATAACAATGTTTTTATAGTTGCATTAATTTTTTGTAATCAAACATTAATAAATATTTTTGTTTAAAAAAACAAATATTTTAAAAAATGAAATAAAAATTATTAATGCTAAACATTTTCATTATAAAGTCAAATAAATTTTTTAAATTGTTTTATATTTAATAGAATACATATCTGATCAGTTCTAAAGAACTTTTAAAAGATACTAATTTTTCATATACTTCATTTTAAAGTAATATACCAAAATTAAGATTTTCTTCAAAGTTGATATGGATTTTTTTTTTTACTTTAATTTTTACTTATCAAAAAAATTGAATAAAAGATCAAAATGAAAGCCGAGGATAAAATTAAAAAATAATAAAGAAGTAAATCTATAAAAAGAAACATTTGGGAAACAGATAAGAGTAAAAAATGGAAAGTTGAAAAAATATAAATACAATTTAAAACATACATACATAATAAATTGTTTTAAGAAAGATGTATTGTCTGGGGAAAAATGGAGAAAGTTAAATAAAATAAAATTAAGAATCAATATTTAAAAAAAAAAAATTTGGCTAAATATTTTTTTAAGAATATACATACATGAATGCATTAAAACAGAATTTAGAAACAAAACAAAATAAAATATGAAAAATAAAAAACAAAATGTGCAAATTAAAAACATCATGGTATAATAATAATAAACATGTGAAACAATAAGATGGAGAACAAAGATGCGTTAAAAAAGTAAAACAAGAAATAATAAAATAAAAATGAATGGAAAAAAACCTAAAGAAAATAAAACTAAACAAAAACATGCAAAACCAAAATATTAAAAAAGAAAAAAGAGAATGAGATTAGTAAATTATAGAAAAAAGATAAAGAATGTGGAAAATGTTTAATCAAAATTTAAGTTTATTAAAATTAAGACTCCTCAATATGCTCGATCATTTGTTTCATCTCAAAATATTAGACAAATTTCCTGCTTATTAATTTTTATTAAATACGAAAGGTAACTAAAATATTCTGCTTTCCTTTTCATACTATTCTATATTCAATTAATCCATTTCTTTACTTCTGGAATAATTATTGCAATTTTCAATTTAATTAATATTATAATCATTCTTTCTTTGCAGAGAGGGAATTATTTTTTTTCTTAATTAATCTACTGATTAGAATTATGGTCAAAATCTATTTTTAGTAGATTTAAATAGTAACTCTCTTTCAATTATTAAATTATCTATGCTTGAATCTTTAAATAAATAAATCTTTAATTAACTTTTGACTAATTTCTTAATTTAAACTGAGTTTTTCACTTTTACTTTTTTTCTTCAAACACAGCACTGCAATAAACACATTTTTGATAAAAAAAAAATTAAACTTGCACAAGACTGCATTAAAAAAAAACAATTTCCACTCATTAGAATGTCAATTTTCATCACATATTCAATCTGGTATGCGAGGTGCAAGAAAATATATTCACAGCCTCCCCCTGATGAAAGATTGTGCTTTATACAATCAATGCAAAAGATAAAACAAAGAGATAAACTACTAGCATCAAAATTCATTTATGAGGAGACATGGAAGCTATTCCATACACCTATGAACTTTATATCACAAGGACTATCTCTACATTAATCAGCTTCAAACCATATGAACTAATACCAGATTCATCTAATACACAATTGTAATGCATGGTAATCTATTTATGTTTTGAGATAATGTAACCTTGTTTAGCCTAAATAAAATTATTATTTAAATGTAAAATTAAACTTGCAAATTATGAACATAAAATCAGAATGCAAAAGTTTCACATAAACATTTATAGAAAAATTAAAATTACCTTAATTTTTTGGATTTTATATTACATGATACAATTTGTGACTCAGGAATGACTTCAACTGCATTTTTTCCTGGAAATATTAACATAATATAAAAATGAAATCAAACTATTATTTTTATCTTTATTCAAAAATTGTGATATAAATACTCATCCATTAAATGAGGATATTTTTTAAAAACTACAATCTTTAGAAGAAGAAAAAAAAATAGTTATAGCTCATTAAATATATTTACCAAAATTTATTATACTCATATTGATTAATTTTTTTTTTAAGATTAAAAAAAAAATAGACAACATCTATATTTAAAATAGCTAATCAATAACTTTTAAATAAATAAATTTCTTTTTCAAGTTAATTTAAAATCTAAACATAGTCAATTTCAATTTTTACCTTATATGCTTTAATTATGAATAAAAATAAAATTATTCTTACATAAAATGTATGATTTAACATTTGAATAAAAAATTAATGAAAAAAACTATTTTAATTTTTGATCATTTTAAAAAATTTCATTTAATATTCAAAATATTAGTAGTATAAATATGCAATTCTTAAATAGAACAATTACAACACAATTTTCTATCTGAGAAAAAATTCTTAAATCAAAACAAGTTAAAGAATTCATTTACTAGTTAAAAATCTTTAATTACTGTACAGTAATAATTGCTTTTTTTTTTCTAATAATAAAGTCAAAGTAAGTAAATTACATTTGTACATAAAAGAAATACCCACAACAGTAATTTATATAACACTCATCAAATTACTGTTGTGGGTATTTCTTTTATGTACAAATGTAATTTACTTACTTTGACTTTATTATTAGAAAAAAAAAGCAATTATTACTGTACAATAATTAAATATTTTTAACTAGTAAATGAATTCTTTAACTTGTTTTGATTTAAGAATTTTTTCTCAGATAGAAATTGTGTTGTAATTGTTCTATTTAAGAATTGCATATTTATACTACTAATATTTTGAATATTAAATGAAATTTTTTAAAATGATCAAAAATTAAAATAGTTTTTTTCATTAATTTTTTATTCAAATGTTAAATTATACATTTTATGTAAGAATAATTTTATTTTTCATTCTATCTTTTCCAAAGACTTTATCATGTGGTTGAGTGTTAGTATTCATTCATTTATAGTTAAAATCTTCAAAGCGCATGTGCAACAGCGTAATGCTGTGTTAAATATTACAGTTTACAAACATCGCGCTATAAAAAATGAATTATTTACATAACACTCATCTATGAAATTCAGCAATAATAATAAGGAAATTAAAAAGTTTCAGAATATCATAGTCTATTAAAATTATTTCAAATTAATCAAATATATTTTTCAGATACAAATTATAAACTTTTTATACATATACAAGTATTACTCACATATGTCTGTGAGAATGAGATTAAACTTATAAACTATATTAATTCAATAATAAGCCTTTTAAAGCAAATCTTTGCCATGGCACTCAACCTAAAGTAAGACAAACTGTTTTAAAAAAATCTAATAAATAAAATATAATGGTATTAAGATGTATATCAGTTTTTCAATACAATATGGCTGAAAAAATTTTTGAGTAATATTTCAGTTCATTAATAACTTATAAATTTATCAAATTAGCAAATGTAAAACTATTCAAAATGGAATACTTAATTATAACATTTTTAGTTTCTTAATCTATTAAATGGCAATGAGATTTAAAAAGCATAAAACCAATGCAAAATGATTATTATTACTGTATAAATTAATATAAAAGCACTACTAAAATTATTGGGGGGGGGGGGACAAGCAAAATATAATTTATAGTAAAAGTACCAGCAATAATTTCAAATGGCTTTCTCATATTCTTTCAAAAACAAGTATCTTCACTTTACTTTAAAACAGGTGTACTAAATGCATTAATGGTTTTGAATCAGTCTTTTCTAATAAAAGCAAAGGTCAGAATCTGATCTGATAATGATGATTTTCTATACTACTTGGTATCCATTGATTACCCAAACTTAAAGTAGATGGTTCTAAAATATAATGAATATAACTTTTTATAGTAGAATGTATTCAATCCAACTACAATTGCTTATTTAAACGACTGTTAATTGTAAAACATTGTAATAGTAGTTGCATGTAATGTTAGAACTGAAAGAAAGATTTTTTTTATCAGAGATGAAAAAACAATAACTAGATATTGAAAAACTCTTAAGACAAATTGTGATGAAAAGAATTTAAAAAATTGTCAAAGTATATTATTCTAAAACTAGCAATAGACTTAGTATACAGATTAAAAATGATAAATGCAAAAAAATTGATTAGTTTTAAGTATTGAAGGCTCTACCTTATAAAAATAATTTATTTGATTATGTTTTAATTCAGAGTACTTGCAGGTCACAATCCAATAATGACAGACTGATTGCATATTATTTTAAAAAATAACAGCGGATACAAGTAAGAAATGATAATTGATAAATTGGAAGAGGTTATATATATATATTACAAATCGATGTCTGTATTTCTTCAAAATAATATTGGTAACTCTATAAATAAATATTTGAAAATACAGTAATTAAAAGTCAATAAAAATTATATGTATAACTATAACTTAGAAGCGCTTTCACTACGTTGTAGCTTTGTCAACTATCACATTTAAAATGTCAACTTTCCCATAATTCTGTTATTTTAATGTTTGCTGCTTGCCGATTAATTAAATTTTGCTTGTATTTATATATTAACATCGCCTCTTTAATTTTTCTTTTATTGTTATTTCTTTCAGTTTCCAATATTTTTATATTGTTATAATCAAAATCAAAACCATATATACATGATTTATTATGGTCATAAAAAACAGAAGCTGATAAATTCTCACTATTTTTAAAATTTTGTTTCGTATTTTGAACCCTTTTAAACAATAATATGTGCTCTTTTGTTCTTTTTTTCAATGTGCACTTCGATTCACCTATATATCCACTACCACACCTACATGTCCATTTGTAAATGATACAATTTTTATTTGTCAATAAAGTTTTATCTTTTGAATTGTTTATTAATTTATTCAATGTAGGTGGTGCATAAAATGCTATATAAAAGCATAGCTTTAGAAGAAACAAACAATATATAACAAAGCAAGAAATCCAGACAGAGATAGATAAACTAAAAATGTACATAACAATGATGAATGACAAAATACCAGCCACAATTTACAAAATGTTAAATTACACATTAATACATGCAATGTGGAAATATTTCAATCAAATGTATAGCAAAAGAATAAACTGGCCATACATGAATAGTTGAGTGGTGTTTAGCCTAAGAAAAAGACAATTGATACAGATACCTAAAATAGAAGAAATAAGGCATATATCAATAGAGGATATAGACTCTAAAATTTTGGTGAGAATACTTCTAAAGAGATTGCACAAGTAGGTGAGCTCAAAGATCTCAACAGCCCACCATGACATAAAAGGAAAAAGAGCAGTTAATGCAATTATCGGGATCCAAGAAGCAATAAAATATGCGAAAGAACAAAAAACTAACCCAATATTATGTCATCAAAGTTGATTTTAAGTCAGCTTTTGATCTAGTTAATTGGTCGTACTTAATAAACGCAATAAATGAACTAATACCTGAACACAGATATATGATAAACACAATTAAAAATTACTTAAGTAATGGCAATATATCCTTAAAAAATTATATGAGAAAATCTAACTCATTTATTCCCAAAAAGGGAATCCCACAAGGATCACCACTAGCGGCTCTCTTGTTTGCAATCTATTTGAATCCAATGATTAAAGAAATACAAAACAAAATTCCACGCATATATCTACCACACTTGAGTGCAAAAATTCAAACAATCACATTCATTGATGACATGATAATTACATTCCAAGACATTCTACAACATGCAAATAATTATAGACATACTCAAAAAGTTTCAAAAACAAACAGAATCAATAATACAACCATCCATATCAGCTGCATGGCAATTAGCAACTGGAAAAAAATTCCCAGTGATTTCCAGGCAAATCCATCAATGTTCCTAGGAATCCCTTTATACCAATCTAAAACAAAAATGAAAAGGTATCTAAACAAGCTAATCTTTCAGAAAATAGCCAAAAAAGAAAAAATAACCTTTCACCCATAAAATTACATGAAGTGACTAGAACCAAAATATTTAATGGAATAGCCACATGAATATTAAGTTATTATGGCCATTGGATAAACCTATACAACAATACAGTAAATGAAATAAACAGAATAGCAAAAAAGTTCATTTGGGAAAGGACAACCAAGATAATATCAATTGCAACATTACAATTACCAATTAATAAAGGAGGACTCAATGTAATAGATTTAAAATATATGTGTCATTTATTAAAGCAAAAACTATAATAAATGTAATAAAGAGTAAGACTTTCAACCCACCAAAATGCAACATAAAATTGTATAAAAAGATGGGGGAAAACAAGATCCTTTGTGGTTGATTTACTTATAGCATATAAAGACTTACAAGATGAGCTAAATATGTCTAATTTAGAAGGGTTAAAATATAGTGTTCTTAAAAAAAGTAACAACTATCAAAAAAAAATCATGGCTAAACATATCCATAAGTAAAGTTCTAAGAAACTTTCAGTCAATCTATACACCCCAAAATACATGAAAACCATTAATAAATTGATGAATGGGATACACCCCATGACAACATTTTTAAATAAAAAAGCTATGTATGAATCTAGAGTCAGGGTGTTCAACTTGCAAGGATAGTGAAGAGACAATCATACACCTGGTCGAAGAGTGTAGAGCATTTAAACAAATAAGGATAAAAGTATTCAAAACTCCGATCATTAATCTAAAAGATATGATTAACAAATACATCAAAACTCCAATCATTAATCTAAAAGATATGATTAACAAACACATCAAAAGATTTGATCCAAACAATGCTATGCTACTTATCCACACAATTATAACAATATGGGAAATAAGATGTTCATTAATATTTGATAATAAAAAATATACTTGGATAAAAAAAATTGATAAAGAATGGAATAAATACTTCAAACAATGCTTAAAATACTTACCAAGAAAACAAATGATCAAAATCTGGGGAGGAGCAGCACATACAACATGCGAAATATGAAAATAGAAAATTTTATGAAAAGAAGATATGCATTAAACAAAGGCATAATAGCAACCAACCAAAGATAAAATTAAGACAGATCAATAAGAAACAAAGTGCGACACCTACTTACTAACATTCACTTGTTAAGATAAATATAAGGATGTATATTTTATTAAGTATAAATAGTAAGTAATCAAAAACAAAGAGATTAAAAAAAAACTAAAACCTTGTAAATATGTATATATTGTTTAATAAAGATAAATACTTAAAATAAAATAAAACTTTAACACAACACAATTTTTTTTTTATAAAAATCATCTTTTAAACTTCAAACTCTAAGAAAATATAAGGAATTAGTTCTGATTACTTAGAGAAAATACTTTCTCTTGTTTTCCTTCATTTTTTAAACAAAATAAAAAAATTTCTAACTGAAAAAAATTTAAGCAGTTTTAATGATTATCTTTTTTAAAAAGGCTAAATTCTGCAACTAAAAGTAATCCTTTGTTTTTCTAACTTACTGATTGTTTACCCCTTTATTTTGAAACTATCTCAAAATTAAAACAAATCTATTAATTTTCTTTTATTATTAATTTTTTATTTGTATTTTAAAACTATTATTTTAAAGTAACTAGCTTCATTTAGCAATGGCTAAGAATACATATTAGAAAAATATCTGTTTACTTGCAAATGTTATCCTGCAGCCTTTACAATGATTGATAGATTCTTACATGTCTTGATGAGGGTACAGGCTTTTCTTCACCTCGAGTCTTTTTTTTTCTCTTCCTGTTAAGATTATGTTAAAAATGCTGGATCTATCATGGGTATTATTGCTGACTCCTAAACTGATAATTTATTTTAGTTAGATCAATTTCATTTGTCTGCTTATTATTCTGAAACTCTAGTGATATGTCTTTTCATTCATCTTCTTTTATCAGAGTACTTTCTTCATCAAATTTTAAGTTTTTTTTACTGGTTCTAATGATTCACTCTGATGATCTCTCAAATAATTAACATGGACTCTTATTTGGTTTCCATTAGTCAACTGCATTAACAATAACTGTTTTGATATAATCATTACTATCACTCAAGGAAGCCACTTTTTTCCAGAAATCTAATATCCATAGAGTCTCAGCAACTTTAAATTTCTCGCTGTCAAAATGACGTCACATTCTTATTACGCACTAACACTGAAATATGTGCCTGAAACTTTCAACACATTATCATTTCATCTGGCATTCTTTTAGTAGACATACAAGAGTGAAATGCTGAAAAAACATAGTATCAGTCAAAGTATCATTGATATCTTTATAAGTTTTATTCAGTGTTGTCTTAAAGTCATTGTTGACTCAGGGTATTAATGTGACATATCCCCCTTCTATTTCACTTAAAACTTTAATATGATAATCCATAAAGGTGCTTTGGAAATTTTGTACTCTATCCATTTAAAGTACGAGTCAATCATTATAAAAATATATAACCATTCAATGGTTTGATGCGATCCAGATATAATCTTTGCCAAGGTTGCCTTGATTTGCTTTTGACTAAATTTCTAGGCTTTTTGATAGCAACTTAGCAGTGAATTGGCAGTCTCTACAATGTTTAACCGTCTGCTCAATCTCTCAACTTATATTTACCCAGCACACATATGACTGCTAATTTCTCCATTTTAACTATTTCCAAGTGTCAGTGGAATAAGTACATGATCTATCATTAGGATACAATTGTTACATGTTGACAAGCTTTCTTATACATCTCATATAAGTTTTACTAGATAATTAGATTGATTTTTAGGCCATCCATATTAAATCCATATCATTAATATTTGATAGCAGGCATCCCTTTTAATTCTTTCAGTTACTATGGTAATACTCAATGCATTGTTTACAATGAAATCTATATAATTTATCTCTGTAATTTTATGCTCAAACCTGTGTATATCTGATAATCTTGACAATACGTATACATGGCCAATTTTTTATCTGGTTTAAAATAAGTTCATAATCATATGTTACTAATATAAACATCACATGAGGACCATTTCTTATGCTTGCTTATAACTGTTTTTAAAAACAGGCAAAACTCTCTATACGTCATACTGGTCACATATTACATACCAACAACCCAATCCGCGGTCGGATTCAAACCCAGTTAAACCAAAGAATTAAACCCAAGACCAAACTGAATTTGAACCCAACTCACGAGCTCAGATCAAATCAATGGATAACATATGTAGATAGCACATGACTATGTGCCAAGGAACTAGCTCAACGGATGATGATGATTTCTGAAACCCTTGATCTGACTCTACTAATGACTATGGATATTTATAAATCAATCAATATATATATATGTATGTTCAGGTTGCCAATACAGACAGCGAGCATTAATATTAAAATAGTTATCAAATAATGAAGAAAGTCAAAACCAAATGTGTTATATAAAATGTTTAATAATAATAAATATTTGTTCAAATGTTGGATTAGTATGATATGTTACTTCTAGTCTTTAAGAACGGGAGTTATAATTTACAATAAGTAATGGCAGTCGTGCTCATACGCCAATAATTAATATGCAATTATGGGAGAAATATATGTCTATGCCCCGATAAGTAAACAAAGGTAAATAAAGGTATTTTACTGGGAAAGAAATTATGATTCTAATTTTATAGACGAATGATGTGAGATTCATTTCCACACATCCATAAATCAACTCACGAATGGCATGATAAATATTTAGGGCATAACTTTAATATTTAACAGAGAACTTTATTAATTATAGATGAATATGAAGTTGTTTGACTTTAATAAAATCAATTTATTATGATTTATGAGCATGAGAGCGGGCTTTATTGGAAATGAGAAGTAAACGGTACTGACAACTTACGAGCATTAAGACCAAAGACGAAATATAATGACTTGTCGGTGATTTAAAATGTAGAAGGGCAACTTGTATTTTACAAGTCTTTTCTGCCCTGTAAAGGATCCGTGGAACACAGGAAAAGCCAGGCCGGAACATAGCCATGAACCTTTGGTGTTCCAATATAATAACGAGTGAGGGAGGAAGTGGTTTCTTCCTATGTAATTAAAATAACAATAAGATCACCGATGACAAGCCTACGAAGCAGGAGGTGGCTCGCGTCAGCAATGTTCAGAAAGTGATGATTCAATGATCATCATATTTAATTAATAAAACCCAAATTACATGAGGAATGCTCTACGTAATGACCTGATCAAGTCGGATTAAAATCAAACGTGCTTAAAATAAATGTACTTAACGCAATTATAGAATTATACTAATCATCTCCTAAATATCATGCCCTCCCTGAATATTAATATAAAATACAAAATTTAAATTAGAATACATTGATTTTATTTCCTTTATCGACCTTTAGTAAAACATTTTAACATTATTAATATGAATAAATAAATTTGCAAACTCAAATCAAATAGCAGGGAGCATAGGTTATAAAGTAGGCTAATAGTCATTATCAGCCATTGGTAAAAATAGCAAACATTTAATAAATCCTTCAACTCAATTAATAGAACCATATTAAATTAGTTCTAATGGGCAAGAATTAAACTATAAAACTTAATACTATATTATTTTCATGAGGTAAGTTTAATGAAAGAGATTATTATCGAGTTGAAGTATTACTGGCATATAATCAAAAATAAATCTTATTAATAATCATTCAATAAATATATAATAAAGTTAGTTAAATGAACTGCCATCATAAGAAAAGGAAAGTTAACAAAATATTAATTTTAAAGACTAGAGATAGAATGGAGAATTACTACACAAATTGAGACATTATAAAGCAAGAAGAAATTTTAACAGTAGTTAACTTAAATGTGATATAAAGTTCAGAAACTGGACAGAAAGTTGCGGTTCAGAAAAGAAAGATATTACCAGTCCTTCCATGGTTTGTTCCTTAATTTACATGGCAGAGTCCAATTGGGTTGAGATGATAATGTAGGCGCGCATTTTAACTTATATGAATAGCATTTGGATTGATTTCTTTAAGGTTTTGGCAGCTCACGATTGGTATGGACAAGTTTTAAGTTGCAGCTACATTTGAAGATTTTCTGGGAACTTCGGGGTCCAGCCATCAGATTCCCAATGTTAGCCATGCACCATGCTGAAAAGACTATAAAATTTCATGATTTAAATTGACATAGCTTCAGGTAGCAATTCTTCTGAAAAGTGATGGCTTCCCTTTTCTTGAAACTTTTCTGGGCTATTTATACCTGTCCTGCGTTTACCCACCCATTCTGACTCTTGATGCCTTCAGGCTTTAGCTTTTTACATTATCAAAAGTTAAAAATTTTGTTAATTGGTTTCAGATCCATTCCTTCGATAAGACTTTCAAATCCATTAATTTTGAATTCATTTTCTAATTAGAAAATGAATTTGTAAATCTGAATAAAAGATTTTAATTGAGAACTGTCCTTACATTTTAAATTATTATTTTTACTAATTAATAAAAATTTCCTATTGTCTTTGGGAAAGAGCAATCGGAAAGCTTATCGAAAAAATGTAGCTTTTAATCACAGAAATTTGAACAAACTGGTAAAAGTAAAACATTCCGATGTAATGAAACTTTATAACGAATATATATTTAAATATTTATAAATATATATGCACAATCCACAGTTACAATATATGTTTACATGAATAATTTTATCATGAAGTTATTAATAATATTAGTTAGTTTAAATATAAAATAATTGGTTTTAACAAATGTTTAAATAATACTGTGTTTTAATTGAAACTAGCATGTAGTGAACGTATACAGTCATTCAGAAATTACATTACATTCAGAAATTCACTATTAATGATAGGGTTTGAAGTAGACTAAGGTGGGATCTCATGAAGTTCGGATCAAACTTAGATCCAACCGTTTCAAGATATTGCCACTCAGTGCAAGCCAGAGTAATAAATGGATGCCAGAAGGCTTGTGCATAAAATCCCCATCTAGTGCCTATTCATTCAATATCCCCAGACTAGTTTCTGGTTTGTGGCTTTTGTCAGTGAGGAGCCTTCTATCTGAGAGCACTGCACCTGGATCTTAGGATCTAATGCAACCCTCCAGCAGCCACCTTTTATTTCTGCTAAACTACAAAACTATGAGTCTTAAATTGAAAACACTCTATTTTCAATCCAAGCTCATTAACTTATATAATCATATAAGTCTAAGCTCAGTTCAGTAGCTATACATTTTGATGTCTTTAATAACCATAGCCACCACTATCCTATTAGACAGGATTGGTTTTAAGCCAATAAACATCACATGATAACCATTTCTTATGCTTGCTTATAACTTTCATTAAAACCAGCAAAACTCTATACGTATTGCTGGTACTTGTTAAATAGCCACTGTATATTGCTTGGTGGTGGTTTCTATGTAGAAACATTGTTATAACATTCCTGGGCCCGTTGACTCTTAAACAATTTATGCTATTTTTTAATACAGCTTTTTTCCCCTTAAAAATGTGTTGTTGTTTTTTTTTAAAAAAGTGTCTTTTTTTTTTTTTTTAAAAAAAAAGGTTTTTTGAAATAATACACATTTATTTTTCTTTAAAAAGTACCTTATTTTTATTTTACTTTTTTAAAAAAAGCTGTGTTTTTTTTTTTGTAATTTTTTTTTTAATTATCTTACATGGCGGCTTTTTTGTAATTATATTACGTTTTAAAAAAAGGTTTTCATTTTTTTTATTTTTAACAAAAAGGGGTGTGTGTTTTGTTTTTAATAATGTGTTCAAAAAAACATAATTTATTTTATATTAATTAGGCAGAAGCGGCTTTTTTTTTTTAAAGAATAGTACAAGAAATGTACTCTAAAAAGTGGACTTTTTTTTCCCAGTAATTAATCAGATTCGCTTTTTTTATTTTCCTGTTTTCACCTTTTCTTTTTATTTATCCAAAACAGGCCACTTTCTTTTTATTTACAATAAAGAATGAAAGACTTTTTTGTTTTTGTTTTAGGCCGGCCTACTTTTCTCCACCCCCTACCTTTCAACACTCACAGTCTGGTTGTAATATTAAATTAAAGCTTTAAAAAAAAAACCAAATGAACAACACCAAAATAAAAAAACTTGGAATTTGATTGGCTTACAAATTAATCACAACAACAAAACAGATTCATTCAAAAAATAAATTTATTCATGATATATAACTTTAATTAATAAGAAAACTTTTCTGGCTGGAAAGTGAAAAGTCTAACATTTTTGAACAACATTTGACTACAACAATTTAAAAAACAAACGGCCAGAAATGAGTTTGGAGACTAATCTAGGTGCAGTGCTCTCAGATCCAAGACTCCTCACTGACGAAGGCCACAAGCCAGAAACAAGTCTGGGGATATTAGATGAGTAGGCATTAGATGGGGATTTTATGCACAAGTCTTTTGACATCCATTGATTACTCTGGCTTGCACTGAGTGGAAATATGTATAGAGAGTTTTGCCTGTTTTAATGCTGCTAATATGTTAATCCACCAGATAATTATTTAACTAGCATATTCAGGAGTTTTCTTCAAGTTTCTTAGAATACCCAACAATGGACAATGGTCCATGCAATTTTAAAACTGATGTTCATAAACATATTGATAAAACTTTTTAACAGCAAACATTATTACCAAAGCTTCAAAGCTTCTTTGCCAAACTGATTGTAGTTTTTTTTGGCAGCTGTCAGTATTCTAGAAGTGTAAGCTATCAGACTTTCACCTTCATAACAATATATTACAAACTCTACTGTATTTTGTGGCATCAGCTGCAATGATGACTTCCTGATTATTATGGTAGGAACAAGTAAAAGTTAATAATCTTTAGTTCTCTTGAAAGTGTTTTTATGCTCTGCATTCCACTTCCAATGCTGCCCTTTTCTTAACAATTGGTATAATAGTGTAACAACATGTGATTTTTCTTTTAGTAGACTCTCAAAAAAATTAAATAGGCCTAAAAACGCATGTGAATTTTTAACATTCTTTGGTTTTGTGGCATATTTTATAACTTTACTTTTTCTGGATTCATATATGTGGCCCAAAAACTTAATTTCAATGCTAATCTAGATGCATTTAGAGACATTTAATCTTGCAACAATTTTATTTAATTTATAATTAATTTTGTTTCCATAGTTATTAAGATGTCATTATGGTAAGAAAAAATGCTTTCCATTCCTTATAACAAGCTATCCACTTTTTTTCCAAAACAGGTTTGGTATTCTGTTATCCCATAAGGTAATTTCTTACATACAGCTAACAATTCAGCTGTTCTAGTCATATCAGGGATTTGATGAAATGTAGAATTTAAATCGATTTTAGTAAAAAATTTTGCTTTCTGCAATGATGCTAGTATCTCACGCATACTGGGTACAAAATGAACTTCCTTATGTATCAGTTCCTTATTACATGATAAACTCCACATACATGAACGGTCCGGTCTGGCTTTACTATAATCACAACTGTGAGTGCCCAAGATGAGACTTCTATCAATGTTAATGCCCTTTTTGATGAATTCATGAACTGTTTCTTCTATTTTTGACTTTACCCAAATGGAACATTATGTGATCTACATGCAATTGCTTGTACATCTTTTACAGTTTCTATGTCAACTGGCAATGTTTTTAGTTCTACTGGTTATGGCTCAACTCCAACTTCCAACTTTAAGTGCACTCTTTTAATTATGTTAATCCAAATTCCCAACAATTTAAATCAATTTCTTCTCAAGATAGGATTGAAGTCAAGCATCACAATATAAATAAACAGAAAACTTACCCTGGAATTCACTTTAACAGGTACAGTTACTTTGCCATGTATGTCTATTCTGTTGCATTCATGTCAATCACTCGTATCAGTTTTCTCAAGAATAACCTTCTTTTGGACTTCCTAACTATATTTATTCTATCATACTGTGATATTAATGACAATTCTGCATTGTTATCTATCTCCATGCTAATTATTTGTTCATATAAATATATATATCCAGAAAAATATAATTGTTATCCATGTCATCTTTTTAAGACCAGTTTTTTTCTTGACACTTCTTTGCCATGATTCAAAGTCTGAATGGAACTTAATTTTACTGTTTTTGACTTTATTTTGACAAATGTGCAATAAACGCCCAGTTATAGCACTAGCAGAACACCTTTTATTTTTAAACCATGCAGGCCTTTCCCTCCAAGGCAATAACATATGCGGACTTTTTTTGAACTTCTTCAGTTTGAAGTATCAGCTTGTTTTGTTTATTGTCATTGGAAATTTTGAAAATCTTTACTGTTTTGGAATTCTGCAGTGTTTTCCACAACTAATTCATGGGCTAAACATTTCTCAACTGCATGTTTAAATGTCAAACTCTGGTTCACTTGAGAACTTGCTTTAGCTTACTGTCAGTTATTCGCAATAACAGTTGATTGAGGAACATGCCATTCAACTCAGCATTAAAGTTATACTCTTTGGCTAATATTCTTAATGCCACGTAATAATCTTGGTGTTTCTCATGTGGTGCCTGACATTTTATTTAGACATTAAAAGTTTTAAATATGCACTCAACTTTTTTTAATTCCTGATATGATACTTCTTCGGTAGATTTCAGTTCAGATTAAATTTGCTACTTGTAGAATCTGTTTCCCAGACAACTTCATAAATGTTGCTACTTTTAAGTTGTCATCAATTAGGCTATACCTCTTACATGTTCCACATAAATATCCCAACCCATTACATTGTTATATCAAATTTATCCACAGACCAATTATTCAAAGACATACTAAAGTTTGGCCAGTGTTATTTTTATGGATAATAATAGTGAATGAGCTAATCTACTGTGCCTAAACAAATGATTTTCTAACTTGGTGTGCTGGTCTATTTCTTTAAATATACATCTGCTTCGATTTAAACAGTTTTTTTAAAAAACTATCTTACTATAACAGTCTACTTGCTTATATAAGTTTGGCTACAATGAAGAAAGCCAATCTGATGTATTCCTGGGGATATTACTTACAATACCAGTTGGATAGCATTGATACTTTTATAATAAAGAAAAAAACCAAAATTTATACATTGATAACAAATTAATATATATAAGTAGACAATAATTAAAGCATTTAATATTCTTAAAAAAATAACATCTCTAATTGTAGACTTAATCTTCAAGTGGTATGACATAAATTCTTTATATGCATGCTTAGCAAACATTGTCTAAAGATATGTTATCTTTATTAACATTTATTACATGCACACACAATATTGCTAGGTTATCTGCAGTTTAAATATCAATCCAGTTTCTGCATTAAAGTGGATATTTTAGCATGTATTAATTTTATTAAGTCCAATGCATGCTTATCAAATGTAAGGGGTAAATTTATTTATATATTGTCTGACTATAATCACATTAAATATAGAAACTTTACAATCAAATAAGCATAAACATATACACATATCTGTATATACTGTGTTATATTTTTTAAAGATAATTCAGTTTCATTAAAGAGGGCAAATAATGTTTTTCATTTGATTCTAAAGACTAAGATAAATTTTAAAAATTATTTGTTGGTTTCCTATCTGAGGGGAAACTAACTTTGATTTAATATTATCCTATTCATATTGGCTGTGTAATACCATTTATTTATTTTTCTTTATCCATTAACCAAGTATAATGAAAATGTGTTTCTGAAAGGAGTTTTTTAATCAACATTTTTTTCCACTAACAACTTTTTTTTTTACTGGAAAAAAAAATATATGTTTTTAAAAAAAATTATAATTAGAAAATAAAAATATTTGAAAATTTATTAGTTTAATAGACTATTATTTAAAAACAAAATAAAATATTTAAAAAATCCATAATCAAGCAGCATTATTAAAAAAGCAGACATTAAATTGAGCAATATGATATGCCATGCCAATAATAAACATTTTGAGAAAATAAAATTAATGATGGACATTACTAATTAGAAGGTAATTAAAGTGAAAAGAGCAAATTAAATAACATTTAATATGGTAATATTTGGAGAAAGACCAAGATAGGCAAAAAAATAATAGTAAAAGATAAACTACTGAAATGCATGATTTTGGTCAAGTGAGACCCCATTATTATAATTATGATAACATTTTTAAGTCAAAAAAATTTGTTTTTGAACTTTTGAAATGCAACTTTAAGAACAAGAAATATAATAATGAAAAAAAATGACATCAGAAAAGGTAAAAGTGTACTTTTGAAAAATGTCAGAAAATTTTTATGAAAGTTTAACATTCAAAAAAGAAACCAAAGTTCTTTGGTAGAATAAGTAAAAAAAAATAAGGGTACAATTTAAAGAACTTATAATGTATATGCTATGACTGAGAGAAAGATCATTTACATAAAAAAAAAAATTGGAAAAGGACAGAATCCAAAGAATATCTTAGAATTAAACAGGAAATGTTAGATAAAATGTGATCCAATTTTAAATATAATAATGTATCCACTTGTAGAAATCCTATATTATATGAAGAAAAATGAAATAGCTAATGATAGTCTTAGAACTACACAAAATGACAGCCTACAAGTCCTCAGTATTTCCAATATAAAAATTCATCCACACAAATAATATCAGCACATAAATCTTTATGAAAGCAATACTTTCTATTATTCAAAATATAGGAAATCATGAAGACAAAATAATTAATTTTCCTTAATTATAGCTGGATATAACAAAAACATATAAATAGATAAAAATAATTAATTTATTTTGACTAATAATTAATTGCTGGAAAAAAACTTAGTTCATTAAAAAGTTTAAAATGTCAACTGAACAAAATACTAGGTTCAATGACACATTTTTCAAATCATTATAAAATGCATTTCATCAGGCCCAAAAAATCATGTCTGATAAAGGAATGTCAAATGGTTATTCACAGAATAAAAAACAAAAAGAAAACATAGATGCAGAGAAGAAAAGTTTAATGTTTGTTAAAAATCAATAATAATTAATTTCTTAAATTATAATTGAATATTTTAACTAGAAATTAAACAAAATGAACTATTTACCAAAAAATATGATTATAGTATAGTGAAGACACTTTTAACAAATAGTTTCTTGATTTCTATACTGTACTTAGTTTATGGGAAAAAAAATTTAAAAATAAATTTTTCCCCCATTTATTAAAGCAAAAGATAATCATTTCCAGCAGTGACTAGTCAAGACATAAATTTGATCTATATTAAATTTGAAATAAACGGTTTACAATGATCAATATATCAGCAATAGTCATTGCATATGCACTAAAACAAAGAAGATTCTTCATTATCAAATTTTGATTTAAGGCATCAAACTTGTCTTGAAACAGTATTTACACGAAAATTTAGAAGAACAAAATAAATACTGGTTTGAATGGCTAAAAAGATTGAACATAAAATTAAATGAAACTTTCTAAATTTTTAATGAATATTAGCAAAGTAGAAAGTTATATGAATAAGCATGATTATTGTATAAAATACTCAGACTATTGCCCTTTCTCAGGCAAGATTATTGCATCTAGTATTTTAATCCAATTAGCATTGTAAATAATAATCATAAACTCAAAAATTAAAATAGATATAATTAATGTTTGATGAAAAAATAAAAATAGAAAAGATTACATAGTTGTTGTCATTAAAAAATGTTAATAGAAGCAGTGTAAAATAGAATCCAGGAAAGATGAAACTCTATCATAGCATATCATAAAAATATGACTCAAGATTCACCAACAACAATGTAAATCTCTTTAAACTATTTTCCCATTATATATTATAAGTACAAGTTTGAGAATGTATTTTTTGTTGGGTTTCTTTATTTTTTTTTTGTATAATACTCTAAATACTTTTTTAATCGTTATCACTCAGAATATTTAGTACAAAATAAAAATTATCAGTTTTTATTTTTTTTTACAAGTATTTGCAGACCATTTGTGAATCAGATCCTTTAGTAAACTCTGGTACAAGTATAAGTTCTTATTTCTATTAATTGAAAATACTCTCTATTCATGATTTACCATTTTGATCAACTACATTATTATTTATCATTAGTTAGCTTTATTATCACCAAAACAACTTTTTTTTTTTTTTGGATATAAATTACTGTTTCATCATTCATACTATTTGAGAAAACTGGCTATATAACTTAATGACCTCAACATAATGAATTGAGAACATAATGTAGATTGAAAATATATATACAGTATATACTTTGCTATTTTTATAAAATAATAAATTCTAAGGACATTCTTAATTAATTTTCAATGACAGATATGTATGACATCAGATTAAAAAAAAAGTTGCAAAATATAAACACATACTGACCAAATATGTTATATATTTTAACATTCAAAAAAGAAATATACATTTAAAATGTGTTAATATTTCATGAATGTAATTAAACAATCTTACCATTTTCATTATCATTCTTATACATCAAATTTGTTCTATAATTTTCAGACTCTGAAAAACACTTACTTTTATTATTTTCAGATAATTGTTTATTTTCAGTAAGATTCTCCACATTAAGATCATTCTTTCTTAGAATTAGTGGTCTGTATTTTTGAAATGGCAACATAGTTTTACCAACTGACTTTTTTGCTAAATCATGAGCAGTATGTATTTTTGTCTTAGTTTTAAAAGGTGTTTTAACTTTCTTGAGATTAAATTTTGAAGAGGAATGAATAACTAAAATTAAAATTAAAAAAAAAAAGAGACAATAATAAAAACATAATGCATACATTCAAATGTTAAGACTAATTTAAAATAACTTGTTTTTACATAAATAATTAATTCTTAACATTAACAATACTTTTTTCCTAAATGAAAATTCTGGTCTAAATGTATTTTAATATTTTACAAAACAAATAAAAATAAATATAGATTTCCTTTATCTATTACAAAAATAAATAAAAAAGCTAAACAATAATTCCTAAACCAAAAAATCAAAAAGTTAATTACTGAAGAAGTAATGTTATCCTAGAATACAGCAAGTATGGGTTAAGCTTTGAAGTCCCGCATTCTACAGACTGTAATAAAGTGCTTATATGTGTGCATATATATTTCAGCCTAAAAAAAAAATCCATCTCAAAAAATATACTACATATCTGTTTTGAACTACTTACTTTTTTTAATACTTAGATTTATTTTAATCCTTAATAACCACAAATAAAAACATTTAGCTAGATATTTGTAATGATAAATAAAAACCAACATAGCACTTTAAAAATTTTAACTATTGCAACTCAAATATGTTTAAATGCCTATAATTTTATGGTACAAAAATATTCTGATTTCAAAACAATTCACATTCAAAAATAACAATTTGCCTAAACTCTTTGAATGTGATGATAGTAATGTTAATATAATATAATCCAATCATTCTCTTTCATATGATTATATTCTTTAGTAATATGAAACAATTGGGCAAATTCTTAATGTCCAATTAATAAATTCTTGTTATTGCAGCTGTTATTACATAATTTATATGTTATACAAATATGAATAGACTGCTGACCAGACTGCATCAGCTATCATGGTAGGTTTATTAGCTTTTATCTAAGACTTCTGGATAAAAAAGCAACAGTTTTCCTGCTCAAATGTCTGAGAGTTCATAAATGAGATATCAGTTGGGCTTCCTTGAATGTAGAATGATATGTGCTTGAATGTTCGTTTTCTTCTATATTTACAATCATGACAAATAATAACAAATTATAATCTTCATATTCCAGGCACTGTGAAGTTCATCAATCAAGCAATGATTAATGAATGAAGATAAAAATTGTTAAAAATGACCAGATTATGATTCTAGACTATCATTTCAATTATGACATTTTATTAACTATTTACAACTGTATATAAATTTTAAGTGGAAATTGCACAAATTAAACCACTATTTAATATAAAATGAGACATTATTGGATTTTGTAAAATTAAAAGGTGAAAAGACAATTGATATAAAATATAAAGATGCACTTTGCTACAAAGACACAAATAAATAATAGAAATACAAGTGGAATAGAATTCATTATAAATAAAAAATGGAAGAATAATATCAATAAGCTTAATAGTGCATAAAATATTAAATGCACATAGTGCAGATTTATGCCCCAATAAATCTAGAAGCAAATTTTGAAAGTTATTATGAAATATATAATGTTACAACTATAACATGATTGAGAGATGAAAATGTCATGGGTAAATTTAATATAAAGATAAAAATAACACAAGTAATCGATTTATGGTTATGGAATATGAAGTAAAAATAATCTGATATGATTTTTTTTTGATAAAAATCCAAAGCAGAAATAGAATAGAAGCATATAAATAATAATACATTAGAGTTGAATTATATTTTAACAAAAAAATATATACTGTATTTAACACATTAAATGAAAAACAAAACAACTGAATGTATTAAATGCAGAAGTTCATAAGAAGTTTGAGCAGCAGGTATGACCAACTAAGCTGCAATCTAGCAATCTGTAGACTTTAAAACAGAATGTGCAACCATTTAAAATATTAACATACTTTGATTCAATAAGAATATAATTAATACATTATTGATGTTAGCTATACACATATATAGTTAATACAAAAAAAAAAAAAAAACAGAAATTTGCCAATAAATTTTCAATTTAGACCAGGCAATGTATGAAGAAAAGAAGTAATGTAAAAATATTCCATTTAGAAAAATCATGCATTAGAACTCTGTAAAAGTATATAAAATAGTAGTAAAAAATATTGACTATTATTTGGCAGGAAAAATTAAAAAAAAAAAAGTCTCAAAAATATAACTTGGTATTGGAAAAAAGGTTATTTCAATCTAAAGAAAAAAAGATGAAATTATTATTTTAAAAAAATAATATCAAAGGTATGAATAAGTTATTTAAAGAATTTTTATATTAACAAAAACAAATTAATCATTATAATTAGAATATCTTTAGAAATTCCAATTCTTTAATTAAAGAAATGAAATATATAGTAATACCTATAATGAATGGGAAAGTTCTAGGAAATGACAGAAATAATATCAATAACTTAAAAAGAACAAATAAAAAAATTGTTAGTAAATTTATATACTAAATAGCTAAATAATAATTATGCACTAAATGATTGGAGGAACACAGCAGTAATATTGATATTTAAGAAAGTGAAAAAGAAGATATTAGGAAATAATGACTTACTAGTATTGTACAAGATGTTTATTAAGATCATTAAAATTCATCTAAAAAAATTACGGACTTAAATCAAGCAAAAAACAAGATGGAAGTATTAAAATAAGTTATAAATAAAACCCAATGAGTATAAATTATTATTATGCTTCTAATTTGCAGATAACCCAAGAGATTTAATTCCAAAAACACTTCAGCAGTGCTTAACACTTCTGAACATTAAGATATAAACTCAGGATATTGGCAAGTTCTAAAAAATATTTACAAAATAGTAATGATTAAGTTACATAATGACATTAAAAAATATCTTCAAAATTTTCTGTAGGAGTTTTATGGAAAGTATTTTCTGGATTAAAATGTAAAACTAAATTAAAATAAGATTATTTAAATCATCACAATTTTGAAAATATGATTGTTTTACATTCCAATGTTTCAGAACTTCAATATGATAAGAATTACCATGTGAAAATTAAAAAGTATGACTAAACATAAATAATAAAAAAGACTAAAATAATGTTTATTCACTTTTTGCAAAAATAAAGTTGATAATAATGAATTAGAAAAAATTAATAACTTCAAACATCAGGGCCAGTTTATAAATAGATAGAAGCATAATGGAAAAAAATAAATAAATCATAAATTACATTTTGATGGAATGTTTTTATTAGCAATAATTTTTTTTTAAAAAAAAAAAATATACATGCCTATTTATTTTTAAAAAAGTATTTAATAAATGTCTGTCAATTTTAATTTATAGATTTAAAATTTGGGTGCTTAATAAATGAAAAATATGAAAAAATATAAGATGGAGAATAACAAGAAAGAATTGAAAGTAGAAAAATAGGTATCCCTAACATTATTGTAAGAATTATATGTCAAAAGAACTGTTTTAATTAATATATAATTTTTAATAGCATGACCAGAGATTACGAAAATACACTTTAACTGAGTATTCTAAAATTATTACTCTAAAATTATCACTGACTAAATTACAGCTTATTAAAGAAAATATACTAATGTCTCGCTATACATGCTCATAAACAGATTTAAACAAACAATTATTCATTAACATATTTTTATTAGATTGAAGATAAAACATGATTAACTAGAAATTTGTCTAAAGTTCATACCTCTTGTTACAGCATAAAAGTTAGCATTCAGTCCTTTAGGTGGGGGTTTATTTTTGTTTGTTTTTTATTAAACCATAGCTATGGCAATGGTAAGTTTAAGTAACAATTTCAAAGGCATTTAGGATGCTTAAGACTCAATTTAGCCTTATTTTGGCAGCTGGTTCTTCCTGTAGTGTAACATAAGATTTATTCATATAGGTTAATGCATAGCAAACAGACATTTGGGTGGCTTCTTCAAATGTAGACAGCTTCTTTCACGGATTCAGTGATGGGTTTTGCCAGCTTGCTCTCTGCAGCTTGGCAGAAAGCAAATAATGGCTTCTCTACTCTTGCATTATAGATCTGGCAGAACAAAAGAATAATGATAATCTTCTTAATAATAGCTGAAGAATAATGGCAGAATAATCCATGAATGTAATTTCCAGCACTATCTTGTCTGTACAATTCGGAATCATTGTTTGTCTTTTGGATCCTTTGATCTATTGGTTATAGATATTTCCAAAGAATCTGCTGTGGAATGCTGCTTATTTGCCCAATATCATATTTGCAAGTTCTTATCTTTGAGAGGGAATAACAGCCTTTTTAAATTAAATCATGTCAATTATTTATCTCCTTAATTTAATCTATCGATCTGTTCACAAGCATTTTAATTACTTTTTCCTAGAATGCTATTTCCACATTTAATTATTGTTAAAAAAACACCTTTTGCTTTTAACCTACTTTAAAAAAAATTAGAATTAGTTAGCTTTTACATCTTTTTAAAAAAACGTGGAAGGTTCTGGATAGAGATTTTAAATATTTTCTCATACTGCACTTATCAATTAAGATGTGATGTGATGCATTGTGGTTTCTCCTTAAATGGAGTCTGGAATCTCTCAGCAACAATGCCCAGAGAAACCAGTTAGCCACTTTATCTTCCATTCCCCACTCTAAATTTTCCCATACTCTGCTCCATCCCATTTCCACAACATAATTTTTCTCAACTATATATCTAAATCCCCCTTATCTTTTCCCAAACCCAGCATAAAAACCAATAATCCACTTTCTGTATAATCACTTTTTTCATATTTATTCTTCCATAACTTCATTACTTCTACCCTTTCTGTTTTCAAGCATTTACATTCAATTAATAAATGCCTGATATTTTCTATTCATTCCTTACACAATTTACAGACTAAATCACCCATGTTTTTCCATTTACATGTATATTCTCTTGTTGCTAAAGATCCCGTTCTAGCCTTAAACAATAAATTACTTTAATTACTATTATCATATATTAACTTGCACCTAATATTCTGTTTACTTCTATATATATTTAAACTCTTTTTACTCTCCATACTAGTTCTCCATCTCTCTAACTCCCTATTCTTTATTAATAAATCTATTCTTTTATCCCATTCCTTACCACTGTAACATTAAACAATCCTCCTAACACAATCATCCCATCTTTTGTACAAATATATTGATATAAATTCTTTATCCAAATCTTTTGCATCCCACATTACCTTTCTCACCCATTTCATTGCCTGCCCTTTACCGTAACCTAATTAAATACTATTTTGGCTATTCTTTTATTATCCATAAGCTGCAATCTACCAAACATTTTCATTTTACTTTTTGCATCTCTCATATAAAAACCTGACCATCCCATTTCTCCTTGAATTGCCTCCTTTGCTATTGGTACGCTCTCTGTATTACATTTTTGTAAATACAAGCTTATAAAGTAATGTCATGTTATATATGACTTGCTTTTTTGATTATTAACTTGTTTTAATAAAATAACTTTATAATTACTATATCCTATAAATTTATCTGTGTGTGTAAAATATCTATATAATTTTTATTTATTAAAATTATTTACAACTTTTTGTAATTTTTAATTTTCGACATGAAGTATATATATATATGAAAGAATATATATAGCTTCAATATATATAAATATAGATAGAAGGATATAACACATGTGCATTGTCTTTATTTCTATTGCTTATTATTTATTTCAAATGAATTAGTGTTATTTTGGTAGGAATAAAATTAATATTAAGGAAATGACAATGAGATTTGCAGATGACACTATTTTATAGTGAGGATGAATAAATCAAATTTATAATTGCTATGTATATATGGGTGTTGTGTATATAAATATTACACAAGCAATAAATGTGTGCTATATATGTCTATATTGCAATGTAAAGTTTTGTAAAAAAAAAAAAAACAGCAGACATAAAATTTATTAATATTATTAAAAATTAAATTACAGGAAAAACTCCAGTTAAATTATTGATTGTTTTGTATTTCTATCAGCCAAAATGCTAGAATAGAAGAGGATAATTAAATGTAAAATGCTTTTCTTTATTTAATTACATAAAAATAATTTCAACATTTTTTGTGACAAATTATTGACTTCTTGTTTGCAGAGTGAGGTAGTCAAGTAATGGCAAACAAGAAATTGCTCCCTAGAAGAAACTTGACTCTGACACGTGAAAGCAAATCTAGAGAACTCGGTATAGACCATTCTGATCTAAAATATTATTTTTGAAAAGGCTTCAGGCAAAAATCATTAGGATTATAAATAATTTCTTTAGCCTATGAGTTCTTTCCTTAGGAACAAGATAATGAAGTTAATATGTCTGCTAGTTTTTTCTTAATTAATAAGTAATCGTTGTATTTTAATAATTATATTTTGTGATAAAACTTTGTTGCACTTTGCAATAATTATAAATGAATTGTGATCTTATACTTTCATTTTCTATCTATCCTTTAATGCATTGGTAGTCAAAAGCTCAGCACAGCTGCCTTACACGCAGTTGTCCCGCGTTCGCTTCCCAGCCGATGCTATGACACACGAGAAAAAAATATTGAGTTTTCAAGAAAAACCTAATGAAGTTCTTCGTCTTTTTTACTTCATCAGAGGGATAGTAAATATTTTATAGCTTGCCATTTTTGCAACTGAAGTATTAGCTAAGAATAAATATATTAAATAATCACAGAATTACTTTCATCATTCCAGAAGAGACATGGCATTAGTAAATTTGAGATGTGAATAAATGCACCTAAAAATAAATCAATAGATAAATGAAAAATCCAATAATAGTTGAATAAAAAATTGTAGAACAAGTTAGTACTTTAAAACTTTTAAAAAGTTATTGATGGTGAGAGATATGATAATTTGGAGTAATAAACGCAAAAACTAAATTAAGTTTTTAAATTTTAGTGAGATTTGTAAACTATTCCCCAGCACTTTGAGGTTAGAATTTAAAAAGATTATGTCCTATTTCATTTTATAAAATAAGAGAGTAAAGTTTTTAATCTAAAAAACCTTTAAGTTGCTTATTTTTTTAATAACTTTTGAAGCATATTAATTGAAATTGTTAAATTCTGATTTTTTTTAATACTTAAAAAAAAAAAAAAAATCATAAAAACAGTTGCTGCTGAATAAATTTTCATTTTAATAGTTAAATATATATATATTTCATTTCCAGTTTGGAATTTAGCCAGAAATTTTTAATCGCAGACTTAACTACTCTCAACATTTTACACTTCTCATAAATTAAATTCACTCTTATCCTGGCATAAAATATGAATAGTTATAATCTAAGTATTTAATTGTACAAATTAAAATTACATATTTTAATTTATTTGATTTATAAGTCATTAACACTAATGTTTCTAAAATGTTTAATAAATTGATTATCAATCATTTACTATTTCACTGTTAAACTTCAATATATTGGATCTCCTAGAAATATTGTCATGAAATAATTAAAATTAAATTTGATATAAAAATACTTGTTTAATATTTATTCATCACATAATATTGATTTATGTGGGTAGAATTTTATTGAAAGAGATATATAAAGATTTCCTACTTCTATAGAAATTATACTCTAAAAAAATCCATCTATTTGTTATTGATGTATAAATTTAACACTATTACTTTATTTACATAAAAAACAATTTTCTTAAGAGAGTTTAACTAAAAATCATTGTACAATTTTAGAGAAATTCCAAAATGGAGAATGATCTATATGTTAATATCTAAAAATATGAATTTAACATGAAGAGAATGAATCAATATTCAATGTTAAAAATATAATAAGTAAAACAGATGACTACACAGACTGTAACAAATGTGAATAGCAAATAAAGAGAATACATAATGGGTTAATCAATACTGAATGTGAATAGAATAAATACAGTAGAAAAAATATGAAGTTTAAATACATTGCACTAAAAAAACATTAAAAGAAAGATTTGTTATAGTTAAATTTATAAATTCACTTCCATCATTCTATTCAAAAAATGACTAAAATTATATGTTTCATGCTAATTATTACATATTCTTAACATTATTTATTTTTAAAAAAGTAAATTTATAAAATTAATCAGTTAAAAAAATTAATATATTGGAGAGCTATATTTAATTACTAGAATAAGTGTATTTAAATGCCCCTATTAGTTCATTTAATCTAATGTCAAACTTTTTTGAAAAAAGTTGCCTTAATCTAATACACAAGTCTTATATTGTCAACAATCACAATTCACATGACTATTATGTAATATATGTTAAATAAATGAGTTACTACAGGTTGCTTAAATGCTCTCATTCATAATAAAATATAGTTGTTCTAAAATACTATTTACACAACTGGTTGTGTTATATTCATATTTAATTCATTTGGTGAGGTTTATATAAACGGATTTATTTACTTGTGCCTAATTACAATTTGACTCCTCTTGGAGGCCTTAAAGGAATCGAGTAGGGCAAATTCCTAATGTCCAATCTGCATGTTCTTATCGTTGCAGCTGCTATTACTATGTGATTATTCATATAGTATATAAACATGGATGGGCAGCTCACCAACACACATTAGACAGCGTGGTGAGTTTATTGGCTTTTTACCTCTGAGTTTCAGATCAAGAAACACCATGGTCTTTTTTGTCAGTTGCCTGATAAGGCAGAATGAATGTATGTGTAAATGATAATTATTTTCCCAATAGATATATAGAATCATGATAGACAAAAATAAATCATGGCCGTTATTCCCAGTCACCAACCAAGGCAGCGGTTGGTGGCAGAAGGTGGAGGGGCCTAAAAATCCCCTAATTGTGGACTCAGGCTGCCATTTGATGACGATTTTTTATTTATGTACTTACAACTGCAGATCACTTTCAAGTGAAGGAAGATTGCAAGAATTAGAAGAAAAACTGTCTTATATTAAATGGGAAATTATTGGACTTTGTGAAGTTAGAAGATAAAGCTAAGAATCCCCTAATTGTGGACTCAGGCTGCCATTTGATGATGACTTTTTATTTATGTACTTACAATTGCAGATCACTTTCAAGTGAAGGAAGATTGCAAGAATTAGAAGAAAAACTGTCTTATATTAAATGGGAAATTATTGGACTTTGTGAAGTTAGAAGGTAAAGCTAAGAATCCCCTAATTGTGGACTCAGGCTGCCATTTGATGATGACTTTTTATTTATGTACTTACAATTGCAGATCATTTTCAAGTGAAGGAAGATTGCAAAAATTAGAAGAACTGTTATAATTAAATGGGACATTGTTGGACTTTGTGAAGTTAGAAGGTGAAGAGACAATTGATTTAAAAAGTGAACTTGTACTCTACTATAAATGCACAAATAATGGAAATGCAAGGGGAGTAGGATTCATTATAAATAAAAAATGGAAGAACAACATTGTGGAGTTTGATGGTGTATTGGACAGTGGCAATATTAGTTATACAACTTAATAACAGATACCAAATGCAGATGTTTATGCCCCAACAAGTTCTCATAAAGATGAGGTAGTAGAAGATTTTTATATGGATGTCCAAAAGGCTTTTGATCAGAGTAAGCAACATTTTAAAATTGTTATGGAAGACTTTAATGCTAGACTTGATAAACAAATGAAAAATGAAATTGTTGTAGGTAATTTTTGTTATGGTAATAGAAATAAGAGGACATAGACTTGTGGAGTTTGCAGGAAAAAAAAACCTTTATATTATGAATTCTTTTTTTTTTTTAGAAAAATGTTAAAGGAAATGAACATGGAAGCATCCAAATGAAGTTAAAGCAGAATTGGATTATATTTTGACTAACAGAAAAGACATATTTCAAGATTGTAATGTTCTTAATAAATTTAAAACAGGAAGTGATCATTGATTAGTAAGATGTAAGATATGTGTTAATGCAAAACTAGAGAGACAAAAATTATTAAGAAAAACAATATTTACAGTTGATAGTCCTAATCTTCAGAAACATTCTAATAAATTTAAATTAGAATTTACAAATCGGTTTCAAATATTTGTAGACTTTGAACATGATTCAGATTTGAATGAAATTAATATGAAAATAACTGATACACTTTTAAAAACTGCAACAAAGATAACTGATAGAAAAAAGCAGCAATTGACCAATAAAATTTCTACCGAGACTAGAGAATTTATGAAGAAAAGAAATATGAAGATATACAAAAATGATACATTAAAAAGGATTGAATATCTCGAATTTTGTAAAATGATGTGGAAAAGAGTTGAAAATGATATAAGAAAATATAACTGTGAACTAGCAAGGAAACTGTAGAAGAGAATAAAATAAAAGTGCAAAACAACATTTTGTTATGGGTAGGAAATTTATATCTGCAATAAGAAAAAAAGATGGAATTATTAATAAAAAGAGAGATGACATCATGAAATGGGTACAAGACTTCTATTAAAAATTATATAGAAATAAAGAACAAGTACCTCCTATATCTATTATACTTTCTGAATTGCCCAGAATTTTAAATGAAGAAGTGAGACATGCAATTAAATTTATGAAGAAAGGAAAGACTCCAGATAATGATGGAATTATAATTGATATATTAAAAGAAGCAGGTGAAGAAATAGAATTTTTTTAGCAAAGTTATATATCAAATGTCTAAATGATAAAGATGTAACAGATGATTGGAAAAATACAGTATTAATATTTAAAACAGGTTATAAAGAAGATATTAGAAATTACAGACCTATCAGCCTTTTATCAGTTTTATACAAAATTTTTACCAAGATAATTACAACTTGTCTACAGAGAACACTGAATTTCCACCAACCAAGAGACCAAGGCGGATTTAAAAGTGCTTTTAGTACGGTAGATCATATCCAGATATTGACAGAAGTTATAGAAAGGACAAATGAATATGAGTTGCCATTATGTTTTGGATTTGTAGATTATGAGAAGGCATTTGATTCTATAAATATTTCTTCAGTGATTAAAGCATTGGATCATCAAGGTATAGATCCAGGATATTGTCATATTTTAAAGAATATTTATAAAAATGCAACAGCAACAATTAGATTACATAATGATACTAGGAAAGTCAATATTGAGAAGGTTGTAAGACAGGGCAACTCCATATCTCCAAAACTTTTTACAGCAGTGCTGCACAGAAGTATTTTGTGGATTAAAATGGGAAGCTAAAGGAGTGAAGGTAAATGTAGATTATTTAAGTCATTTAGATTTTGCAGATGATTTAGTTGTTTTTGCAAATATTGCTTTAGAGCTGCAGGAATGGTTGCAGGAGTTATCATATGAAAGGAGGACTAAAGATAAATGTTAAAATGACTAAAGTAATGTTTAATGGATTTTCTCAAAATATGAAAATAAAGATTGATTATGGTGAGTTAGAAGAAGTTAACAAATACAAATACCTTGGTCAGATTATTAATACAGATGGAAACATAATGAATGAAATTAATCATAGAATTAAATACTTGTTTGGAGTGCTTTTGGTAGAAATAACTTGATACTAAAAGGAAATATTCCTATGTGTTTGAAAAGGAAGATTTTTAATAAAATGAGTTGTACCAGTTCTTACTTATTGTTCTGAGACTTGGACACTTAATAGAAGAGCAATACAAAGACTTCAGACCACTCAAAGAAGTATGGAGAGATGCATGTTGGGAGTAACAAGAAGAGATTGAAAACACAATATATGGATAAGACAACAAACAGGTGTTACTCACCACATTGAAAAAATTAAAAGACTGAAGTGGAGTTGGGCTGGACATATTGCTAGAAGAGATGATAATAGATGGACAATTGAAATCTTAAACTGGGTTCCAAAAGATTGTAAAAGACCCGGAAAGAGACCACATGTAAGATGGATGGATGAAATAAGAAAGTGTGCAGGGGTGATGTGGAGAAGAGAAGCTAAAGATCTGAGAGTATGGATTGAACTTGAAGAGACCGTCCTGCAATAGATTGTTAATGGTTGATGGTGTAAATACTCATATTAAAAACAGTAAATTTCATAAAGTAAAAAGGTTTGTGAAAAAAAAAAATGAAAGTAATTAACTTTTACTATCCAAACTATAATCATATGTATACATCCAAACAATAAAAAACAGCCCATTTAAAAATTCTATATGTCACATATTTCACAATTTAAAATAAAGTAAACAAAATCTGTTTAATGCAAATAAGTTTCAAGCTTATTTTAATTTGTGTTTAATGCTTGCCTCAGTTGGAGTTCTCTAGAACTGGTTCAAAGTTTACAAATCAGAATTTAGATATTATATAACAGATCATTTATGAAATAAATCATAAGCTAATAAAGGGCATTTAAATTCTTTTACTCAAAATAAAATTGTATATTTAATAAAAAATAATTGAAATAAATTAAAAAATAACAAACACAGTCTTCTATTTTAAAAATACCCCATTAATTTCAATATATTGTGCCAGGCATTATCAAATGTCTATGCATAAAGTCTGCTGTAAAGAAAATTACAGCAGATAAACATGTAAATTTGTATATATTAAGCACAACGAATATGTAAATGTGCTATATTAATAAATGAAGTTGGGTCTGAACATAAGAATCCCCACACACACAAATTTAAAATATTGTACACAAATACAATATAATAAACTGATGTATTTTTTGTATTTTTATTGTTTTGCATATTTTCAGTATATATCATTTTATGTATTTTGCTTTTCTCTGAAAAATTCAAATAGAGAAAAGCAAACTTTATTAAACAAATGGATCAAATGTTGGAACATATTAGTAAAATAAATAATTAAAGCAATTGTTCCAACATATTTGTATATATATATATTTAATTACTTTTCTAAAAACTATAATCTTACTCCATAATCAAAAAAATGTTAATTACTTTCGCAAAAATCTGACCAAAAGCAAAATGTTTGATAATAAATGTTGTAATGAAAATATTATTTTTTATAGATAAAATAGAAATTCTTTTGAATTGATATCTGTAATGAAGTGGCCTGAATATTCAAGATGGAAACCAAACATTATATCAAACCCTGCTATGTAGAATTTAATCAGAAAAATAGAAAGGAATGTTTATAATCTAAATGATAAGGTGAAATAAAAGTTTGGCTGATTCATATTTCTCAGGGGTATGTGTGCCTGAATTGGTTCTGTATGAGTGGGGTGATAGGTTTTAGTCAGTGCTGTGGGATTCAGTTCATTCATTCTTTGGCATTCAAGTTGTTCATTATTTTGGCTCCAGAATCTTTCAATCATCTAGCCACTCAGAGATTAATTTATGGACTAGACTATTAATTTTCTAAGAAGAAATCCATTACACAGTTCTTTTAAGAACTCTTGTTTTCTTGAGGATTTAATGAACGATCCAAGATAGAAGATGAACATTTAATAATAATTATTGCATTATCCCAGATAGAAAATATGGAGAAATTACTAGAGGTTCCAGTAAAATGACCGTGGGGTAGACAACCAGCTGGTTCACCCATCCTCTCTCTGTCCAAATCGCCATGATGTTATCACGCCAGTTCCAGCCGGCCACTATGATGACAAAAGCTGCCTTACCTATGCCTGAATGAGATGAAATCCTCACCGTACAGCCAATTGACTTGAAGCCCAATCAAAGCCCAGTCAGGAGAAGATGAAGATGCCTACATAAATTTCTTTTAAAAATATTTTATTATTTAATTAATTCTTTCTGACATTTCTGATAATTAGAACTATATCATTTTATTATTATTATTAATCATTTAAAAAGAGAGAGAGAGAGTTGTCTCTCTCACACACATATATATATATTGAATTTACGGTTATTACAGGCATAATGAGACAGCTTTTACTTAAATCTTTTAATTCATTTTTTCTATCCCAAATTTTTGTATTTTCAGCAAAGGTTGCAATTAGTTAGTTTTTTTTATTGCTGCCTGTTTTCTTCTTGTTGAAAATTGCCATACGTAAATATACATGTGTACATACACGCACATACACTGGTAATATTCGGTAAATATGACACTTCATGTTGAGTGTCTAAAAATGTATTTATCAGTATATCCTTTTAAGTTATTTTTTGTTACTGCTGCACATTATGATGAGTGCAAAAAGGGTTTATTTATTGTAAATTTCCCGTAAGCAAGTCCACTAATAACTTAATAGGTATCAGAGCTAACACAACCTTATTGTTGTAAAAAGAAATTAATGAAATATTTTATAGTGCAAATATATGTATGCATAGTTGTCGTTTTTTTTATTATATTTGCTATCAATAAAACAGGTTTTAAAGTTCTGGGTAGAAGTTTATGTCCGTATAACCGAAAATCTTTTATATGAGAAATATATATCAAATCACACAAGACATAACTTATTTCTACAGGGTGAAAAGCTCAGACCGCTTCCATTCATTATGAAACATTGTAAATAGTTTTAGGAATTTATTATTTTTCTTATTAATTTAAAATTGTATTTATATTTTATCCATTTCAATGCATCAAATACATATATGGGTTTGTAAATAATTAATTATTTAGTATTTTTTATTATATCATTATAAGTATGAAACGGTGGTGGGTATCTGGGATTAAATAAATATTTGATCATAATGTTAAACTTCTAAACATCACATGATCACCATCTCATGCTAGCACATAACTGTTATTAAACAGGCAAAAACTCTCCATATAGTAGTGCCACCTTGGTTAGCACAAGGTGGCACTACTATATGGAGTTTTTGCCTGTTTAATATTAAACTTGTTTCATTTTCGTATTAATTTGATAAAATGTACTTTCCTTATCATTCACATACCTATAATAACCATTTAATGTACCCATTGAAGACCCTAGAAGTAGAGTACTGAGCTAGCCACACAGGATATAGCTCTACCGGGGTGTTAAATCTTATTCTTATGCTCCGCTGAACATATGGTATTGCACATCCTTCTAGGAGGGGGGAGGGATTCATTTTTTATTTTTTTCTCGGAGTGGCGCGCAAAAGTTATTTTGTAAATAGACTTCCTCAAAAGTGTGTATTTACCATAGGTTCTAAATATTCGGGCATTCAAGTAAGATATTAACTAAAGGGGTTTTTAATTGGCAGAGTCCTGTCAATTCACTCTTTCTATCAGTTTAGCTGGAAGTACCAATATATATATGAGTACAGACAATTGGCTAAATTGGTATCCATTTCTTCCCCTGTTAAATCTTGATCACTTCATACTCAGTGCAAGATTAGAACCAGAATTCCGCAGGGAAGTATGGTCCGGTACAATATATATATATATATTATTGTACATAAATCACGATTATTAAAGAAGATTGTGTGTGGTTTGATGTATATATATTAAAAGATAATTGAATGGAATAAAAAATCAATTATCTTCTTAACCTAATTAAGTAATAATTATTATTAACTAAGTCATTCGTTATTATCATTATAGATATGTATTAACCTTGGATTATATTATTTGTACTATAGTGCTGTAAATGATAATAATCAACCCTTAAACTATCAACAATCTCAAGGCAACCTCCTTAAATAATAAAAGTGGTACCATCTTTATCTATGGTCTGATATACAGTACAGTGTATTTATATAGACATTAAAGATTATCTAATTAAATCCGACCATAAGATAAAGAAAGTATTTAGTAAAGAGGTTGCCTTGACTACAGGTTGAGATTATTGATACCTTAAGAATTGACTGTTAAGCCTTAAGTAATTGGCTTTATTGTCTTAGTGGATAGTGATGTATATAATATTTGATAGCTAAACTTAAAATTTAATTCTAAACAATGTACTAGTAAATTATGTTTATTTATGTGTTAGAACTCTATCAGTTATTATGTTTTGATTATATTAAATAAACATTACTTAATAAATTTTAGTTGTTGGTTTACATAGATTTAAATAAAAAGCACAAAATTCATCCTTCTTTGTGTTGTCATATGTCAATATAATTTTCTATTATAAGTAATATATATAAATACCACATACATAAAAATATGAATATGAGAATGTTTTAAGGGCACACAAAGATAAAAATATTTTAACAAGTGATTAATATTCATTTGATTAATAATTGAACTGATAATGGAATCCATCCTAGGTAATTAAAATCATTCCATTCCACACTTGCAGTTACCAATTATTTAGTATGATTAAGATTATTATAACAAATAGCTTTTTTAAATTAAAAAATAAGAACATAATAAAAGATATTAAAAATGAAAAATCTTATAAGGTGAAATGATCTCATTTCCAGAGCTTAGAAATAATGGGTCCAATTTGACCAGAATCTGATACCATCTTTTAAATATGGGTATACTTAAATATATATGTTATTACAACTTCAAGAAAATCTCCATTATAAAAGGTTTTACACACAACATAATTAATGATATACAGATGTAAAAATATTTTAAAAGACAATTAATAATATTCATTTGGTTAATTATTGAACTGATAATGGAATCTATCCTACTAAGTAGTTAAAATTATTCTATTTACACTTGCAAAATGCCAATTATCTAGCATGAGTAAGTTTGAGTGAAATAAGTGTTCAGTACTGAGAAATGATTGGGAAAGTTTTTGTCATACATGGAAATCTCTAAAAAAACTAATGTGATAACTATGACAATAATGGGACACGAAGAGATGTGATAACAGCATCCACATAAATGAGTACTGTCACTCCAATTCCAAAAAAAAAAAAAAAAGATAAAACAAATAAAAATATTGCACTAGAGAAACGTTTTACAATGCTATTCAAACCAATCTGTCAATCACATATACATCCACATATAAAATATGCTGGCACATTTTTTGATTTGATATTTTGTGATGATGTCTTTTAATTTCTTCTATACAAAACTTTTTTTAAAATACTTCAACACCATGTTTAATTGTAGTTCTTTAATTCTCTGTCATACTTTCCAATAAAAAGTCTACATTGAATTCTTTTGGAATGTCTTCAGATAATCCTTATGATATAAATTAGGCCTACCTATCTAACAAAAAACTTTCTCAAGTTCATCAAAAAACCTTATATTGTTTATTCAATCCAAATGTTCATTGCAATGAAGATGTGATTATCATGTCCAGAAATTTGAAGAATATGATCTTACCACTGTATTTTTTAAATTATATGGAGCATCCTTAAATAAATTTTTTCTAATGACTTTTTATTGCTTCAATAAGTATCCAAATCTCATTTCTATATAATAAATTAGATAAAATAACAGCTATATATATATGTTGATACGAAGATTTTCACGGGTTGCATATATAAAAGACATATTTTGCTGGTTCATCCGTGTTAAAAAATTTAAATATTGATATACCAATGTTTTTTTACCTTTTATTACCCAGTGGATGACTTTGACTTGTGTGATCAAGTCGAAACGTCGGTATATGAATATTTAAATTTTTTAACACGGATGACCCCGCAAAATGTGTTTTTTTATATATATAGCAACTTAACTGCAATAGTTATTTTTCTATGAAGAAAAATTTATCTTTTAAAATGAAACATTATCAACAAAAGCCTTTTGCATTATATACTATTTTGTTGTTGATTTACTTATTCAGACATTTATTTATTTATATTTACCTACAAATACAGTCTATTTAAAGAAAACTATTACTGAAAAAAATTCACAATTTTATTATTTATTTAAGTTTTACAAATACATTGAAACACAATTAAATAAATTCATTTAACTTGGCAAAAATTTAATTATTACTTACCTTTATTTGTTATATTTTTTGATGAATCAAATGATTTTTTTTTAATATCCAATTCTTTGGATTGATTAAAAACTTTTTCCATTTTAAAATCTGAATAAATTCTATCATCATAATTGTATACTTTTGAATAATCACTCAATTTAATTGGAATTTTTATAGGTTCAAATGGTACAGAAATATGAATTTTAGATGGCATATTGGAAATTTTTATTAAACATTCAGAAACCTAAAAACAGGTTAAAAATTATATATGTTATTCACACATATAAAAATATTAAATAAAATAGTTAAACATGTGTGTATTATAAGTACTAAACTAGTGCCTACCCAACTAAATATTTATCTAATAATATGCCAATGAATAATTCTTTTAAAGATTCAAAATCCTTTCATTCTTTTTGAAATCTAACACTTCTATTAACAAGATAACAAAAATAATTCTCTGCTTAAAAAAAAAAAAAAAAAAATATTTCACTTTTTAAGTTTACTGACAATGTCCATGCATCTATGCTATATATCTGAATAGAGAAGTGACAAATTTATATACCAAATCATTGCAAAACGTTTTATATCATGAATACATCGGTAGATGGTTAATTTTATAGTCATATTCATTCTTCACCTAATTTAACAGAAGGTGAGAGCAAAAGGTATGGATAACATATAGCAAATTTAAATTGATAACTGACTGCAATAATTAAAATAAAAAGGATTCAATAATTGGGAAATATTTCATACACTAATGAAATTCTATTTAAAGATTTCATGTAGACAAGTTTAAAATTGCAAATAAAAAAAATTAGAATCAATGAGAAGGATTTACATGTTTTGATTTAACAGAATTAATGGATTTCTTTTAGATGACATTAAATATTTTAATCACTGAAATATATTTACTAAATTTACCTCCTTTATCTGATTCTTAAATAATAAGTCTAGCAAATTTAAGAAGGATCAAGTATATTACAGTAGTTGAGCACTTAATACATACAGTTGATTAACTGTGCACAATAAGAAAAACATTTTAATAATATATTTTATATAATACTAAAGAAAACATTTTAAAAGAATGATTAATAAATAAATTATTTAAGCAAGGAAAGAAGAATATGAAAGTGGCTTTTATTGTTTACCGGTAAATTAAGATTTATAAAGTTAAATAGACAGTAAAAACATTATGCTGAACCACACAGTACAGTTCATTTGTATTATGGAGTAGTGCTCTTAATATTGACTGGCTGGTCACTCAGTGGCATTGTATACTGGGGGATTCCTCTTGATGGCAATGGCATAATATGTCAGCAACTTGGATCATCAATTATAGGGAGGGACTTTAGCAGCATCACATTTTATAAGTACCATGGGAACTCCATACTGATGATCCCCAGAGATGGTCAGAGAAATTGACACACTACTCACTGGTCATGGCTTGACTTAACATATAACAGCTTAAACAAACTTTACAAAAACTAAACTCTTTCTTCTCTGCTTTTATATATATCCCTTTCAAAACGAAGACATCCAGATGTTCTCCAAATTAATCAATTTTAAAACTTAAAGAAAATTATTTTTTTTATTATCTAAAAAAAAATCTTACTGATCATAATCTTGTTCCATTCTAATATAAAATTTTATTAATGGCATTTTTTTAAAATTCCAAAATACCTTTGGTTTTATCTAATCTCCCCATAGTAATTATACATTTCTTATCACCTTTTATTGTAAGGACAATGACAACAGTAAAGTAAATTCCAAAATTAGAATTTCATCCCTACATTCTTTTAACATCAGTTGATTTTAATTAAATAGAAAGTTAAACTTTCTTTTTAACTTTCTTTTTTTGCTGACTTGAGCTCCCCACAAATTAGAATTTCATCCCTACATTCTTTTAACATCAGTTGATTTTAATTAAATAGAAAGTTAAACTTTCTATTTTTCTTGACTTGAGCTCCCCTCTTTACTCACACCTGCCTATTCATAATAAATTAAATTTCATAATAGAATTAAATTTCATAATAAATTAAATTTCTTTTATACATTTTTTTTAAAAAAATGCCTTACTATTATTATAACTTAATGGCAATAATATATACATGAAACATATATATATATTGTACCCTCACTAACCGGAAATATAATGGGAAAATAAGACTAGGTCAGATAAATGATTATGCTCTGCTAAAATACATATAATCAATAATACAGATATCCTATAATACTGTCTACTATTAAACTAGTTCTAACTGATTAATGAATAATAAATGGTTCAGTTTATGTAAAATTAAATAAAATATTAATAAATCATGAGACAATAAAGTGAAATACAAGCAGTAAACAATTACATTGAGCAAATATCCCACAGGACACCACCTCAGTGGCATAAGAATACTATCCACTCTTATTATTTCAAATAACAATAAATCCATAGCATTCTTATGACTTTAAAATAATAACAATCAACTTAATATAATGTTACAAATTAAATTCTAATCTCTTTATTAAAAATAATATAACTATAATTATCTCAGGTTTTTAAAAATAACTCTAATCAATTTATAATTTTCTGTAGCTAAGTATGCTAAGGGATTTTGCATCCTCAACTACACCTAACTAATAATAATAACAATAATAATAAATCATAATAATCTTCAATGAATGATTATCAATCTTATCTACTGTTCAATGTTATGGTAACTACCAATAATAATAATAAATAATATAATATAATCTTTTAGCTTTCATGTGGCATTTTAAATAAAATATGTGTTGTAATCTGAAAATATGTGGCAACAAATGTTATAATTCTATGCAATAAATTATATAATTAATTACTACCATAATAATAATATAAAATGAAATTTCTCAAATATATTATATTCTGAAATATTATATTCTTAATATTTAAGAATTAGATAAATGCTTGGCTTGAGTTAATATTTTGAACCTAATGTTCTAGCTCCTCACTGATGAGAGCCATAGCTCGAAACCGGTCTGGGGATGGGGACCATCATAGATAAAGGCTTCAGGTATTTTCTCTTGTAGCATTTATCATAAAAAATAAAATAAATACGCTTGTTTAGAGCTATTAGCAGACTCTTTATATATTACATATTGGTAATACAAGCTATATAGGTCATGTGAAATATGACTGATTTTTACTAATATTCTGAAGTATTGTAATTTCTTAAGTAATGATTATATTTGTACAGTGCAAATATTATGTTTCTTTGGTATCTGGTGATCAACACAACACAAAGTTTTATAAAACAAGTTTAATAAAATTTATTATTATAGACTTTTAACAAAAAAAATTACATACAATATTTACAGTTATATTTCAAATAAATTACATACTTCCTCAAAAAACATAAAATTGATAAGTAAATTAAGCCTTTACTCCGACTTATAAACATTTGCACATTTATTTATAATAATAATAATACGAATACACTTACAGTTGAATATAATATCCATTAATTGACATGTTTTAAATGTATAGTTTTCGCAAGTATACACAAAAATATAAAAAATATAAACTACTGAAATAACATTCATTTTTAAGATATGTTCATAGATTTTATAATAAATTAATCAAACTTCTACTATGATAGTGCTGATGTTATTTAAAATATTTATCTTGGATTCATTAAATAAATAAATTGATTTGAATAAAATTATATGATTGACATACTTTTATATAACTTGCTTGGCACTACTCTAATAAAAATCCCTATGTGTGTGTTTTAAAACATGAAATAATATTCACAAAATATAAGTACTCATTCTATTTTCTGTTGTTTCTTCTGGATGTTATATTCTTTAAAAATATGCATTACCATGCATAATCAAAATATCCAAAACTTATTCAAAAATCTCATGAATAATTTATTATCTTTTATGTATTTTTTTAAAAATAGGTTAATAAAATACGGAAATATTTAGGATTCTTTATTCCTATAGTTTGTATTTACTTTCAATCTCATTTGTAACAAGAAAAACCTATCTCATCTTCTTTCAAAATAAAGATTCTATAATTTTAAAATTATTCATTATTTTCCTTCATAAATACAATTCTGTATGATGCAACAACTTTTGAAATTAAGATAGCGATACGATGCATAGGCATGAAGAACTAACTAGAGTATAGACTCAATAGTATAAAAATATGGGATAAACTACATGGCAACAGTGCATACGAAGAAGCATGACTTCTCTATCTAATGACCTCAAATATAAAATAATGTCCAGGCTATTTATTCAGTCATTCACACATTAAAATACTTAATACTAAGAAATTCACTGCCCATGGAAAATATATACAAGACACAGGGCTACGTTATCTGTACTTGCATAAACTACTAAGATAATATGTTACTTTCTATTCCCCATAAATTCTATATATAGGCATCCCATTGGTTTTTTTACATAATCCCAAGGTCACTCTTACTTTAAAACTTCATAATAGATTTATCAACCTACATCGCAAAAATATCTAACATTACTCTAAACAATAAACAATATTCACATATGACTTCAATAATCTAAAAACTACTATAACAAGAAAAGGTTCATTCACTTTCAAAATTCAGCAATAAAAATACAAATGATTTTGTTTTTTAGATGTTAAAATCAATATTTTAAAACATTTTAAAAACAGGGTTTCTCCACTAAAGAATCATATAAAATATATTAGTAATATAAAAGAAAAGTATGCCTATCTTTTATTAAAAAAATCCTAGCCCATATCTCTAGAATAGCAATAAAGGTTTATGTGTAATTAATGCACACACATATTCATACATTCATATGATAAGGTAATACTATAAAATATTCCAAGCAATTTCTAAAAAACAAAATATACATCATGTGAAATTATATATTTTACAAAGATTTACCTAGTGATAATTTGCTTGTTGATCACTCTTAGACGGTTTCTGGTCCAAGATTTCATATAAAACATTAAATAATAATAACACATTCAGCATTACTACCATACTTAACAAAATGTTTATATAAAAAAAAAAAAACTTTACAAAGAATTAAAATATTCCTTATGATATTAATTATGTTACATTAATAGATATTTAAATGTAATTTTTCTACCTAACATTACTAAAACTTAATACTATTATTAGTAAGTGAAATGATAAATAAAACTATATTTACGAAAACTGCAACCAACCATAAAGTTCAAATAAAAAGTTTTTTTTCTTCCTCCTAATATTTCTTCATTAGAAGTCTGCTTCCTGACATTTGTTGCTAAGACAACCACTGTCCAATACTTGAGAACAAAAAACAGCCCTTTTCCCCTCAACGTGGTTGCTCATAAATAAAAAAAAAAAGAATTGAAGTCAACTTTGTATCCAAAATTATTTCGAAAAATAATTACCAATCTTGTGATGAAAGTCTATAAAAATACAGTTTATTGTCTGCAGCTTTCAGGCAAAATAATTATTAAATGTGATATCACTTGGGAAAGTTTAAAATTAATCTCCAGAGGTTTCCCATTCACTAGGATCCTACATAGGCTTTCGATTCATCAGTATTGTCAATATTTACACGTATTGATATGGAAAATACGCATTTTATATTCCATTTTTAAAAATATCATTTTATAGTAAATTAAATAAAATTATAAAGTTATTTCAGTCAGGATAATATTATTTTTAATTACCCATTTATTTCCTTTTGATGTATAATTCTAGAAATCACTTTTTTAGAATATTAAAATGATTTACGGATTTTTTTTTAAAATGAATGACGACTTGTCATATAAAAATATATTTGCAGTACTATCGGTTTTTATATCTTTATCACCACTTCAAGATAAGTTTATAATAAGCTTTTAAAACAATATCGTTTAAAATATTTACTGCAACTTTTTTAAAGGATATTTTAAAATATTAAAAAAGTATTTACCATATAGCTTTTGCTTTTCACCTACGATTATCTGTCCTTACGATATAATACATTTAAAATACAAAATTCTCGAATTTTTCTGTCTAATTTCCTTGACAATGTCCAAAATATTAAAATAAATAATGATATATCTTTTTCCAATAATATTTTTAAAATTGTACTTTTATTTGATATCTGTACTTCCATCCTTACTTTTCTGAAATACTCATTTCTGGTATTAAATCCATAGCTACCGTGTAGTCGGCTCAAGCTTTAATAGAAATATTTGGTAGGGAATTTTGTTACTTTAGCAATGCATAATTTTAGCTTAGTAAATTTATAGTTCTTTTAATCATCTCCTTTAAAACAATAATTTTAAGTAGTAAAACTTCAATATTAATAATAAAAAAATATTAAGAGAGTTATTTAGTTATCAAGTTATAAAACATATTTATCACCCCAGAAAAATGTAAACATCTACCTTTGTACTAATTTGAACTGATGATTTAATTGGCTATTAGATCAATAATTGGTAATCTAATTTACATATTTGTCAAGTATGGGTTATTAAAATTTAGAAATAAAATCATGTCTCAGTTTTTATAATATTAAATATATTATTTAATTCCAAATCAGTTTTATACTTTTATTTAAACAAACTAAACATTCCAAAATAAGATTTTAAAAATAATACTTTAGTAATTTATAAATATTTATGTTCAATGTATCTATTTTTAAAATTTAACTTTAGTAATTACATTTGTTTTAAAACTACCAATTAAATCATTGTTATAACATTTAGGTTTTATCTTATGATATAACAAATGTTTCAATTTTTTTAATAATTCTAAAGCAGTTTTGAAACTATCTTTAGAAAACTTGTAAGCACAAAAGTAAGAGCATTTGTATCACATGACATCAAACCCAGACAGTATGTAACAATTTTTTAATTGCTGTCTGATAAAAATTTCTAATTATAAAAAATATATTAAAAAATAGTAATATAATAATAGAATTTGGAATAATAATTTTGATACTATTGAAGCTGTAATAAATTAAACACATTTGTCTACCACAAAATATTACATTTTAAATACATGGTTTATAACACATATTAAATATAATTTTTATTTAAAATACATTAGTTTATTTGATTTTAGGTCATTATTTTAAAATTAACTTTTAGCACTTGTTTAAGAAGACTTAATATATTAATTTACTATGGCCAGTTTTTCCAACCATACAAAATTTATAATATTTAACTTTACTTTATTACTTTAACATATTAATATAGTTTTTAATGTATTTAGTACTCTCACGTTATTTTAATAAACCATTTTAAAATATTACCAATCTTATACAGTAGTTATACTCTTTAAAATGTATCGTTAATTTAAATTTTTTTTTAAAAATTGACTCCATGAATATATTTGGACCTAATCAAAAGGGTACAATATATATATATATGACTGCTTCATATTCCCACAGCCAGAGGTAAAATAAACAAAAGAAAAGAAAAAAATCCCTTTTCCTATCTGAGTGGTTGACCATTATTGAAGTTGAAACAATGTTAGTATATATATTTTAACAGGTGACCCTGCGTATCATTTAATTGTATTTGTAAGATGGTGAAAATAAATTATGAATAGGATCATGCCGAGATATAGACATATAACTATGACTGTTTAGTCACCATAACACCTGTAGATAACTATTATTATCTACCATATTAAATTCTAGTATGGCCCAATTCTATTGGAATTTTTTTCATAAGAAGTCCTGTAAATCATGCATATATATACTGTACAAACATATGAGTGTGTATTTCCCACATTGGCCATTATTTCGATAATGCAATTTCTTTTGTTGCAGTAAAAGTATATTTATGAGCATCAGATGGGGCCAACCTCAAATGCCAATCACTATTACAATGAGAATTATACTTTCCATATTACTATATGGTTATATGCTATTTTTGAGGTGCCTGACCCTAGCTAGCTCAATCTCAAGGCTGGGAGGAAACCTAACGGATGTATTTGAAAGTATGCAATAAACTTGTGCGCTTATATGGTATTTTTAAATCTCTATGCTCATAAACTAGACTATTCATAATTGGAATTAACCACCCTGACTCACTGATTTCCCAAACTGAAGGTTCGGGTTTAAATATGTTACATTTAGGTGTGCACTCATATAGACTATAACTTAGTCGCTTTGCGAGGTATACTGACAGGAATAAAATAGGAAAATGTAACTGATAAATTTATTCTTCAATAAGCTGGATAATAATTACTGTTCATAAGTATGTACACAAAGTTACATTTATTTCTTTTATTAAATTAAAGATGTATTAAAATTCATATATCAATATCACGTAAATATTATAAAATAAAAACGATTAAATTAAAGAAGAAAACAAAGAGAATAGTTTTTATGCTGGAGAACATCTAATTGTCTCTCCCTAAAAGTTTATTAAAATACATTACTCACTGTTTTGAAATGTTGACATATCATAATATACATATACAAAAACAAAATAATATAATTAGCAAACAGTAAATGTAGGCCTGACTGCAGTTTAGAGAAAACTAAATTAATAACTGATTACAGTTATTAAGAGTTAAAGAAATGAGTTTTCTGATTTAATTTACAGGCAAGTTTATATTTAATTTTATCATGGTTTAGAATAAAGAAATTTATAATTTAAAAGAAATTTAAAGGCTTTAAATGAGCATTCATAGTTACAATAGCTAACCTAATATTTTAATAACAGTTTAGAAACAATTTAAGAGCTCTGCAGTTTGAAGAATATTACCAATGTCTTCTTGCAGCTTAGTCATCCAGCACTTGGGAGTAGGTGTTGTGGCACTTCTTTAGATAGGTACTTTGGTGGTGAAGTTCTTCCTTAGTAGCTGGCTTATGGTTGGAACCCTCCATCCTGGTGATGATTATGAACTCATGCCATAGCAGCATGTAGGATGGGGCTGAAGGTAACCATTCTTCTGTGGAAAGAAACAGCAAATATGTAGCCTTTTTAGCCACTCATGATAAGATTTGAACTGGTGTAGGTTCGTGCAGCAACAACTTATAAAAATTAGAATAGAAATATACCATTTTCTATTCCTATATTTCCCCACAAACTAGATTCACAGCAGAAAAATCCATTAGCTTGTTTAAAAGTTTTATTTAAATTTACAAAAATTGGCTTCACTATTGTTAAATTTTCTAATCACATAATTTTATCTTAGCTTAGCCAACTCAGTTCCCAGTGCAACCCTAAATAGTACTGCTTGATTGCATTTGTTTTCGATTAATTTATGTTTTAAAAATTGTTATTGTCAAAATTAGAAATTTACATATTTAGCTTACATGCTATTTTTAAACAGGTGCATGTGGTATGATTTTTATTGACAACATTATATTTTAAAGTTATAAATTTAACAAATTTAGAAACTCTTTAAGTAAACATTTCATTATATATGTATGCTGGTCATAGCTGAAATTGTACATATATAAGCGATTCTCTATGAAACTAATGAAATAAAATTAATACATAAATTTATAAAATTAAAAAGTTCTCAATTTTTAAATATAAATTTGCTGTAATATATCTAAATCGATTATACATTACAGCCTGTACTCGCATATATATATATAATTGAACATTTGTAAATACAATAATTAAATAATTAAAAATTTTATCCACTTAGGAGCACTTTCGATTATCCTAGTAATCTTTGTCAACTAAAACTTTGAAAGGCTAACCTTCCCACAATTCTGTGATCTTAATGTTTGCTGCTTGCCTATTAATTAAGTCATGTTTATATTTGTATATTAGCATAGCTTTCTTTATTTTTTTTTATTGTTATTTTTTTCAATTTGCAATATTTTTACAACATTAATTGAAGTCAAAAACCATAAATATATGACTTATTGTCCCTAAAACAGATGCTGAAATATTATCTACTATACAATTTTGTTTCGATTTCTGAACCCGTTTTAATAATAGCAAGTGCTCTTTAGTTCTTTTTTCCAATGTACATCTAGATTCACCTATATATCCACTGCCACACCTACATATCAATTTATAAATGACAATTTTTATTTATAAATGAGTTTTTATCTTTGGAGTTATCCATATTTTTTTTTATTAGCAGGAGAATCAATATTATTATTAAAATTTTTTATTCTTATATTTTGTATTAAAATCTCTAATAACACTATATATTTGATTATAATTGTACCCAACATTTAACAATTCATTCGAATAGATTTCAGTATTTTTGCCTTTATCCGATGAATATTTGCAAAGACTATTATTTCTAAATAAGAAGGACTTCAACCTGCCATTTTGTGTGACATTGGCACTTTTGATTTATATGGAATATAATCTCTTTTTACTATTGGTTTAATGGTCATACAGTAATTCAGCAAATGAAAGACAATAAATGACTTGTTTAAAGAATTAAATGGTTTAAAAGGCCTAAAATGGATAATAACATGAAAATTTAATGTGCGTTCAGTTTCTTGATCTTAAAATAACTAGAAATCAATGTATGATGGATTATTGTATGATCATTAAACCAATAGTAAAAAGAGGTTATATTCCATATAAATCAAAAGTGCCAATGTCACACAAAATGGCAGGTTTAAAGTCCTCATTTAGAAATAATAGTCTTTGCAAATATTCATCGGATAAAGGCAAAAATATTGAAATATATTTGAAAGAATTGTTAAATGTTGGCTACAATTATAATCATATATATAGTGTTATTAGAGATTTTAATACAAAATATAAGAATAAAAAAACATGGATATCAATACCATATATTTCAAATGATCAAAGGAAAATTTATAAAGGTATATGTGATATTGTATTTTACACACCTCCTACATAAAACAAATTAATAAATAACTTTAAAGATAAACCCTCATTTATAAATAAAAATTGTGTCATTTATAAATGGATAGGTAGGTGTGGCAGTGAATATATAGGTGAATCTAGATGTACGTTGGAAAAAAGAACTAAAGAGAACATGCTATTATTAAAACAGGTTCAGAAATCAAAACAAACTTGTATAGTAGATAATAATATTTCAGCATGTTTTTTACAACCATAATAAGTCATGTATTTATGGTTTTGACTTCAATTTTAATAATGTAAAAATATTGCAAATTGAAAAAAATAACAATAAAAGAAAAATAAAGTAAGCTATGCTAATATACAAATATAAACATGACTTAATTAACAGGCAAGCAGCGAACATTAAGAGCATGGAATTGTGGGAAGGTTAGCTTTTCAAAGTTTTAGTTGACAAAGATTAGAATAATCGAAAGTGTTCTTAAGTGGATAAAAAATTTTAAGTATTTAATTACTGTTTACAAATATTCAATTATATAATTACATATATTGCTTTGAAAAAATACAGTCATCGAATAATAATATTATATATATGTGGATATATATAATGGTTGTTTGTAGAGGTATATACTGTAGGGATAGAATCCAATCTTCACATCTATATTATTAAATCAAGAGAAATTAACAACTCCCAATTTTTTTTGTTTGTGTGTATACTATAGTTACTTATATATATTGAAACAAGCACGCTGTTTCACATATGTATGTATTCTAGAAACTATTTTACCCTCCCACCTTAAAAAAAAACAGCAGATGTATAAAAAGGTCGATTCTTATATTTTTTCTAGAAAAATATAGCAAAAAGTTTAGCTTATGACGTTACAAGAAAATCTTTATAAGGAAATAATAAAGATAAATCATTATTGATTTTATAGATTTAAATTACAATATAATTTAAATATATCACTCGTATTTATTTAAAGCTGATATTTTTTTTTATTATTATTCATTTTTAATTATTGGAATTATGTTTTCGAATAAAGTGTAATAATAGCTTGAGGCAGTCTTAATAAATTGGAAAATATGAATTAATCCTCCTGGTTCATTATCTGTCCCACGAAAAATATTGTCCAATCCTTGGAAAGAGAAAGGCAATCGGACTTAAATGAAAATGGTGGGACAACTAAGATACGTGGGCTTGAGCTGCTTAACCAATCCGAAGAGCAGAATATAAATAGTCAAATTGGAAGTTCAGAGGCAGATTAGATTGATTTTTAAAAAGTTTTTTCAAATAGATTTTTAGGAGATTCTAAAAAAGTTTTTCAAAGAGTTATTTTTTTCAAAGAGATATTTTTCAAGTAGATGTTAAAGAAGAATTAAATTTTTTTTCTTGTTCAAATCTTACTCTGTGAAAGAAGAAAATTGCCTTATTTTATTCATATTTTCCAAATCTTGGGGAATGAGACAAGAAATCAAAAAGAATGAGTTTTAGATTTTCAAGGAACAAATGTTAAAGTATTGCTTTACATGAAATAACAAAAAATGAGCTTTCTACTATTAAGTATGTGAGCTTGAAGGAAAAGGAAATCAGAGAAAGAAAAAGTTTAATGTGCCATTGGGACGAAAGATAGATTTCAAAGAGCAATATGTTGGAGTCTTATTTTGTATAAAATAGCCTGAGATGTGTTGATAAATGAATATCACTTTTGAATTATGGAGGGAAGTATTATATATACCCGAGTCTTGAGAAGTGTTTTAAAAAAGAAACTTAGTGAAAGAAATAAATGAGTTTTTATAGTGATCACCAAAGATCCAGCTAGGAGGACCAGGGGTAAAATGGCATTATAACCGACTATATAATTAGTTGCTTCAAAGAAAATGGACTCTGTAATTATAGATATTTTTGGCAGTTAGAGAAGAAAGTAATGCTTTGTTAATTTGCATTATTTTGTCCCAAGATCAAACTACCCTGAATTAAGTATTTATCTTCTCACCTATATATATAATTAAGACCAAGAGAAAGGCAGGATTTCTAGTTAACCATGCCAGATCCACATTGTGTTTCAAAGACTTCTTTTCCATCCCATGGTTTAATAAAGAATTATCATCATCAGTCAAGAGAAAGGAGCAGGAAGGTGTAGTAATCCACACCTCAAGCTTCAACTGATCTACTAAGCTGTTTTTTTTAAAGTTTTCTATTATTCTATTAGAAGTGCCAAGAAATTCAACAGTGTTTGTAATAGATATATAAATTTCCAAGAAATATAAAGAACCACAGGAACTTTGTCCAATTTTAATATTGTCTTATGAAAATTGTAAAGAGAGAAAAATGTAAAATGCCAGAAACTAGCCTGAAACTATAGAAAGAGAAATCTACCTGTGTCAGCTGAGACAATCACCTAAAGAACTGAAATATGGATTGGTAACATTTTAGAACTTTATTTCTTATCAATTTTTATTAATACAAAAAACATTACAAGTCTATTTTTATTTTTATTAATTACTATTATGCATAACAACATTACAAATACTTTTTGAAGTAATTAAACTTAATTTTTTTTAGTATCTTTGAATTTTTTTATTATTGTCATTTAATATGTCTTTTATTTATTATGTCATTTATTGGGTTATCCAGAATATTAATAGGATATTCAAATGTATTTGAGCAATCTGTCAGTATATATTTTATAATTTTTTTTAATATTTATTGGTATTAGTAAACTATTCACTGTGCAGCCTGTGTTGGCGCTGTTTCTGTGTAAAAACACAGAATTATACCGCTTTCACGGCCAAACCTACGGTTAATAAACGAGTGATCATTAATATACGAGTAGATCATATGTAGTGGTTATAATACGTGGCCAATTACTTCTGCATATCAATAACACTACATCTACTAACAATACTATGATCGTATAGTTTGCCGTTGATTTCATTGCAGGTTGAATTCCTATGCATATTGACAGAATTTGTATCGTCGCTAGAATTTAAGATGAGAGTGTGAGCATTGTCTTCTTTTTCAAGTGTTTATTTGTTGATGTTTATGATTTTCTGTATTTCCCAACTGAAAGATTTTTGCGTACTAGTAATTTTCAGCGTATTATTGATATTCGTCAAAATTTTTTTTTTTTGGCTAATTTTGGCTTTTTGGGGGGTCAAAAAAGACAAAGTAAAATTTCTTAAGCTCTCTGGCGGACGATTGGAGTTGTTTGCGGAAAAATACCGTTTCTGTCGTGACTCGGACGAGAGTTGAAAAAGAAGAACAAAATGTCTACCACGTTATTATATTTGTGGGATGTCCCAAACAGAGAAAATGAGGCAGTTGCATTTTTTCAAGCCCAAAACATCCTGCCATTCATTACAGTTGATTTAGTTCAGTCATATGTGGTTAATAAATTTATTTTCTGGAAAGAATTTGTGTATTGTTTGCGATTATTTTTATCTGTAAATCATGTAATTAACACCCAGAATGACAGTGTTAAAAAGGGGTGGCGTAGTTTGTTGGATATCTCTCGATTGATTGATTTTTTTTTTAAAAAAAAAAAAAAAAATACTTCTTCTTTTGACATACCTATTCGTTTCGTTTAGAAGCAAAAAGAGGTTTTTTGTTGTTGTTGTTTTAAATCAATAAACAGCACGTTAAGTAGATTTTAAAAATGAACCCGAGTTTAATTTTTGTTGTTAAAAAAGAATAAAAATACCGGACGTTTTATTGAAAAAGTTAAAACTGTCCCTTATTACTTTGAAATGTATCGAATCCAAAACCAAAAAATAAAAGACGTATGTAAAAAAGAAACAGTAGATTTAGAATGGAAATCCCCCCCCCCCCCAATAAAGGCATGTCAAAAATTATGTACTTTTGAGATCCAAAAAAAAGGTCAAAGTCTCCTTTATAGTTTTAAATTTATCAAGTGAAAACAAAAAAAATAATTATGTCCAAAACAAACAACAACAATATATTAAATATTAAAAAAAATAAATAATTATGTCCAAAACAAACAACAATATATTAAATATTAAAAAAAAAATATTACAGCCGTATGTTAAAATACGATCTATTAGATAAAAAAATTTAGCGGCCCGGTAATGTTATAACGCTCTGTTTTTAACTAGAAACAGTGCCACCAAAGGCTGCACAGTTAATAGTTTACTAGAACCTATTTATTTTATATATTTAAGTTTGATATCAGTTGCTTTGCTCAAGATTTAAACAATTTTTTTATATATGATTTATTTGTAATTTAATAATATGAAGGGAAGAACGTTTTAACATTATATATATATGTCAACATATCATGGAGTGTGTATGGATGACTGCATATACAGATATACTCAATTAGAATTAGTTACAATACATTATGCTAAAATCTTAATATTTTAAAGGTCTTTACATTAAGCAAATTAGTAGTGGATTGGAATTGAGAATTCAGTTGGATTGTCTTATTTTCAAAATTTAGACAAGAAGAAAATTTTAAAGTAGTATTGAAATATCCATTAGTGAATATGGCCTTGAATCAACAGCCAGTTAGTAGTAAAGATGCTCAATGGAATCCAAATGTCTTGGTTAGTTGAATGTTTGGCAAATTGAACAAGAGATAAGTAAATTTAATAGGATGAATAAAGATTAACAATTGGTTCAGAAATGACATGCACATTCATCAAAATGGCAATATCATTTGCTGAGATGTTATTTAAATGATGGATGCATTTATATTAGGATTAGTGAAATGGTATAATTTTGTCTCATTCAGATCAAAAATAGAACATGAAATCTTTAAATAGAATTTCATTAGTGTATGAAATATTTCCCAATTATTGAATCCTTTTTATTTTAATTATTGCAGTCAGTTATCAATTTAAATTTGCTATATGTTATCCATACCTTTTGCTCTCACCTTCTGTTAAATTAGGTGAAGAATGAATATGACTATAAAATTAACCATCTACCGATGTATTCATGATATAAAACGTTTTGCAATGATTTGGTATATAAATTTGTCACTTCTCTATTCAGATATATAGCATAGATGCATGGACATTGTCAGTAAACTTAAAAAGTGAAATATTTTTTTTTTTTTTTTTTTAAGCAGAGAATTATTTTTGTTATCTTGTTAATAGAAGTGTTAGATTTCAAAAAGAATGAAAGGATTTTGAATCTTTAAAAGAATTATTCATTGGCATATTATTAGATAAATATTTAGTTGGGTAGGCACTAGTTTAGTACTTATAATACACACATGTTTAACTATTTTATTTAATATTTTTATATGTGTGAATAACATGTATAATTTTTAACCTGTTTTTAGGTTTCTGAATGTTTAATAAAAATTTCCAATATGCCATCTAAAATTCATATTTCTGTACCATTTGAACCTATAAAAATTCCAATTAAATTGAGTGATTATTCAAAAGTATACAATTATGATGATAGAATTTATTCAGATTTTAAAATGGAAAAAGTTTTTAATCAATCCAAAGAATTGGATATTAAAAAAATCATTTGATTCATCAAAAAATATAACAAATAAAGGTAAGTAATAATTAAATTTTTGCCAAGTTAAATGAATTTATTTAATTGTGTTTCAATGTATTTGTAAAACTTAAATAAATAATAAAATTGTGAATTTTTTTTCAGTAATAGTTTTCTTTAAATAGACTGTATTTGTAGGTAAATATAAATAAATAAATGTCTGAATAAGTAAATCAACAAATAAAATAGTATATAATGCAAAAGGCTTTTGTTGATAATGTTTCATTTTAAAAGATAAATTTTTCTTCATAGAAAAATAACTATTGCAGTTAAGTTACTATATATATAAAAAACATATTTTGTGGGTCATCCGTGTTAAAAAATTTAAATATTCATATGCCGAACGTTTCGACTTGATCACACAAGTCAAAGTCATCCACTGGGTAATAAAAGGTAAAAAAACATTGGTATATCAATATTTAAATTTTTTAACACGGATGAACCAGCAAAATATGTCTTTTATATATGCAACCCGTGAAAATCTTCGTATCAACATATATATATAGCTGTTATTTTATCTAATTTATTATATAGAAATGAGATTTGGATACTTATTGAAGCAATAAAAAGTCATTAGAAAAAAATTATTTAAGGATGCTCCATATAATTTAAAAAAATACAGTGGTAAGATCATATTCTTCAAATTTCTGGACATGATAATCACATCTTCATTGCAATGAACATTTGGATTGAATAAACAATATAAGGTTTTTGATGAACTTGAGAAAGTTTTTTGTTAGATAGGTAGGCCTAATTTATATCATAAGGATTATCTGAAGACATTCCAAAAGAATTCAATGTAGACTTTTTATTGGAAAGTATGACAGAGAATTAAAGAACTACAATTAAACATGGTGTTGAAGTATTTTAAAAAAAGTTTGTATAGAAGAAATTAAAAGACATCATCACAAAATATCAAATCAAAAAATGTGCCAGCATATTCTATATGTGGATGTATATGTGATTGACAGATTGGTTTGAATAGCATTGTAAAACGTTTTTCTAGTGCAATATTTTTATTTGTTTTATACAAAACTTTTTTAAAATACTTCAAAACCATGTTTAATTGTAGTTCTTTAATTCTCTGTCATACTTTCCAATAAAAAGTCTACATTGAATTCTTTTGGAATGTCTTCAGATAATCCTTATGATATAAATTAGGCCTACCTATCTAACAAAAAACTTTCTCAAGTTCATCAAAAAACCTTATATTGTTTATTCAATCCAAATGTTCATTGCAATGAAGATGTGATTATCATGTCCAGAAATTTGAAGAATATGATCTTACCACTGTATTTTTTAAATTATATGGAGCATCCTTAAATAATTTTTTTCTAATGACTTTTTATTGCTTCAATAAGTATCCAAATCTCATTTCTATATAATAAATTAGATAAAATAACAGCTATATATATATGTTGATACGAAGATTTTCACGGGTTGCATATATAAAAGACATATTTTGCCGGTTCATCCGTGTTAAAAAATTTAAATATTGATATACCAATGTTTTTTACCTTATATTACTCTCCAGTGGATATCTTTGACTTGTGTGATCAAGCTTCGAAACGTCGGTATATGAATATTTAAATTTTTTAACACGGATGACCCCCGCAAAATATGTTTTTTATATATAGCAACTTAACTGCAATAGTTATTTTTCCATGAAGAAAAATTTATCTTTAAAATGAAACATTATCAACAAAAGCCTTTTGCATTATATACTATTTTGTTGTTGATTTACTTATTCAGACATTTATTTATTTATATTTACCTACAAATACAGTCTATTTAAAGAAACTATTACTGAAAAAATTCACAATTTTATTATTTATTTAAGTTTTACAAATACATTGAAACACAATTAAATAAATTCATTTAACTTTATAAAAAATTTAATTATTACTTACCTTTATTTGTTATATTTTTGGATGAATCAAATGATTTTTTTTTAATATCCAATTCTTTGGATTGATTAAAAACTTTTTCCATTTTAAAATCTGAATAAATTCTATCATCATAATTGTATACTTTTGAATAATCACTCAATTTAATTGGAATTTTTTATAGGAGTTCAAAATGGTACAGAAATATGAATTTTAGATGGCATATTGGAAATTTTTATTAAACATTCAGAAACCTAAAAACAGGTTAAAAATTATACATGTTATTCACACATATAAAAATATTAAATAAAATAGTTAAACATGTGTGTGTGTTATAAGTACTAAACTAGTGCCTACCCAATAAATATTTATCTAATAATATGCCAATGAATAATTCTTTTAAAGATTCAAAATCCTTTCATTCTTTTTTTGAAATCTAACACTTCTATTAACAAGATAACAAAAATAATTCTCTGCTTAAAAAAAAAAAAAAAAAAATATTTCACTTTTTTAAGTTTACTGACAATGTCCATGCATCTATGCTATATATCTGAATAGAGAAGTGACAAATTTATATATGCAAATCATTGCAAAACGTTTTATATCATGAATACATCGGTAGATGGTTAATTTTATAGTCACTTATTCATTCTTCACCTAATTTAACAGAAGGTGAGAGCAAAAAGGTATGGATAACATATAGCAAATTTAAATTGATAACTGACTGCAATAATTAAAATAAAAAGGATTCAATAATTGGGAAATATTTCATACACTAATGAAATTCTATTTAAAAGATTTCATGTTCTATTTTTTGATCTGAATGAGACAAAATTATACCATTTCACTAATCCTAATATAAATGCATCCATCATTTAAATAACATCTCAGCAAATGATATTGCCATTTTGATGAATGTGCATGTCATTTCTGAACCAATTGTTAATCTTTATTCATCCTATTAAATTTACTTATCTCTTGTTCAATTTGCCAAACATTCAACTAACCAAGACATTTGGATTCCATTGAGCATCTTTACTACTAACTGGCTGTTGATTCAAGGCCATATTCACTAATGGATATTTCAATACTACTTTAAAATTTTCTTCTTGTCTAAATTTCGAAAATAAGACAATCCAACTGAATTCTCTAATTCCAATCCACTACTAATTTGCTTAATGTAAAGACCTTTAAAATATTAAGATTTTAGCATAATATATTGTAACTAATTCTAATTGAGTATATCTGTATATGCAGTCATCCATACACACTCCATGATATGTTGACATATATATATAATGTTAAAACGTTCTTCCCTTCATATTATTAAATTACAAATAAATCATATATAAAAAAATTGTTTAAATCTTGAGCAAAGCAACTGATATCAAACTTAAATATATAAAAATAAATAGGTTCTAGTAAACTATTAACTGTGCAGCCTTTGGTGGCACTGTTTCTAGTTAAAAACAGAGCGTTATAACATTACCGGGCCGCTAAATTTTTTTATCTAATAGATCGTATTTTAACATACGGCTGTAATATTTTTTTTTTAATATTTAATATATTGTTGTTTGTTTTGGACATAATTATTTATTTTTTTTAATATTTAATATATTGTTGTTGTTTGTTTTGGACATAATTATTTTTTTTGTTTTCATTTGATAAATTTAAAACTATAAAAGGAGACTTTGACCTTTTTTTGGATCTCAAAAGTACATAATTTTTGACATGCCTTTATTGGGGGGGGGGGGATTTCCATTCTAAATCTACTGTTTCTTTTTTACATACGTCTTTATTTTTTGGTTTTGGATTCGATACATTTCAAAGTAATAAGGGACAGTTTTAACTTTTAATAAAACGTCCGAGTATTTTTATTCTTTTTAACAACAAAAATTAAACTACGGGTTCATTTTTAAAATCTACTTCACGTGCTGTTTATTGATTTAAAACAACAACAACAAAAAACCTCTTTTTGCTTCTAAACGAAACGAATAGGTATGTCAAAAGAAGAAGTATTTTTTTTTTTTTTTTTAAAAAAAAAATCAATCAATCGAGAGATATCCAACAAACTACGCCACCCCTTTTTAACACTGTCATTCTGGGTGTTAATTACATGATTTACAGATAAAAATAATCGCAAACAATACACAAATTCTTTCCAGAAAATAAATTTATTAACCACATATGACTGAACTAAATCAACTGTAATGAATGGCAGGATGTTTTGGGCTTGAAAAAATGCAACTGCCTCATTTTCTCTGTTTGGGACATCCCACAAATATAATAACGTGGTAGACATTTTGTTCTTCTTTTTCAACTCCGTCCGAGTCACGACAGAAAGCGGTATTTTCCGCAAACAACTCCAATCGTCCGCCAGAGAGCTTAAGAAATTTTACTTTGTCTTTTTTGACCCCCAAAAAGCCAAAATTAGCCAAAAAAAAAAATTTTGACGAATACCAATAATACGCTGAAAATTACTAGTACATAAAAATCTTTCAGTTGGGAAATACAGAAAATCATAAACATCAACAAATAAACACTTGAAAAAGAAGACAATGCTCACACTCTCATCTTAAATTCTAGCGACGATACAAATTCTGTCAATATGCATAGGAATTCAACCTGCAATGAAATCAACGGCAAACTATACTGATCATAGTATTGTTAGTAGATGTAGTGTTATTGATATGCAGAAGTAATTGGCCACGTATTATAACCACTACATATGATCTACACGTATATTAATGATCACTCGTTTATTAACCCGTAGGTTTGGCCGTGAGCGGTATAATTCTGTGTTTTTACACAGAAACAGCTCCAACACAGGCTGCACAGTGAATAGTTTACTAATACCAATAAATATTAAAAAAAATTATAAAATATATACTGACAGATTGCTCAAATACATTTGAATATCCTATTAATATTCTGGATAACCCAATAAATGACATAATAAATAAAAGACATATTAAATGACAATAATAAAAAAATTCAAAGATACTAAAAAAAATTAAGTTTAATTACTTCAAAAAGTATTTGTAATGTTGTTATGCATAATAGTAATTAATAAAAATAAAAATAGACTTGTAATGTTTTTTGTATTAATAAAAATTGATAAGAAATAAAGTTCTAAAATGTTACCAATCCATATTTCAGTTCTTTAGGTGATTGTCTCAGCTGACACAGGTAGATTTCTCTTTCTATAGTTTCAGGCTAGTTTCTGGCATTTTACATTTTTCTCTCTTTACAATTTTCATAAGACAATATTAAAATTGGACAAAGTTCCTGTGGTTCTTTATATTTCTTGGAAATTTATATATCTATTACAAACACTGTTGAATTTCTTGGCACTTCTAATAGAATAATAGAAAACTTTAAAAAAAACAGCTTAGTAGATCAGTTGAAGCTTGAGGTGTGGATTATACACCTTCCTGCTCCTTTCTCTTGACTGATGATGATAATTCTTTATTAAACCATGGGATGGAAAAGAAGTCTTTGAAACACAATGTGGATCTGGCATGGTTAACTAGAAATCCTGCCTTTCTCTTGGTCTTAATTATATATATAGGTGAGAAGATAAATACTTAATTCAGGGTAGTTTGATCTTGGGACAAAATAATGCAAATTAACAAAGCATTACTTTCTTCTCTAACTGCCAAAAATATCTATAATTACAGAGTCCATTTTCTTTGAAGCAACTAATTATATAGTCGGTTATAATGCCATTTTACCCCTGGTCCTCCTAGCTGGATCTTTGGTGATCACTATAAAAACTCATTTATTTCTTTCACTAAGTTTCTTTTTTAAAACACTTCTCAAGACTCGGGTATATATAATACTTCCCTCCATAATTCAAAAGTGATATTCATTTATCAACACATCTCAGGCTATTTTATACAAAATAAGACTCCAACATATTGCTCTTTGAAATCTATCTTTTCATCCCAATGGCACATTAAACTTTTCTTTCTCTGATTTCCTTTTCCTTCAAGCTCACATACTTAATAGTAGAAAGCTCATTTTTTGTTATTTCATGTAAAGCAATACTTTAACATTTGTTCCTTGAAAATCTAAAACTCATTCTTTTTGATTTCTTGTCTCATTCCCCAAGATTTGGAAAATATGAATAAAATAAGGCAATTTTCTTCTTTCACAGAGTAAGATTTGAACAAGAAAAAAAATTTAATTCTTCTTTAACATCTACTTGAAAAATATCTCTTTGAAAAAAATAACTCTTTGAAAAACTTTTTTAGAATCTCCTAAAAATCTATTTGAAAAAACTTTTTAAAAATCAATCTAATCTGCCTCTGAACTTCCAATTTGACTATTTATATTCTGCTCTTCGGATTGGTTAAGCAGCTCAAGCCCACGTATCTTAGTTGTCCCACCATTTTCATTTAAGTCCGATTGCCTTTCTCTTTCCAAGGATTGGACAATATTTTTCGTGGGACAGATAATGAACCAGGAGGGATTAATTCATATTTTCCAATTTATTAAGACTGCCTCAAGCTATTATTACACTTTATTCGAAAACATAATTCCAATAATTAAAAATGAATAATAATAAAAAAATATCAGCTTTAAATAAATACGAGTGATATATTTAAATTATATTGTAATTTAAATCTATAAAATCAATAATGATTTATCTTTATTATTTCCTTATAAAGATTTTCTTGTAACGTCATAAGCTAAACTTTTTGCTATATTTTTCTAGAAAAAATTATAAGAATCGACCTTTTTATACATCTGCTGTTTTTTTTAAGGTGGGAGGGTAAAATAGTTTCTAGAATACATACATATGTGAAACAGCGTGCTTGTTTCAATATATATAAGTAACTATAGTATACACACAAACAAAAAAAATTGGGAGTTGTTAATTTCTCTTGATTTAATAATATAGATGTGAAGATTGGATTCTATCCCTACAGTATATACCTCTACAAACAACCATTATATATATCCACATATATATAATATTATTATTCGATGACTGTATTTTTTCAAAGCAATATATGTAATTATATAATTGAATATTTGTAAACAGTAATTAAATACTTAAAATTTTTTATCCACTTAAGAACACTTTCGATTATTCTAATCTTTGTCAACTAAAACTTTGAAAAGCTAACCTTCCCACAATTCCATGCTCTTAATGTTCGCTGCTTGCCTGTTAATTAAGTCATGTTTATATTTGTATATTAGCATAGCTTACTTTATTTTTCTTTTATTGTTATTTTTTTCAATTTGCAATATTTTTACATTATTAAAATTGAAGTCAAAACCATAAATACATGACTTATTATGGTTGTAAAAAACATGCTGAAATATTATTATCTACTATACAAGTTTGTTTTGATTTCTGAACCTGTTTTAATAATAGCATGTTCTCTTTAGTTCTTTTTTCCAACGCACATCTAGATTCACCTATATATTCACTGCCACACCTACCTATCCATTTATAAATGACACAATTTTTATTTATAAATGAGGGTTTATCTTTAAAGTTATTTATTAATTTGTTTTATGTAGGAGGTGTGTAAAATACAATATCACATATACCTTTATAAATTTTCCTTTGATCATTTGAAATATATGGTATTGATATCCATGTTTTTTTATTCTTATATTTTGTATTAAAATCTCTAATAACACTATATATATGATTATAATTGTAGCCAACATTTAACAATTCTTTCAAATATATTTCAATATTTTTGCCTTTATCCGATGAATATTTGCAAAGACTATTATTTCTAAATGAGGACTTTAAACCTGCCATTTTGTGTGACATTGGCACTTTTGATTTATATGGAATATAACCTCTTTTTACTATTGGTTTAATGATCATACAATAATCCAGCATACATTGATTTCTAGTTATTTTAAGATCAAGAAACTGAACGCACATTAAATTTTCATGTTATTATCCATTTTAGGCCTTTTAAACCATTTAATTCTTTAAACAAGTCATTTATTGTCTTTCATTTGCTGAATTACTGTATGACCATTAAACCAATAGTAAAAAGAGATTATATTCCATATAAATCAAAAGTGCCAATGTCACACAAAATGGCAGGTTGAAGTCCTTCTTATTTAGAAATAATAGTCTTTGCAAATATTCATCGGATAAAGGCAAAAATACTGAAATCTATTCGAATGAATTGTTAAATGTTGGGTACAATTATAATCAAATATATAGTGTTATTAGAGATTTTAATACAAAATATAAGAATAAAAAATTTTAATAATAATATTGATTCTCCTGCTAATAAAAAAAAATATGGATAACTCCAAAGATAAAAACTCATTTATAAATAAAAATTGTCATTTATAAATTGATATGTAGGTGTGGCAGTGGATATATAGGTGAATCTAGATGTACATTGGGAAAAAAGAACTAAAGAGCACTTGCTATTATTAAAACGGGTTCAGAAATCGAAACAAAATTGTATAGTAGATAATATTTCAGCATCTGTTTTTTATGGCGACAATAAGTCATATATTTATGGTTTTGACTTCAATTTTAATGTTGTAAAAATATTGCAAATTGAAAAAAATAACAATAAAAAAAAATAAAGAAAGCTATGCTAATATACAAATATAAACATGACTTAATTAATAGGCAAGCAGCAAACATTAAGATCACAGAATTGTGGGGAGGTTAGCCTTTCAAAGTTTTAGTTGACAAAGATTACTAGGATAATCGAAAGTGCTCCTAAGTGGATAAAATTTTTAATTATTTAATTATTGTATTTACAAATGTTCAATTATATATATATATATATATATATGCGAGTACAGGCTGTAATGTATAATCGATTTAGATATATTACAGCAAATTTATATTTAAAAATTGAGAACTTTTTAATTTTATAAATTTATGTATTAATTTTATTTCATTAGTTTCATAGAGAATCGCTTATATATGTACAATTTCAGCTATGACCAGCATACATATATAATGAAATGTTTACTTAAAGAGTTTCTAAATTTGTTAAATTTATAACTTTAAAATATAATGTTGTCAATAAAAATCATACCACATGCACCTGTTTAAAAATAGCATGTAAGCTAAATATGTAAATTTCTAATTTTGACAATAACAATTTTTAAAACATAAATTAATCGAAAACAAATGCAATCAAGCAGTACTATTTAGGGTTGCACTGGGAACTGAGTTGGCTAAGCTAAGATAAAATTATGTGATTAGAAAATTTAACAATAGTGAAGCCAATTTTTGTAAATTTAAATAAAACTTTTAAACAAGCTAATGGATTTTTCTGCTGTGAATCTAGTTTGTGGGGGAAATATAGGAATAGAAAATGGTATATTTCTATTCTAATTTTTATAAGTTGTTGCTGCACGAACCTACACCAGTTCAAATCTTATCATGAGTGGCTAAAAAGGCTACATATTTGCTGTTTCTTTCCACAGAAGAATGGTTACCTTCAGCCCCATCCTACATGCTGCTATGGCATGAGTTCATAATCATCACCAGGATGGAGGGTTCCAACCATAAGCCAGCTACTAAGGAAGAACTTCACCACCAAAGTACCTATCTAAAGAAGTGCCACAACACCTACTCCCAAGTGCTGGATGACTAAGCTGCAAGAAGACATTGGTAATATTCTTCAAACTGCAGAGCTCTTAAATTGTTTCTAAACTGTTATTAAAATATTAGGTTAGCTATTGTAACTATGAATGCTCATTTAAAGCCTTTAAATTTCTTTTAAATTATAAATTTCTCTTTATTCTAAACCATGATAAAATTAAATATAAACTTGCCTGTAAATTAAATCAGAAAACTCATTTCTTTAACTCTTAATAACTGTAATCAGTTATTAATTTAGTTTTCTCTAAACTGCAGTCAGGCCTACATTTACTGTTTGCTAATTATATTATTTTGTTTTCGTATATGTATATTATGATATGTCAACATTTCAAAACAGTGAGTAATGTATTTTAATAAACTTTTAGGGAGAGACAATTAGATGTTCTCCAGCATAAAAACTATTCTCTTTGCTTTCTTCTTTAATTTAATCATTTTTATTTTATAATATTTACGTGATATTGATATATGAATTTTAATACATCTTTAATTTAATAAAAGAAATAAATGTAACTTTGTGTACATACTTATGAACAGTAATTATTATCCAGCTTATTGAAGAATAAATTTATCAGTTACATTTTCCTATTTCATTCCTGTCAGTATACCTCGCAAAGCGACTAAGTTATAGTCTATATGAGTGCACACCTAAATGTAACATATTTAAACCCGAACCTTCAGTTTGGGAAATCAGTGAGTCAGGGTGGTTAATTCCAATTATGAATAGTCTAGTTTATGAGCATAGAGATTTAAAAATACCATATAAGCGCACAAGTTTATTGCATACTTTCAAATACATCCGTTAGGTTTCCTCCCAGCCTTGAGATTGAGCTAGCTAGGGTCAGGCACCTAATCAAAAATAGCATATAACCATATAGTAATATGGAAAGTATAATTCTCATTGTAATAGTGATTGGCGTTTGAGATTGGCCCCATCTGATGCTCATAAATATACTTTTACTGCAACAAAAGAAATTGCATTATCGAAATAATGGCCAATGTGGGAAATACACACTCATATGTTTGTACAGTATATATATGCATGATTTACAGGACTTCTTATGAAAAAAATTCCAATAGAATTGGGCCATACTAGAATTTAATATGGTAGATAATAATAGTTATCTACAGGTGTTATGGTGACTAAACAGTCATAGTTATATGTCTATATCTCGGCATGATCCTATTCATAATTTATTTTCACCATCTTACAAATACAATTAAATGATACGCAGGGTCACCTGTTAAAATATATATACTAACATTGTTTCAACTTCAATAATGGTCAACCACTCAGATAGGAAAAGGGATTTTTTTCTTTTCTTTTGTTTATTTTACCTCTGGCTGTGGGAATATGAAGCAGTCATATATATATATATATATTGTACCCTTTTGATTAGGTCCAAATATATTCATGGAGTCAGTTTTTAAAAAAAAATTTAAATTAACGATACATTTTAAAGAGTATAACTACTGTATAAGGTTGGTAATATTTTAAAATGGTTTGTTAAAATAACGTGAGAGTACTAAATACATTAAAAACTATATTAATATGTTAAAGTAATAAAGTAAAGTTAAATATTATAAATTTTGTATGGTTGGAAAAACTGGCCATAGTAAATTAATATATTAAGTCTTCTTAAACAAGTGCTAAAAGTTAATTTTAAAATAATGACCTAAAATCAAATAAACTAATGTATTTTAAATAAAAATTATATTTAATATGTGTTATAAACCATGTATTTAAAATGTAATATTTTGTGGTAGACAAATGTGTTTAATTTATTACAGCTTCAATAGTATCAAAATTATTATTCCAAATTCTATTATTATATTACTATTTTTTAATATATTTTTTATAATTAGAAATTTTTATCAGACAGCAATTAAAAAATTGTTACATACTGTCTGGGTTTGATGTCATGTGATACAAATGCTCTTACTTTTGTGCTTACAAGTTTTCTAAAGATAGTTTCAAAACTGCTTTAGAATTATTAAAAAAATTGAAACATTTGTTATATCATAAGATAAAACCTAAATGTTATAACAATGATTTAATTGGTAGTTTTAAAACAAATGTAATTACTAAAGTTAAATTTTAAAAATAGATACATTGAACATAAATATTTATAAATTACTAAAGTATTATTTTTAAAATCTTATTTTGGAATGTTTAGTTTGTTTAAATAAAAGTATAAAACTGATTTGGAATTAAATAATATATTTAATATTATAAAAACTGAGACATGATTTTATTTCTAAATTTTAATAACCCATACTTGACAAATATGTAAATTAGATTACCAATTAAAGATCTAATAGCCAATTAAATCATCAGTTCAAATTAGTACAAAGGTAGATGTTTACATTTTTCTGGGGTGATAAATATGTTTTATAACTTGATAACTAAATAACTCTCTTAATATTTTTTTATTATTAATATTGAAGTTTTACTACTTAAAATTATTGTTTTAAAGGAGATGATTAAAAGAACTATAAATTTACTAAGCTAAAATTATGCATTGCTAAAGTAACAAAATTCCCTACCAAATATTTCTATTAAAGCTTGAGCCAACTACACGGTAGCTATGGATTTAATACCAGAAATGAGTATTTCAGAAAAGTAAGGATGGAAGTACAGATATCAAATAAAAGTACAATTTTAAAAATATTATTGGAAAAAGATATATCATTATTTATTTTAATATTTTGGACATTGTCAAGGAAATTAGACAGAAAAATTCTTCGAGAATTTTGTATTTTAAATGTATTATATTGTAAGGACAGATAATCGTAGGTGAAAAGCAAAAGCTATATGGTAAAAACTTTAATATTTTAAAATATCCTTTAAAAAAGTTGCAGTAAATATTTTAAACGATATTGTTTTAAAAGCTTATTATAAACTTATCTTGAAGTGGTGATAAAGATATAAAAACCGATAGTACTGCAAATATATTTTTATATGACAAGTCGTCATTCATTTAAAAAAAAAATCCGTAAATCATTTTAATATTCTAAAAAAGTGATTTCTAGAATTATACATCAAAAGGAAATAAATGGGTAATTAAAAATAATATTATCCTGACTGAAATAACTTTATAATTTTATTTAATTTACTATAAAATGATATTTTTAAAAATGGAATATAAAATGCGTATTTTCCATATCAATACGTGTAAATATTGACAATACTGATGAATCGAAAGCCTATGTAGGATCCTAGTGAATGGGAAAACTCTGGAGATTAATTTTAAACTTTCCCAAGTGATATCACATTTAATAATTATTTTGCCTGAAAGCTGCAGACAATAAACTGTATTTTTATAGACTTTCATCACAAGATTGGTAATTATTTTTCGAAATAATTTTGGATACAAAGTTGACTTCAATTCTTTTTTTTTTTATTTATGAGCAACCACGTTGAGGGGAAAAGGGCTGTTTTTTGTTCTCAAGTATTGGACAGTGGTTGTCTTAGCAACAAATGTCAGGAAGCAGACTTCTAATGAAGAAATATTAGGAGGAAGAAAAAAAACTTTTTTATTTGAACTTTATGGTTGGTTGCAGTTTTCGTAAATATAGTTTTATTTATCATTTCACTTACTAATAATAGTATTAAGTTTTAGTAATGTTAGGTAGAAAAATTACATTTAAATATCTATTAATGTAACATAATTAATATCATAAGGAATATTTTAATTCTTTGTAAAGTTTTTTTTTTTTATATAAACATTTTGTTAAGTATGGTAGTAATGCTGAATGTGTTATTATTATTTAATGTTTTATATGAAATCTTGGACCAGAAACCGTCTAAGAGTGATCAACAAGCAAATTATCACTAGGTAAATCTTTGTAAAATATATAATTTCACATGATGTATATTTTGTTTTTTAGAGATTGCTTGGAATATTTTATAGTATTACCTTATCATATGAATGTATAAATATGTGTGTGCATTAATTACACATAAACCTTTATTGCTATTCTAGAGATATGGGCTAGGATTTTTTTAATAAAAGATATGCATACTTTTCTTTTATATTACTAATATATTTTATATGATTCTTTAGTGGAGAAACCCTGTTTTTAAAATGTTTTAAAATATTGATTTTAACATCTAAAAAACAAAATCATTTGTATTTTTATTGCTGAATTTTGAAAGTGAATGAACCTTTTCTTGTTATAGTAGTTTTTAGATTATTGAAGTCATATGTGAATATTGTTTATTGTTTAGAGTAATGTTAGATATTTTTGCGATGTAGGTTGATAAATCTATTATGAAGTTTTAAAGTAAGAGTGACCTTGGGATTATGTAAAGAAACCAATGGGATGCCTATATATAGAATTTATGGGGAATAGAAAGTAACATATTATCTTAGTAGTTTATGCAAGTACAGATAACGTAGCCCTGTGTCTTGTATATATTTTCCATGGGCAGTGAATTTCTTAGTATTAAGTATTTTAATGTGTGAATGACTGAATAAATAGCCTGGACATTATTTTATATTTGAGGTCATTAGATAGAGAAGTCATGCTTCTTCGTATGCACTGTTGCCATGTAGTTTATCCCATATTTTTATACTATTGAGTCTATACTCTAGTTAGTTCTTCATGCCTATGCATCGTATCGCTATCTTAATTTCAAAAGTTGTTGCATCATACAGAATTGTATTTATGAAGGAAAATAATGAATAATTTTAAAATTATAGAATCTTTATTTTGAAAAAAGATGAGATAGGTTTTTCTTGTTACAAATGAGATTGAAAGTAAATACAAACTATAGGAATAAAGAATCCTAAATATTTCCGTATTTTATTAACCTATTTTTAAAAAAATACATAAAAGATAATAAATTATTCATGAGATTTTTGAATAAGTTTTGGATATTTTGATTATGCATGGTAATGCATATTTTTAAAGAATATAACATCCAGAAGAAACAACAGAAAATAGAATGAGTACTTATATTTTGTGAATATTATTTCATGTTTTAAAACACACACATAGGGATTTTTATTAGAGTAGTGCCAAGCAAGTTATATAAAAGTATGTCAATCATATAATTTTATTCAAATCAATTTATTTATTTAATGAATCCAAGATAAATATTTTAAATAACATCAGCACTATCATAGTAGAAGTTTGATTAATTTATTATAAAATCTATGAACATATCTTAAAAATGAATGTTATTTCAGTAGTTTATATTTTTTATATTTTTGTGTATACTTACGAAAACTATACATTTAAAACATGTCAATTAATGGATATTATATTCAACTGTAAGTGTATTCGTATTATTATTATTATAAATAAATGTGCAAATGTTTATAAGTCGGAGTAAAGGCTTAATTTACTTATCAATTTTATGTTTTTTGAGGAAGTATGTAATTTATTTGAAATATAACTGTAAATATTGTATGTAATTTTTTTTGTTAAAAGTCTATAATAATAAATTTTATTAAACTTGTTTTATAAAACTTTGTGTTGTGTTGATCACCAGATACCAAAGAAACATAATATTTGCACTGTACAAATATAATCATTACTTAAGAAATTACAATACTTCAGAATATTAGTAAAAATCAGTCATATTTCACATGACCTATATAGCTTGTATTACCAATATGTAATATATAAAGAGCCTGCTAATAGCTCTAAACAAGCGTATTTATTTTATTTTTTATGATAAATGCTACAAGAGAAAATACCTGAAGCCTTTATCTATGATGGTCCCCATCCCCAGACCGGTTTCGAGCTATGGCTCTCATCAGTGAGGAGCTAGAACATTAGGTTCAAAATATTAACTCAAGCCAAGCATTTATCTAATTCTTAAATATTAAGAATATAATACTTCAGAATATAATATATTTGAGAAATTTCATTTTATATTATTATTATGGTAGTAATTAATTATATAATTTATTGCATAGAATTATAACATTTGTTGCCACATATTTTCAGATTACAACACATATTTTATTTAAAATGCCACATGAAAGCTAAAAGATTATATTATATTATTTATTATTATTATCGGTAGTTACCATAACATTGAACAGTAGATAAGATTGATAATCATTCATTGAAGATTATTATGATTTATTATTATTGTTATTATTATTAGTTAGGTGTAGTTGAGGATGCAAAATCCCTTAGCATACTTAGCTACAGAAAATTATAAATTGATTAGAGTTATTTTTAAAAACCTGAGATAATTATAGTTATATTATTTTTAATAAAGAGATTAGAATTTAATTTGTAACATTATATTAAGTTGATTGTTATTATTTTAAAGTCATAAGAATGCTATGGATTTATTGTTATTTGAAATAATAAGAGTGGATAGTATTCTTATGCCACTGAGGTGGTGTCCTGTGGGATATTTGCTCAATGTAATTGTTTACTGCTTGTATTTCACTTTATTGTCTCATGATTTATTAATATTTTATTTAATTTTACATAAACTGAACCATTTATTATTCATTAATCAGTTAGAACTAGTTTAATAGTAGACAGTATCATAGGATATCTGTATTATTGATTATATGTATTTTAGCAGAGCATAATCATTTATCTGACCTAGTCTTATTTTCCCATTATATTTCCGGTTAGTGAGGGTACAATATATATATATGTTTCATGTATATATTATTGCCATTAAGTTATAATAATAGTAAGGCATTTTTTTAAAAAAAATGTATAAAAGAAATTTAATTTATTATGAAATTTAATTCTATTATGAAATTTAATTTATTATGAATAGGCAGGTGTGAGTAAAGAGGGGAGCTAAAGTCAAGAAAAATAGAAAGTTTAACTTTCTATTTAATTAAAATCAACTGATGTTAAAAGAATGTAGGGATGAAATTCTAATTTGTGGGGAGCTCAAGTCAGCAAAAAAAGAAAGTTTAACTTTCTATTTAATTAAAATCAACTGATGTTAAAAGAATGTAGGGATGAAATTCTAATTTTGGAATTTACTTTACTGTTGTCATTGTCCTTACAATAAAAGGTGATAAGAAATGTATAATTACTGTGGGGAGATTAGATAAAACCAAAGGTATTTTAGAATTTAAAAAAAATGCCATTAATAAAATTTTATATTAGAATGGAACAAGATTATGATCAGTAAGATTTTTTTTTAGATAATAAAAAAAATAATTTTCTTTAAGTTTTAAAATTGATTAATTTGGAGAACATCTGGATGTCTTCGTTTTGAAAGGGATATATATAAAAGCAGAGAAGAAAGAGTTTAGTTTTTGTAAAGTTTGTTTAAGCTGTTATATGTTAAGTCAAGCCATGACCAGTGAGTAGTGTGTCAATTTCTCTGACCATCTCTGGGGATCATCAGTATGGAGTTCCCATGGTACTTATAAAATGTGATGCTGCTAAAGTCCCTCCCTATAATTGATGATCCAAGTTGCTGACATATTATGCCATTGCCATCAAGAGGAAGCCCCCAGTATACAATGCCACTGAGTGACCAGCCAGTCAATATTAAGAGCACTACTCCATAATACAAATGAACTGTACTGTGTGGTTCAGCATAATGTTTTTACTGTCTATTTAACTTTATAAATCTTAATTTACCGGTAAACAATAAAAGCCACTTTCATATTCTTCTTTCCTTGCTTAAATAATTTATTTATTAATCATTCTTTTAAAATGTTTTCTTTAGTATTATATAAAATATATTATTAAAATGTTTTTCTTATTGTGCACAGTTAATCAACTGTATGTATTAAGTGCTCAACTACTGTAATATACTTGATCCTTCTTAAATTTGCTAGACTTATTATTTAAGAATCAGATAAAGGAGGTAAATTTAGTAAATATATTTCAGTGATTAAAATATTTAATGTCATCTAAAAGAAATCCATTAATTCTGTTAAATCAAAACATGTAAATCCTTCTCATTGATTCTAATTTTTTTTATTTGCAATTTTAAACTTGTCTATTTAAAATCTTTTCTTTCAATGATGTCATTTAGCCATTAACGCAATTACGAATGTTTACAAACAACTTTCAATTTTAAAAAATTAAAATCGAATGTTAAGAAATTAAAAGTTAAAACTTTATTTTAAAAAGGGACAAATATATATGTATACTGCGGATATATTTTGATTCTATAAAATTTGTGACATAATGAGGTACATATGTATACTGTAGATATGACATTTGAATTCTATAAAACTTTAAATACAATTTAAAATATATATTATAATTGCTATGCTGTCGTATCTATATTTCCTTATATATGTAAAACCTATGGGACAGATCTTCAATTAAACAGGGGTAATTTTCTTTATGAAAATTTTTTTTTGAATCTATATAGCATAACCACATAGGCCTTGATTAAGCCTATCTAATAGATGTCCACATATTGCAAACTTATCGCATGACTATTTGTTTTATTTTATATATATTTAAATTTTAAGGCCAAATATTCATTATACCTAAATTTAGTGTTACTGGGTTGTCTAACTTCATATTTATTTAATTTCATTCCTCCAGCAGATGCATATTCCTGCTTTGGAGAAATAGACTAGCCAGATCCCTTATGAATATGATCCATGCAAATGCGGGAATATTCCTTCTATTTCAGACATAGAAAATTGTCATTCTTGTCCTACTACTAGGGCAGTAGATCATTCCTGCCTGTTGGTAAGAGTTATTAATGATTATGGGGAAGATGCTCCTTCCTTCCTATCATGATCCATTTATTTAGTTGAGACTTGGATATGGCATGGCAGAGGCGAACATATTCCCGTCTGCCTTCTTATCAGATTTGTTATTACATTTGCAACTCAGTACCGTCTACCTTACTCTTGTAAATAGTAAAGCTTAATATTTTGGCATTTGTGGGTCGTGTTCATGAGAGCTATGTGATCATCTATTTTAATCATATTTTCTAGAGTTAATTAAACTAACCCTGCTTAATTTATTATCATGTACCTGTTTGAGGTACATCTGCCCCAAACATCACAAAATATATCATCCGAGGTCCCTTATATATATATGTTATACATGGAAACTCTTAACACATATAATCACTAATTGTCATTCTCACTTCTCCAATGAGTCTAGCAACAAATTAAGCAGTGTTCATTTCTATTGTTTGTAATGTATTACTAATAAAGTGTTTGTATTTTCACATATATATTGCATTGGGGGTCTTGTTTGCCACAGGGAAGTCATATAGTTATAATCTAATTCTAAGTCTCTCTCTCTCCCTGATCATCAAGCTAATTAAAATGAAGTATCATGTGGCATTGGAATGAGTTGTGGTGATATAAGTTACACTAATGGTGATTTCGCTGTTGTCAGCTCATTTTGATCATTACAGTATTTAGGCCCAAGCTACATATACTTTTCACAAATTTTCTGAATATTAGCAGTGAATACATTAGTAATATAATTTCATAAAAAGTCTAACATAATTTTTAAAAATATTTTTCTTTAAATTCTTTTGAAGTATTATCATTAATAACTTTATTCATTACTTTAATTTAGATCTTTTTAAATCATAAAAGAGATGCATTTAAACACCACACAATTTTTTAATAAAAAAAAATATAATCTTTTAATCCATGCAAAGTATTCAATATAATTTTATTTAACACTTCGCTTATACTGAATCCTCAAAATAGATGTTATTGACTGGAAAAAAATATATATAATTAATATGCAAAAAAAATTAAGAAAGTAATTGCACTTCACAATTCATAGGATCAAATATCTCTCATGTTGACACAACTTACTAGTAAATGGATTCCTTTTGATAGTAACCTAATTTATTCCTACCATTGGAACCAAACCTTTTTAAAAAATCTATTATTATCTAACTTTTTTAAAAGGTTAAAAAATCAAACAAAAAATCAAAATTAAAAAAAAAAAGCATAAATATGTAATATATATATATAGGTGGTTACTGGTTGGAAAGTAATTATATATATATATATGAAAAACAAAAAACAAGTTAAAAACTTGCTAACGCTTGTATTTATGTCAACAGATGGCGTTCTACCAAAAACACCGTCAAGTGTATGTTTACATAAACGTCAGAGCAAGCATTCACTATCTCTAACTTTAATTCCACTTTCAGATTATGATTTCAAGCTATTTGCTATCATCAGTGAAAAACAGGAATTTTAAAAACTAAATCTAAATACAAACTCTGAGCGTTTATGAAACAGTTTCTATTCAGCTTGCAAGCGTGAATCTTTGACACGTAATGTCTTCAAACTCAGCATAGCAAGCCAGATAGCTATATGGGTCTGATCTCAGTTCAGCATCACCACAATAGTAGAAGCCTCTGCAATATATATCATTGCTAAAAAGACCTCAAAGGTACATTTATGAAAAACAAAAAACAAGTTAAAAACTTGCTAACGCTTGGTGTTCTACCAAAAACACTGTCAAGCGTATGTTTACATAAACATCAGAGCAAACATTCACTATCTCTAACTTTACTTCCACTTTCAGATCATGATTTCAAGCTATTTGCTATCATCAGTGAAAGACAGGAATTTTAGAAACTAGATCTAAACACAAACTCTGAGCGTTTATAAAACAGTTTCTATTCAGCTTGCAAGCGTGAATCTTTTAGACATGTAATGTCTTCAAACTCAGCATAGCAAGCCAGATAGCTATATGTGTCTGATCTCAGTTCAGCATCACCACGTAGTAGAAGCCTCTGCTGAATAGAAACTGTTTCATAAACGCTCAGAGTTTGTGTTTAGATCTAGTTTCTAAAATTCCTGTCTTTCACTGATGATAGCAAATAGCTTGAAATCATGATCTGAAAGTGGAATTAAAGTTAGAGATAGTGAATGCTTGCTCTGACGTTTATGTAAACATATGTTTGATGGTGTTTTTGGTTAGAACACCATATGTTGATATATATATATATATATGTTTAATCAAGAACACCATCTGTTGATATATATATATATAATTTAATCAAGCTTCAAACAAATGGAGTTAAAAAACTTCAAATACAGGATAATTAAATAAAACCTGTATCATCATCAAAAAACAATTCACTCCAATATTTATAAAGTGCAAGTACTATGTATAAATATATTAAGGTCCTATGTGTGATGGGTCAGTGACTTAAAGTCAATATCGATATTACAATAATATTGAGATCAACAAGGACTTTAAACGTTCCATCATCAGATTTTCAATGATATGGATGGCTAAAGAGTTTAAGGGTGGAGAAGATTGAAGCCTGGCTATTACAATTTGAAGATTGGCTATCTTAATATAAACTGAGTACTGATTATATATGTTTGTGGGAAATGATGATCTGGATCAAATGATGCGTGCTCATTCACCATAAAATACACATATTGAAGATCCTTTATCTTTTTCACATGTATGTGATCAAGTGTATAATATGAAGTGAATAGGTATAGGAAGCTTGAAAGTCTGAATTCATATCCCTTCTAATTACATTAAGTTCTGTATAGACCATATATTTGTATTTAAATATATACATTTTATAAGTATGAGAGTGAAATTTTTTTTATGGTTTGCATATTGAAGTTAATTTCTTCAATAAATTGATAAGCATATGGTAACATGTTTCTGTTTGTTTGTTTTTTCACTTTTCTTCTTTATTTTTCATATAATCATAAATCTAAATGAAAACAATAAATAAATTATTAAATACCATAAACTAACACACAAACAACTCTTACTTTCACTGTTTTCTCTGATTTGTCATAAATTTTTTGCATAAGCATTTTTAATTCTGGAATGCTATCACTGAAATTTATTGTAATAGTGTTACCAACTTGTCTTGGAGCAAATGAAATTAAGTGATTTAAAGAGTCATATAATGTCATTTCAAGTTTGGAGCAATTATCTAAAATATACATATGAAATAAATTTTTAAAAACTCATCATAAATTTATAATCATTTACATATTTAACCTGTAATTAAATAAAATATTATATTTATAAAAAAAAAGTTTGAATGCTGTTAGTACCAACACTAGAATCAATCCTAGGAACCCACATTCAAAGAGTCTGACAGTGTACCACTGAGCTAAGCCACATAGGAACTTATATTTATTATCGTATACACAAAGAAAAGCAGAAATTATTTTTAATATGAATTAAATGGTAAATTAGTTCCTAGCTTTAATTGCAATGAGAATTAAACACAATTATACCAAATATACAGGTTTTAGCATTCAAAAAAATCATTAAAAATGAAAACTACATTGAAAAATATTAAATTCATCTAGAAATCTCATATATTTAGTATTTTAATCAAATCAATCACTAATATTAAATTTTAACAACATTATAACAAATATCTATAAAAAGTTCAAATAAAAAGGTAAAAGTGATTTTTAAAAAAATGTTCCACAAAATAACAAAGTCAAAAAATTTCCCTTACAGAAATTTTGATACTAATGAACTTCATTTTTTAATATGCTTAAAATGCTGAATTACAAGTTAACAAAATTCTCTGCAATTTAAAAAAATAATCATTTGAAAATTCTTTGTATTATAATATAAGACTAAGCCTCTTTATAATAAAATTAATACAATAATATCACATGACTACCTTATATGCTTCCAAGAGCAGTTCTCTTCACTCTATTCTAGAATTATCTTCTCTATACCTGAATAATCAAATCAGTGGATACCAAATGGTACTGTGCTATAATATTCACCACCTCAGATTGAATTGATGATATTAAAACTTGTAAATAAAAACTTAGAAATCAAAACTGGAATTAATGCATTAGGAGAGAGTAAGATAACTGCTCTTGAAAGCATATAAGTAACAAATATGATATCATAGTTTTAGTGTAGAAGAAACTTATAGCAATAATTATTCATCTTAAGTTTTTTGTTGTTGTTTATAATTTACAGCTATTCACCAGTCTGAAAATGTTTTTAATGTAGAACATCATGGTCCATTGAATATTGAGATTAACACTAAATGGCTTTATAATAGAATGAAGATAGCTGTTCTTGGTTATAATAAAACTGAGAAGTTTAGATATTTTTAGAATGAATAAAAAAAAAAGTATGGTATAACAGGAGATGAAATGATTAGTTGCACAGAAAGTATAGCAAAAAAATACAAGAAACAAAAATAAAAACAAATATGTGTACAATCTTTGAAATATAGTACATCAACTGAAAATTTCTTTGAGAACTTAAAAACAAAAAAAAAATATGTGTACAATCTTTGACACATAATAGAATAACAGAAAGGATCTTTATGAATTTAAAAAGATGTAAAAGAGAAAGAAATTATATTAAGCATGAAATATATGAACAAAAATATAACAAGTTTCCCATTTCCAAAAAGAGATGATGAAAATCACTGCTAAGTAATGTCAAATGTTATATTTAAATTTTTTTTAAATACGCTTTATTTATGAATATATTAATATATCACAAATTAATAAATTGAAAATCCTGATTCTGAACATCCATTATTCAATTTATCTTATATATAAAGATATTTTAAGTTATTTAATTACAAATCTTACTAAACATAAATAACAAATTTATTGGACGATTAAGACTAAAATTTTTATTAATTAAGTAATAATTTACAGACATTCAATGTAAGTACTGTTAGCCACTTGATAAATATTCATGATATTCCAATTCTTATTAAATCTCCATTTCATTATGTATTTGTTTGCTTTAATACATTAATGTCAGTCACTATACACACAGTTCTTGAGTAATTTACTAAAAAAAAATTGTAGAATATGATGTTTCCATAATATAAGTAGTCAGGAATTGTTCTATCTATTGGGAAATTTCATTGAAGATGAAGCAGGAAGTAATCTTTTTTAAAAAAAAAACATTAGACTGTATTTAATATAAAATGTGGATTTTTTTTTATAATAAGATTTATATTTGTTTAACCATTATTTAGAATTTTAATAGTAATATTTAAACAGCATTAAACTGTTGCACATGCGCTTTGGATTTTAATTATAAAATGAATGAATACTAACACTTCAAACACATAATAATAGTAATATAATCAAAAATATCAAATACAAATTCTTGTGAGCAAATTTTGCCATCTAATATGACTTTTTTTTAATAATTAAAACTTATAAGGATATAATTTCAAGAAATACACAAGTGATTATGCATTGTTACTTTCAAAAACAAATTTATTGCACATTTAGACCAAAGAAATATAGACTAGAAAGTATAAAACAAGTAAATGATTATGAGATAGCATGCAAAAAAAAAGGAAAAAAAAAAGATATATTTGAGTTGATGTTTGCACAGGAAACATTTGTGTCTTGTTTGTTGTTTTGAGAACAAACTATAGAAGCGTAATTTGTCTAAAGTTCATTCTCTTTGTTCCCCAGTTCCAACATCTATTTGTGGTAAATGCAGCAGGAAAGATTAAAATGAGATGCTGTTAATTGGTAATATTAGTATTCATGTTTCAGTTTTATGATATGTGGATAACAGCCACCCGACAAACAGCGAAATTGCAGAAAAGCTCTATCCAATTGCAATGGAGTCCCAGGGTTGCACAGCTGTAAAGGGGTCAGTGGTGCGTATATCTCTATCCCTTTCCTTGTTTAGTATTTGCCGAAACGGTGTGAATATATTATTCAAGGTTTCTGCCTGGAACACCAGCTTACAGTGCAATGCCCAGATGGAAAAGTTAATTACGAATCTCAGAGAATATGCCCTTTTCAATTGCAGTCTTGAGATTCATTTGGATGTGATTTCTTGTCATGTTTTGCTGAAAATGAATTCTTAAATTGTTCAAAGTTATGCATTCAAAGAGGAAGTGATCGGCAGCCTCTTCCTGTCTTTGACACAGTGTACAGATCCTGCCCCCTTTTATAGTGGAGGAAAGCATTTGTTGGGAAAGCATGCAGGCTCGATTTCAACAGGAAGTCTACGATTTTTGGCGGCAACTTCCAGAACTTGGTCATCCTTATCATTCGAGGGATGTTGATTGAAAGGCAGCTGGGGATCCTCTGTTTTTGATGGTCAAGAAGATCGAACACTTCCCAATACACAAGTTTTCTTTGAAATAAGGTTGATGTTGGTTGGATGTTATCAAAAATAAAGTTGATCTGCTGTTGAAATAACAAGGCACATCCTCTGGGGAGCGGCCGATTAGCAGGCTGAATGTCCTTTTCTGGAAATGGGCATTGAGCATGTTCATTTTCCTTGAAGATGTTGTAGAGTACATTATGGGTGTTTTGCAAGTTGAATATAGTTAGTGAGTGTAGTGAGAGACCATTTAAAGTTTTGGGTTTTGCAGGATTCTCAAACTAATCACCGATGATCGGCCCGCCCAACATAATTTTCTGCAGACAGTTTCGTATTTAAAAGGGCTACTTTTCCAAATAGGGAAAAGTATATTTTGGACAAAAATGCAATTGTGGTTTCAATTTTATCTAGTAATGAGTCCTGTATCTCTTTATGCATCACCGTGGGGGATTTTAATAGGTGAAATCCCAGAAATTTTTGTGGTGCTGCTTCAAATCCACCAGAGATCTTCTGGCCAGTAAGAATTGACCAAATAGCTGATTTTTTTGGGTTGATGAGGAGACCAGATAATTTGGCATGATGATCAAGGAGTTTTTCTAGTCTACCTAGTTCATCATGGGATGAAAGAAATGCAACTACATCATCCATATAAGAGATGTGAGTGATGTTCTCATTAAGTAGTGGAACAGAGATACTATAGAACGTGGCTTCGATGTTCAACAGCATTGGATTGATATAGGCAGCAAAGAGAAGTGCACTCAGAAGAGAACCTTAGGGAATGGAGATGTAGGGCATAAAACCTGGGGCAATGCACCCATCTAGGGATAAGAACCCTTCCAGATTGTAAAGAAGGTTTTCAACCATTTGAATGTATAAAGGTGGTACATTGAGCTATTCCAGAACACTGAGAAGAACATCAATTCTCACGAAGTCAAATATCCTGGCTATATCAAGTTGGACTGGAACAAGCCAGGATTTTCTTTGTCTCCGCACATGATCAACCAGATGTCTGAACCGACTGACAGCATCGGATGTTGAAATGCCTTTTTTTGCAAATTGATAGCGCAAAAGTTGTTTGATTATGTTATATTGAATCTTGTCTTTAATGATGCTCTTGATGATCTTTGTCAATAGGGGAATCATCGAGAAATGACGCAGGTTATTAAGATCTGCTTGTGCATCATACTTCTTTAAAAAGGGTACCATGGAGATGGGACATAGGTTTATTAGGTGATGACTTCCAGTGGTGATGAGGTCTGTCATTCTGCAGATTACTGGGATAGTAAATGCTCTTATGTGCAAGAGTAGAAATCTGGGAATTCCATGCATCCCAGGATGGATGCTTTCTGGGAGTGATTGTAGTTTGTTAAGAATATCACTATCTGTGATGTTATGTTCCATAGGGTTGGTAGTAATAAAAACTCTACGGATGATTATGCATTGTTGTATGAGTCAACAGCAACTTATACACTGTAAATTGTCTAGAATATGAAAAAAAAAATCACTTCATTAGTATTCTACATTCATAGTTTTCCATGATAGTGTCATGCTGTTTAAACTATTATTGATTTTAATAAATCATTCAATACACTATCATTATCTTTTTAATTGCAGTCAAATCTGCTATTCAATATTGAAACTCTTTTTATTTATATTCAGAATTATTTGCAGTATTGAGAAATTTTAACCAAAGAAAAATATACATGTAAAGCTTCAGATGATATAAGTAAGTATTTTAATTAGATTGCATTTTGATTTAAAGTAGATTTAGAAATGAAATTAAAAATGTATGTGAAAACTGATATATATTTGGATGAGTTTAAAAAGATATGGCTGTTAATAATATAAAACCGGGGGGGGGGGGGATTGTTGGATTAAAAAAAAGCTTATAAATAATAGCTATCTAATGGATAAAATGAATTCAAATAAAATATAAGAAATGATTTAATGAAAATTTAAAAAATACTACAGGAGAAACAATGAATTATTTTTAAAAAAGTCAACAACAACAACAAAAAAAAAAAAACATTGATAATAGTCATATGATGAATAAAATGTTAAAAAGAAGATAATGAAAAACTTTGAATTCTGTATTATATTGAAATATGTATACAAAGTTTAACATTAAACTGAGATATAAAATGAATAAGCCAGAAGAATAAAGCAAGAGGGAAAAACACTGTAAAAAAATATAAAAACTATTAAATTATTAACAAATATGCACAGTAATTATATAACAAATATTTAGTAACAATAAAAATAATAATGTAAAAAAATTACTAATTTAATGATTCATTAATTCAAATAGTCTCTATAATTTATCTTCAAGTGGAATAAACACGATAAGCAAGAAATAAAACAATTTACTCATCTATGTATCCCATTCATAAGTTCCTTTAAACACAAACATGCATATATTAATAACCAATGCAAATAACCCTTTTAGAAATAACTATCTTATAGCAATTAAAATGTCTTTAGGACTATTTCCATATACAAACAGAACTCCTTAAAATTCCATTTGAGTGCTTGCACTGCATACACAGTTTACCGTTTTCTTAACCATAATCCTGATACTAACTTCTCATTGTGTCATGGTTAGATTTCTGTTACTTACCTTTTAGCAGTTAATATTTCTATCTGGCAATCAGTGCTGGCCACATTCGATTATGTGGGATTTATTAATTTCAACTCTTAAATTTGTATGTAAATGTTTCTATTTGCATACAAATTTTATTCAGTTTAATTTACTATAGTAATACCATCATTGTTGATTTTCTAGATTAGTTTTAAGAGGAAATAATTTTAATAACAATATAATTTGTATGTATTTACAAAAATAAATGATCTTTATTCACAATATATATATATATGTGTGTGTAAACATTTCTTAGATAAAAATGACTGACTTTCATGAATGAAATAATTGAAAATATAAATGTTAAAATATGACCAAAGAAAATAGATGCTTTGAAAAAATGAGATTATATTAGTGATTCATAAGATAAAAAAAAAGCTTTAATATGATTAATTGAAAAAAAAAAAATCCTATAAATAAAAATAGATTGTATAATAATATAGTTGTAAAAGAATTAGCTAAAATAAAGTCATTTAGACTCAAGAAATTGATAAGATTTCATCTGCATAATTGTTAGTTACAAAGAAAAAAATTTGAAAAAAAAATCGATTGAAATTTTAATGCAATTAAAATGTTTTTGTATGACTCTTATAGTGAAAAGAAAAAAAAAAAAGAGTTTAAAATAATTTTGATTAGAGCAATTAAGATTATACTATTATACTATAACATTCTAACTCATTGATAATCAATCTTCTTAGATTTTATGAGAAGAAGCATGATTAAACAAATAATAATTCTCTTATGTGCAAAGTTGCTTCCTATTAGACTAAGCCTATTGTCATCACATTGGAGTAAAATGTATTTTATCAACATTTTGCCACAAACTATAGCCAAATCAGAAAAGAAGTTTCAAATACCTGAGATGATGATGATGATAATAATAATAATTAATATTTTATGATAAAACAATAATGTGATTCATAATGCTTAAAATAATTAAGCTCAAAAATGGATTACAAAATAAATATTTATAATTACACATCTCTGATATTTTAATTTTTTTAAAGCAAGACATTTTTAAAAACTTTTTGAATTTGATATAAAAATTAATATGAAAATATCACAGAAAAAATATTGCTTGTGAACCATAACGAATATATTTAAATTTTTTTGTCTATGATTATGTTTTATCATTAAAGCATTCTTTATTTTCCAACCTCTGCAGTATTACCTAAAAAATCTAAAATATTACTGAGTCTATTTGTGATAAAAGTAAATACATACCCAATATTGAATATTTTTTAACACAATCTTGTTTTATAATGACAGTTTCCCATAAATCCTCATCAATATCCTACAAAAAAAAAAATAATAACTGCTATTGAAAAAGTAAACTTTTTATATATTAAATAATGACTAACGTATATATGTAAAAAAAAAAAAATGGATGTAAAAGATGCTATGGATATCTCCTTAATATTTTCTGAAAAATGGTAAAATGTGCTAAAAAAAATGACTGAGAAACCAAAGTTCAAACAACTCAAACAAAAAATAATAATAGAGAAAACAAATTAGATAACAATTGAGAAAACTTCAAAATTATATATATATACTGCAACAGGGAAGGTATAATCAAACCCTGTTGCGATAATTAGACAAATACATATTCGTATACTTAAAGCATTATTAATATATATCTTATTACTAACATATTATTAAAAATATATATATTACTTTACTAACAAAACTAATATTTACAAGTTGATGTACAATCAACGGTCATTTGCGTGGTCGTATTGAATTGATTTAGTTATTTTAATTAAAAAGAACTCGTGAAAGAGTTATGGGGGGTTATACACTTGCTCTGATTTTTTTCTCTTTCTTTTGCCAAACCCAGGTATACACATCGCTATGTATATGTGTGAGTGCGTTTTTGAACCATTAAAAATGAAAATTAACAAAATAAATAAAAAAAAACAACATTTTGTTTGATAAACTTTTTAAATATATACATATTAAGTCAACAAAAGAACTATAAATGTCAAGATGGAAGACAGTGATTTTGCAGAACAATGGAAGTAATTATTATAAAAATCTTGGAATGTCTAATTCTAATTAAATATTAATTGGAAAGAAATAGGTGTAAAAAGCTTTTGTGATGCATTCCAACAAAGGCATAGAGAATGTGAATGGAAATATAATTGAAAATGAATGAAAAGAAAGATAAATTTGATAATTTAAAAAAAAAAGAATTAAGGATTAGTATAAGTTTGGATGGAGAAGGCAGACATTAGACTGATATACAGAAATAAGAATCCAGAAATCAGATTATATATTGATAAAATATGGTCAGGCTGGGGTAGAAGCTTCAACGTGCAAGGTGTTCGAATCCTTCCCCCGAATGTAAAGCAGCTGCTGATATTGGAGAAGGGACGTCAAGTGCGGAGAATTCGCCTCAATAAGCAACAATGTTGAATCGCCACAAGAGGAAGAAAATAAATAAATAAATCGACTTTAGCCATGGAACCTGAACTTCAACAAAAAGAAAAACAAAGTTCATTCACCAACAAAGGACCGGAGATTCCCTTTTCACCAGGTGAATTCGATCAATTCTCCGGGGAAACGCAGGTATTTTTTTTTCCTATTTGCGTATATATGTCACTTTTAGTAAGCTTACTCTATGAAATTGAGAAAACTGTTATTTGACTCAATTGCAAACTTAAAATTTTGTTTCTTTGCCCGAAGAGGTCAAACTATTTTCTACGAAATTTATTAGTGTATAAATTAGTCCAATTAAATCTTTGGTGCAAAATACATATAATTGCATATTCGTGTGTGTGGGAGTTTTGGCAAAAAGAGAAAAGAGCAAACAAAAAAAAAAAAAAACTGATATGAATCTTTGATTTAAAAGTGAAAAGAGACACCAATTCAACTTATGTAAATAATATATGTTTTTTTTTTTTTTTATAGATACGTAAATATCATTGCTAATAAATGTGTATAAAATGAATGGTTTTGTTTTTGTTACGAGTTTTTTTTTTAAATAGAAAGAAAAAAGGGAGGGTTAGATCTACTGCTGGTAAATTTTACCACCAGCCCTGAGCAGAGCTAGTCCAGGGGCATTTCCATATTAGTATTCCAGCTATCCCAGCATATTTCTTATAGAAATATAGGATTGGCGCTTGAGGTCATAAAGTGATGCTCATAAATATGCTGGGCGATAAAATGGAATAATTTAAGAATAAATATATTTTTAAACAATTACGCATATACGTGTATCGTTACATACACATACACGCAATCTTTGAAGATTATATATACGTATGTAAAATATATATGGAAAACCGTAAATCCCGTTATAATACAGTACTGATCATAAATATATTTTATAATAAAATAAAATTGGTTTATAAGTACTTCACATTAAATTTGTTGCTGTTACATTAAATAGTAATAAATTGTTGCCTAATTACAAAAAAAAAAAGCCCTACAATATATTTATTTAAAAGGAGCAATATTTGGAGCAGCCAATCTTGGATGAATGCCATTGGCTTTAATAGACAAAGTAACTAAATGATTAAATCATTTGGCTAATGAAAATGCACTAAAAGCACAGAAATTAATATCAGACTACATGCTTTTACAATTATTAACCTACCAGATAAAGGCAGCAGCAACGGGAACATTTATAAATACATTATTACCACACATGAATATTTTTAACTATTAATGATCCAGTTCAATTCAATTTCTTTGACTCATAGCCTCTCTTCTCCAAATCACACTGGAAAATTTATTTATTTCATCCATTTCACATATGGTCTCTTTCCAGGTCTTTCCTCAATCTTTTACAATCTCTAGATCCAATTTAAAACTTAAATTGCCCATCTTTATCATTCATTCTAGCAATATATACAGACCAGCTTCATCTTGATCTCTTAATTGTTTCAATAACGTTAGTAAGACTTGTTTATTCTCTCATATATGGATTTCATTTCTATATCATCTTGTTATTCCTAAAACATATACTTTGTTTGATGGTTTAAAGTCTCTATTGTAACAATATATAAATATGCTGTTACATTAATTTAAAATAAAAACTTTAAGTTCGCAAATAAAATAAATTTATTAAAAACTAAAAGCTAAAAAAAATTAAAGAGTTCAATATATATATATATTCACACAGATGCAAAACTTTAAAAATTATTTTTTTAAATAAAAAAAAAGGGGGGGGTATTTAAACGTACTTTTTTAGAAAAAAGTATAAGAAAAAGATAAAATATTTTTTGTAAATGAAAATGATTGTTTTATAAATTAATTGAAAAGCAAACTAGCTCTTGGGTCTCTTATATAAAAAGTCAGAGGATAAGATATAGATAAGAGAACAAAAAGAACTAGCTTGACCAATGGAAGCACCAAGCCTCATCTCGGACCCTAATGAAAATGATGGATTAGCGACGTTTTGCTCGTTGAATCCAGAGGATGATTATAAAAGGAAAAATATTGAAATTAAGGAAAGTGCCCGACAGTTCCAGCTTGATTGTTTTTGAGAGGTGTGATAGGACGCACATATCACCCTCTCTCTCTCTATTTTAAAAAAATAAAATGACTGTGATACCGGAATGGAATTGGCTAAGGCCACCACCAGAACAACAGACCGTCTTCCAATGGGGACATTGTGAAAATTGGCACCAAGAACTGTGACCCTTCTACTGTAAGCTATTGAACTGAACAATTTTAAAATCTAAAAGTAATTAAGAACTTTCGTCAAGATTTGACAAGTTTAATAAACAAGCTAAATATAATTTTTGTAAAATGAACTATAATCTGACTTTTGCAAATCAATTATTGTTTAATTTTTTTTTCATTTAAGTTTGCCAAAAATCATTTCCATTTTTTTTATTTTTGTTAATATTTATTGTAGAAATTATTAAATGCATTAAATTTAAGTTGGGCATAGACAATTGCATAGATTCGTTCACGTTTAATTGTTTTTGTTTTCATATTTGATTAAAATATATAGACATTCGGTAAATAATGATATCTTACGTTGAATATCTAAAACATATTTATTCGGATGTCTTTTTTTTAGTTATTGGTGTAAATGCGGCAACTTATGACGAATGCCATTGGGTTTCTTGTGAATTCCCTCTGCAATTACATCAATGACTTTATATTTTGATCATTTATGTTTATTTTGAAATGTTTTTGAACGTGTAATCTATGTAATCATCTATACTCAACATTAAAAAACAAACTTTTATAAATCCATCTGTGCGAATTTATATAAATGTTAAATTAAAGTTGGGCATGAATGGCTATATAGATTTGTAAAGTTATATTAATTAAGTAGGGGAGGGTAATCTTAGGTTATTTGATTCGTAGTTAAATTAGGTCAATGGATTGGATATATTGGTGTAATTAGTAGATGTAGTATGAGGTTCGCGATGTGCAGGGTCTCCATTATACGCTGCACACCTCTTTTTGCCTGTGGAAGGGATAGTAAGATGAAACGCAGTCCCTTCCTATGGAGTTTTTATTTTTATTGTTCTTGCCGACAGATGTAGCATTCCTGTTTGGTTGAGAGTCAATATCTTCTCTAACCATACTGTTCAGATGTACGTTTCTGACAGTATAGTATTTAGTGCTGTTGTATTTTCATGCTACATTGAATACATCAATGTATCAGATGGATTGACGCCGGTTTGACTGCAAACTTTTGACCTAAGGTTAAATAAGGGATAGAATATTTTCTTTTCAAATACAATCTATGTAGTTTATTCATACTCGGCAGTCTTAAAATAAATATAAAATTCATCTGTGTGGATGATTTAAAATCTTAAAATAATAATTTAAATTAAAAGTTAATATTAAAATCTAAATAATAAATGTTATTCCTCAAATTTAAAATGATTATATATGTGCATTAATAAATGTTGTTTGTGTGTTAATTACTGGCAATGGCTTTTATATTTTTTTTTTATATTTAAGATATAAATTAAAGATATATATTATTATCTCTGCGTCTCCACTGAGCTAGTGACTTGGGCTAACAGTCTAAATATAAAATAAAGTGGGATCTTAACAGCATGTATCTGCCTACTTTATAAATTTTCTAGGTTCAAATGCCTAGATGGCGCCCTTGTAGTACAGATACGATAACTCATATTGAACACCCACTCCACCGGACCGTTATAATTGGCCACCCAATATGAGCCGATCTTTAATAAACCACCAGTACACTGACAACTTTAAAAATGAATCATGCCTGTAATATTTTTTCTGAAATGAGTATAAATATATTTTTTGTATTGACGTGGAGTTATAGTTTAAATTGTTGTTTAAAAAGTGCTGCCAGTAAGAAAAATTGCGCATATGTAAAAATAAATGCGAGGAATAAAACAAAATAATTAAAACATAATAATTAATATAAATCATAAATTTTTTTTTTTAAAAAAAAGTCTTATTTAAAATCCAACCATTTTAACGTGCCTAAGTAATAGTTAAAAGTAGGAGAAAAGAAACTTGGAAGGGAGGGGACAGAAATTTAGCTGGTAGTAAAGAATAAACAGTCAACAATTTTATTTTTTATCATTATATTTGTGTGTAATTACTGTTTTGTCTTTAAAAAAAAGGTTTTGACCTTTTGAAATTTTCATATATAATCAGTTTGTGTAACGTAATTACTAACATTAAGTAAATTCTTTTTTTTTTTAATGTTTTTGTTTTTTGAGGAAGTTTATTGATATGTAACGATATATAAATATGGCGTTACATTAATTTAAAATAAAAACTTTAAGTTCGCAAATAAAAATAAATTTATTAAAAACTAAAGGCTAAAAAAAATTAAAAAGTTGTTCAATATATATATTCACACAGATGCAAAACTTTAAAAATTATTTTTTTAAATGAAAAAAAATAAAGGTATTTGAACGTACTTTTTTAGAAAAAAGTATAAGAAAAAGATAAAATATTTTTTGTAAATGGAAATGATTGTTTTATAAATTAATTGAAAAGCAAACTAGCCCTTGGGTCTCTTATATAATTAAAAAGTCAGAGGTTAAGATATAGATAAGAGAATAAAAAGAATTAGCTTGACCAATGGAAGCACCAAGCCTCAGCTCGGGTCCTAATGAAAATGATGGATTAGTGACATTTTGTTCGTTGAATCCAGAGGATGATTATAAAAGAAAAAATATTGAAATTAAGGATAGTGCCAGACAGTTCCAGCTTGATTGTTTTTGAGAGGTGTGATAGGATACACATATCACCCTCTCTCTGTTTTAAAAAAATGAAATGACTCTGATACCGGAATGGAACCAGCTAAGGCCACCTCCAGAACAGACCGGTCTTCCAATGGGGACATCATGGGAATTGACTCTTCTACTGTAAGCTATTGAACTGAACAATTTTGAAATTTAAAAGTGATTAAGAACTTTTGTCGAGATTTGACAAGTTTAATAAACAAGCTAAATATGATTTTTGTAAAATGAACTATAATCTGACTTTTGCAAATCAATTATTGTTTAATTTTTTTTTTCATTTAAGTTTGTCAAAAATCATTTCAATTTTTTTTTTTTATTAATATTTATTGTAGACATTATTAAATGCATTAAATTTAAGTTGGGCATAGAGGCTTGCATAGATTCGTTCACGTTTAATTATGTTTTCATATATGATTAAAATATATAGACATTCAGTAAATAATGATATCTTAACATTGAATATCTAAAACCTATTTATTCGGATGTCTTTTTTTTAGTTATTGGTGTAAATGCAGCATCTTATGATGAATGCCATTGGGTTTCTTGTGAATTCCCTCTGCAATTACATCAATGACTTTATATTTTGATCATTTATGTTTATTTTGAAATGTTTTTGAGCGTGTAATCTATGTAATCGATCTATACTCAACATTAAAAAACAAACTTTTATAGATCCATCTGTGCGAATTTATATAAATGTTAAATTTAAGTTGGGCATGAATGGCTATATAGATTTGTAAAGTTATATTAATTAAGTAGGGGAGGGTAATCTTAGGTTATTTGTTTCGTAGTTAAATTAGGTCAATGGATTGGATATATTGGTGTAATTAGTAGATGTAGTATGAGGTTCGCTATGTGCAGGATCTCCATTATATGCCGCACACCTCTTTTTGCTTGTGGAAAGGATAGTAAGACGAAACGCAGTTCCTTCCTATAGTTTTTATTTTTATTGTTCTTCTTGCTGACAGATGTAGCATTCCTGTTTGGTTGAGAGTCAATATCTTCTCTAACCATACTGTTCAGATGTACATTCCTGACAGTATAGTATTTAGTGCTGTCGTATTTTCATGCTACATTGAATACATCAATATATCAGATGGATTGACGCCGGTATGACTGTAAACTTTTGACCTAAGGTTAAATAAGGGATAGAATATTTTCTTTTAAAATACAATCTATGTAGTTTATTCATACTCGACAATCTTAAAATAAATATAAAATTCATCTGTGTGGATGATTTAAAATCTTAAAATAATAATTTAAATTAAAAGTTAATATTAAAATCTAAATAATAAATGTTATTCCTCAAATTTAAAATGATTATATATGTGCATTAATAAATGTTGTTAGTGTGCTAATTACTGGCAGTGGCTTTTGTTTTTGTTTTTTATATTTAAGATATAAATTAAAGATACATATTATTATCTCTGCGTCTCCACTGAGCTAGTGACTTGGGTTAATGGTCTAAATATAAAATAAAGTGGGATCTTTCCAGCACATATCTGCCTACTTTATAAATTTTCTAGGTTCAAATGCTTAGATGGCGCCCTTGTAGTGCAAATGTGGTAAGATTCCACTGATCACCCTCTCCCCAACCATTATACTATATTGCTCTTCAGTTAAATTTCCAAGTCTCAGATCCACAGTAAGAACTGCTGAAACCCATATATTAAAAATCATTCTTTTTAAAAATATAAGTATGTTTTTAATACTAAGTTACTTCTATCAAAAGACCTCCATCCAAGCTTAATTCTATAATTAATTTCAGCTATTATGTTTTTATTTTAATTAAAAATTTGATCAAAGTATTTGTAGTTCCTAACTTCTAATTCATGATTACTACTCTTTATTTTCATTTCTGAGAAACCCATTCAAAATTACTTTACTCTTATTAGTGTTTATCTTTAGTCTTATCATTACTTTCATTTATTAACTCCTACATTTAATAAAACTCTGAAGCTATTATTTGCAGAAATTCACATCCTCTGCAGAATCTAAATGACTTAAACAATCTCCATTTATTTTAACTCTCTTAGCTATCCATTTTAATCCACAAAATGTCTTGTAAAATGGCCATAAAAAGTTTTGAAGATTTGGAATCACCATGTGATGAGACACCTGTTTCAATGTTGTTAATCTTTTTAGTATCATTAAATAATTTAATCACTACTGTTACATTTTGATAATTATTCTTTAGAATAAAGGCAATATGTTATATCTTGATAATCCAAATGAAATGGTTAAAGAATAAATTTTTATTTATTTATAAATCTACAAATCCAATGCACAGTGGCAATATATATTAATTGGTCTTTTCTATAATCTCTTGTGAGACTTTCTCTTTTAAATCCAATTTGTTCTTTTGGTTGTTTAGAATCCAAAGTTTGTTGCAGACAAATTCTAATTATATTGGTAAAGATTTTAAATAGAAGTTAGAAAAATGATAGCTTTAAAATTTATAATATCTTCTCTACCACCCTTTCTTAAAGATCAATATTAATATTACATTCTTCCAATCATCTAGTCTATTTTTAATATTTGGACATTTGATAAATAATATGGTCCACAATTTTCTCTTTCTCAGCTGTTTCTTTTAAAATGTCAATAATAATACCATAATTTCCTAAGTTTTCCCCTTCATCATAGATTCAATTGCATGTTTCACCTCTTATTTAAAATACTTGACAATACAGAAAACTGAAGAAATTCTTTGTTTCATTATTATTTATTATTTTGAAAATCTTCATAAAATTCTTTCATACATTTTGTGAAGTAGTAATTGTGATATATTCCACTGACCACTTGACTGTGAAACACTCCCAAATAATATAATAACCAGAATATCTTAGCCAAACAATCTTTATTGCCCATTTCAAATATAGCAAAATTTGATTATATACCCTTACACCTAATATATACATACATATATCTCATAAACAGATATTTCTACATACATTTACAGCACTCTTAAATTTACTGCCTGAAACTTAGTCCTTTTTTATTGGATTTCTCTTTCAACAACTCAGTTAAGTATGTTAAAATTTCCCCAATATTAAACCCTAGTAGCCCTTTAGGCTTACATAACAAAACATAAGGACAGTCTGTTTAAAAACTAGTCAGATTTCTGTACCTTCAGATCTAAGTCTGTGGGTTTACTCCTGCACTGGAACACGACTACTTGATATAGACAATACCAGCTACTAGAACACACAAATTTTACAAACGAAGGAAAAAAGCATTTCTCTGCTGAAATACAGTTTATATAGTCCACAATTTTTTCCCTTATCTGATTCTTTTCATTATTCAAATTACTTTGTCGAGAATTTAATTAATGCAACTTTCCAGATCTTAAGTTGTTTAATCTTTTCACTAATCAGTTCTCAAACTTGCTTTTCAGTACTTTTTTAATCAATCTGTAAAGAAAATTTCTAATTATGCAACTATTCTACTCTTTTAATATTATTAATTCCACAAGTTTTACATAATCTCTGTTGTGATCAAATTCTTAAGTACTTCTCTTTCTGTTTTTTTTAATTTGTGCATTTAATCTTTCCTTTATGTTTTTGTTACTTATATTTCTGCAGTATTCTTGTTGATATTTAAAATTAAATATTTATTCAGTGTATAAATACTACAGTAATAGTTGAATTTTTTTCTTCTTATTGCTGAAACAACTTTCCTTCCAATATTATAATGTTTTAGATTTTTATTTTCTTCTATAGCTTACCTTGCCAATTCACAATTATATTTTTTTAGATGGACCATTTTTTAAAAAATTTCATATTCATCCTTTTCTTTATACAATAACTTGTCATTATTTCTTGCATTTCATAATAGAGTATCTTTTTATTGACTAAATCTATAAATATTTTCAAATGGCATGCAAGTTCTAATTTAAATTCTGTGAACTGTTTCTGAAAGCCAGGAATATCAAGTACTAATACTGTATTACCTAATTGCTTTTGTCTTTTTAAAAGTTTTACATTAACATGTATCTAGTAAAAACATTTCAGTTATAAAAAATATATAATTTAAATCTATTGGACCTTCTTTTGGACATTTCCATATCCATTTTCTCTCAAAACAAAAATTAATAATATATAATTTATCTTTTTCGGTAAAATTACACAAGTCTATGGTATTATTATTTCTGACACTATAGCCGAATTTTCATCTTTCAATCATGTATCCAATTCTATCATAAGTTTTCCATGACAATTTTAACATGTTGTTTGGTGTGATCAAAAGCATTTTGTAGTATATCCATATAAAAATCCCTATTTTTTCAACTCAATGAGAATTTTCCCTTAATTTAAATATTGTATTTCCTGGCATATAGGAAACTTTTCTTCCATTCAATAAATAAGCCTGAAATATAAGACATCTTATGCACTAGTAAACAAAATTATGAGTTGAAATTTCAGTCAATTTAACTTCTGGTTTATATTAATATATATATATTGTAAATATAGAATCTCACTCCCTTACATATATTATTAAATTAAGTGAAAAAAAATTTTTTTTTCTTTACATATATCTTTGTGTGTGTGCATATTATAGATATTAATAAGTAATACTTGTTGATAAGCAGTAGGGAGAAAATGAATATTATAAAAAATAATATTTGATGCATTAGTCTATTATATTATATAGAGTGGTGTCATTATATAGCTTAGTTTTTCTTTAAAATAAAACAGACTAAGGGGTCATATCTAAAGGTCAACAAATTAATGGCCTGAAAACACATATGCCTGAAAGAATGGGAATGTATGGACAGACACAACACATTTTTAATTACACATAAATTTTAATTTTTATTCTTTTTATGTTATCTGAATTATAAATTCTCAAGAAGGAAAGAAACGTTTTGACAATAGATAGAGCAATTAATTTTCATTTCATTACTTGATCATTAATTGTCATTAGTTTTGGAATTTCTATTTTATTTCTAAAATGACAATTTTTTGGTGGGAAACAATTTTTAATCTGGACAAAGATGGGGTGACAGAAAACTGGCATATAAAGAGCTGTGTGAGAAAGAGAGCATCAATATTGAGTTGTCAGTTCAACATGAGTCAATAGTGATGCAGTTTCTTTTAAGCTCAGGAGGAGCTGTTGATTTTTTTCCTTTAAGTTCTTTCATGAGGAGAAACTAGTGAAAGCAGAATATTAAAAATCTTGCTTTAAGTAATATAGAAGATGTGCTGATGTATAAACACTCTAGCAGTTAAGCTATTCTGTAGTGATTGATGGAGATTAAGTCCCTAAAAGAAGATGAAAAGTAAAATGGTTATAAGGGGATTTCACCAATTACTACTTTGAAAAAAATGGACTGTGTTTGTATACTTTATCAGCTGCAAGAAAAGCATGATGCAGTGTTAACCACGCTGTTTTTTGTTCCCTGAAGTCTCTGCTATCTTGAGTTGATTGGATAGGATCTGTACACTCATATAATTCTTTAATACCCAAAGAATGGCCATGTTTGAAATCAACCAAGCCAAAAACAACACATGCTGTCTCAGAGACTTCTTTTTCATACCCTGACCTATTAAAGGATCATCATCTTTAAAGGGAGGGAGAAGAAAGAAGATGTACAAAATATACACAGCAAGCCTCAACTAGTCTACCAATCAGTTTTTTTAAGCTTTCTTTTTATGTTCATTAAAAGTGCCTGCAATAACTTTGAAATGGTAAAGACAAGCTAAACCAACAGTCTGAAGCTATAGACAGGAACAGTCTGTTGTTTCAATTTGGACACTAGTAAGAACTGAAAATGGATGGTAACTTTAAAATTTTATTAATTCTTTCTTTTTACTTATTAAAAGTAATCGTATGAGACTCTTTCTATGGTCAAACATCTTTTCTTTTTCTTTTAATACATAAACATTAAGTTTGTTTATTGATTGTATTATTAATTATCATTACTGCATAACAACACACACATATATTTTGAGATTATTAAACTTAATTATTCATTACCTTTGAAAATTTCTTTTATATATCTATATTGTAATGATAAAATGTCTTATCATTGTCATTTATTGAGTTATGAGTATTTGAGCCATTTGTTAATATCTATTTTTTTTTTTTTTGTATTATTTATTTGCATACTTAAATTTGATATAAAAGTTTTTGCTCAAGATTTAAATATTTTTTTTTTTTATGTGTATAATTCATTTATGAAAAAATGTGATGAAGGGAAACATTTTAACACAACATATATGCTAACATATCACGAGTGTGCATGTAAGTGACTACTTATAAAAACGTAAATCACTTAAGTTATGTCAAATAGGTTAGATTAAAATCTTAGTGATTAATAATCTTTTGTTTAAGGGAGAAAACTAATAGCATAGAGTCACACGTATGGAAGTAAACACACACACACACACGTATTGCATGAATGAGTTTTATTACCTTTATGACATATATAATAAAGCTGGGAAAATATTGAATAAGCATTCAATAGAATGTTTTTTTTTGTTTTATTTTAAACCAGCTTATTTTAAAAAGGGTAGGAACATACACATATATTTAAGTTTATTCGGTTATACATAGTGTTAAATATTTTGTTTTAATTGAAATAATAATTGCAGTCAATTATATGTTTAAAATTTTGTTTTATTAAAAGAAAGAATCTTAATAAATACAATTGTATAATATTTGGCGTTTGAGTTATTGTTATTAGTATTATTATTTTTTTAATTTTATCATTTAAATATAACCACCATTCATCATCACTAATAAATGTTAAGCGTTGGATCACACTTTACATATAACAAAATTTTAAGTAATTATAGGTTTATAACAAAAAGCTAAAATTTTATGTTGTGCTGATGGGTTTTGACCATCATCATCACTAATGAATATTAATGGTTAAATCACCGTTTAACTATAATGGTGTTTCAGGTAAATATAATGTTGTTTCAGGTAAATAGCTATAAATTTATAATAAGCTAAATCTTATGTTGCGAGATTAGTGCTGACCATCATCATCGCTGATATATATTAGTAATTAAGTCAAATTTTAACTATAATGTTTTAAGTAAATAGGGATTTATAAAAAAGCTAAATATCATGTGGTGAGATTCGTTATGATTATTCATCATCACTGGTAAATATTGATGATTAAGTTATCATTTTAAATATAATAGTGTTTTAAGTAAATAACTATAACTTATAAAAGGCTAAATTTTAGGCCATGAGATTCGTTATGATCATCATCATTGCTGATAAATATTAATAATTGAATCCCAGTTTAAATATAATAAGGTTTTAAGTGCTTATAGGTTCATAAAAGATAAATTTGTTGTTGTGAGTTAATTGCAAAAGCTGTGGCTGGAATCATGATCATCATCATTACCATTATATTATGATGAATAAATAAAGTAAATAGGTTTAATGGCTATCTATAAATAATGGTCCTCACTATGTTTGTTTGTGGGCCATCAGCAAGAGCATTTATGCATCTGTCAATCCATATAGGTAAACTAAGCTGGTAACACCTGTCAAGTATTAAATGAGAAATTACGGTATTGGGATCTTATAGTTTTATTGACACAGATAAAATATAAGAATGTCGTTTTTCATTCATCCAAGTGCATGTGTTGTAAAGAATGTACCATGTGGGTTTGAACCATGTACACTATGAACAAAGATGATATATCTTTATCTAGATTTGGACAGCCTAATGGTGCCTAGGTGAAACACATGTACATAAGTAAACTGAATAAAAGTTTGATTCCCTTTTCCCACTTGATAATATTTAATATTTCACTTTTGATATTTTTAAGTAGTCACAAATAGCACCAGTGTGTGCGACTATGAACTCTCTTATATATGTGGAAAGAGAAGGATTCTTTGTTGAAAGAATCTATTATTGGAGATAAGCATAATGCATTCCTTTATTTAGTGACAATGGCTAGTATATTTTATTAGTTACAATGACTTCCCAATGTCAGCAAATATTCTAAATCTTAAATTATGCCAGTAATTATATCAGTGATTATTTTATTTTTATTTGTTTTGAAATAAGATAATTTATTTATCTCATGGTTGTAGTGACTATATCAATATTTATGATAGTTGCAAACAGACTGTCATTATATTTCTTTCAGTTACAAAATAGCAGTAACTGCCATAATATATATTTTTATAATTACAATATATATACATTGTAATCATATGGTTGGGCTTGATTATATCAAACCATATTTAAATGATCAAATCTGAAAAATTTTAAATTTTAATTAATAACAATTGCAAAATATATAAATCAGTGAATTACATCAATGGTATGTTATAGTGGTTGCTAGGTTGTATCTTTAAAATTCAATAAATTATATCCTTAAATGTTCTGAATGTAAAAGAGATTTCATATGCATTGTAGGCTTTCAATAATATAAAATGATAATTTAACAGTATTATTATTAATTTGGGGGTATAAATATATTTGGTATTTTATCATTATTGAATAATAATTGGAAAGATTAAATTTTATAAGTCTTTTAGACAATTCCTAAGTATATTTTTTACAGTGATACTACTGAACAGTTTGATTAATTGTTACCAATGAATATAGGGAAGAAGTGTTAATGATATACACACTAGGCTGCCATTGGTCTAATTTTAATACCACAATTCAATGTAATAAAAGGTATAAATAACTTAACAGAGTTTGTAGGGGGGGAGGGACTATCAAGAAAAAAATCAGAGGGAAGACTTCAACATCTAAAACCTACAAAATTAGAAAAAGTTATAATACTGGGATTGAATTGAAAAAGATTAAAAGATATATTTTTAAAACCATGGAATAAGAAATTTTAACTCCTTGTATATATTCTCTCTACTTTTCCATTGATTGAAAATTGCTGGGGTTCACCCTGGAAGAAAAAAAAGAGAGCCATATTGGAAACTAATTGTCTGACAAAATGCAATTTCAAACTCAGGACTAAACAAGAAATTGTAAGCATGAACTTTTATTTCATCTATTTTAGTCAGTTTATATATTTAAAAGTTATGCGTGATTTATTTAGAGTGGCAAGAAAAAGAAAAAAAAATTCTGCACGCTTTTTATAAATAAAGAAGAAATATACGTTTTTCTTGTGAATTATATAATATTAAGAAAAATCCAATTTAAAAATAATTTGAATAAAACTTTTAAAATTCAAATAGAACAAAGTAGAAATTCATATCAAATGGTATAATGTTTAATCAATTTATAAAATGGGAAACTTATATATATATTTAAATAATAACCTTTATATTTATACTTTACGTTTGTCCAAATATAATAATAAATCGTGCTTTCACACTTCCAACGTAAAGCTATAGCTTTACGTTGGAACTGTGAAAACACGATTTATTATTATATATATTTAAAGAAAAAAAAATTGTCTGATAAACTTTTTGAGCGCCAACTTTTGTTGTCATTAGAATAAAAATTGGAATATGTTAACAGCACTAATAAATGCAAAAAGAAAATGTTTAACTCATAGTTATCAAATATATTTTATGGAAATCCTCATAAAAGAAAACAATAGTCATTTATTACATTATGAAAAAAAATACTTAATACTATTGATCTAGAACATAAATTAACAAATATCTACTTTTTAATAACTGTTGGAATGTTGTAATTGATAATAATTTTAAATGTAAACAAGAACATTTTGAAATGATTCAAAATACTAGAATCATTTTTTTTTTTAGATTGTTTTATTAAATTACCACAGATGAAAAAGAAAAAATTAACAAAATAATTTTGAGAAAGTTTTGTCTTGTTGTTAACTTGAAGATGCAGCTTATATTGAAAAAAAAAAATATATCTGTAGAAAAGAGAAGCACTATATTATTATTCTATTGCTACAAAATTTTGAGTGTTTGCTGTTTTTCAGTAGCAGGATCAAATATTAATAATAATTTTAAAAAAAAGATATATGGATGCATTACTCATAAAATGTTTTGCCCATGACATCATTTTCCCTCATCAGTCAGCTCATGATAAAGGAACAAACTATGAATTTGGAGATTCTGTAAAATGTGATAAAAAAATTTTTTTATTACTCGTGTTTATTATTATGTCATATTGGTTTTAATGTGTTATTAAGGTATATATAAATATTTTTTTAATATAGTAGTATGAATATATAATTGGACTGAAGACGGATTAAGGTAAAGGTATATAATTTATTATATATATATATATTATTTTACTGGTTGGTTTAAAATTTATTACTCTATCTAGTTTGTTTAGATATAAAGATACTCATCTCTTACATTAATGAAAATAGCTTCTGATATTCTATTGATGGGTAAACAGACAGAATAACTTGTCAAAGGTATGGTATAATGACACAATCATCTTATTATATGAGAGCTTTATATAACATTTTACATTTATTAAAATTTTGCCTATGAATTAGCATATCCACTTTAGTTATAGAATGTAGGCGATTCTTCATTGTCTATGTGTGTTTCTTGTTATAGCATAAACGTTATCATTATTTTAAAAATAATTAATGGTCGTGTGACTTACAATGTTGGTTTGTTTAATACACCATTAGTTTATGCATTGCAAAATGGGATATTTATATTTTAACTTTTATTCTTAGAATTATTTTATCTTGCTATTGTATTGATAAGGATTTGTGACAGCTTTCATCTGATAAGTATGTGCAATATATAATGGCATCAAATAATGTATCATTAATATTGTGCATGGGTAGATGGATCACTCTCCCATTGCTTATTCCAGAGAGGATTATATTGTTGAGGCAGATAAATAGTTAATGCTTAGTTGCACAGTTAATCCCTAGAGAGGATTATATTCATGGCATGTATTCTGTTTCCCTGTGGTGAGACAATGTCCACACATTTTGTACCTAGGAAAAAGGCATTGGAATCGACCATATTATTATTGTACTATATGTTGTTTTGTAAAGCTGAGCCAGATAAATAGTTATTGCTTAGTTAGCACAGTTAATCCCTAGAGAGGATTATATTCATGGCATGTTTTCTGTTTCCCTGTCCACACATTTTGTACCTAGGAAAAAAGTATTGGAATCGACCATATTATTGTACAACTATATAAAGTTGTTTAGTAAAGCCTCTTTTTACTGTCTGATCCCTCATGATGTTATGTAGTTATTTTTCCACAAAGTTATCATTAATTCACTCAGACAAAAAATTTAAGAGTGATGAAACCAGCAGTGCAGAAATGAAATATGCTGAGAGAAAAAAAGTCTGGATAAGAGACATTCTCAGAAGTATTAGATGAAAGGTGTAATCAAGAACATCTGTTAAGATAAATAGCAATTATCCAGATAGAAACAGGAAAAACCATGCAAAAAATACATAAATCATGTTAGGTGTCGTAAAGAAGAAATTGATCAAATCTGAAGTACTACAGTGCAGCATTCAAAGTTACATATAGAAATCGAATGAACCCAAAAAAACGAAAAAACAAAGACAACGAGAACATTACTGTTGAAAGGAATATGTGAGACTTCAAAAACTATAATTTCTGATGTGGAGATGTGCTATATTTAAAATGTAAATAAAATGTTGGATTTAGAATACAATTAATAATTGTGCTAAAGTTGAAAAAAATATTTAAAGTATTATGAAATAAAAATTAAAAAATTATAAATATTAAAATTAAAATATGCTGATAAGACAAGCATTCTCATATTAGAAAATAGTGTTCTAAAACATTCCATGACTATAGAATTGTTACCTGGGATTGGACTGAGAAAGGAATAAAGGTTCACTGAGAAGAATTGAGATATTCACTTGTAGACTCGCATCGACAGATTTGGTTGTGTTTTATCTGAAAGAAGAGGACCAAGTGTTCAAAGGGCTACGGATGACACAGTGAACTCTACCATCCAAAGTTCAAAAGAGGACAGAGAAACTTTTGCAGGAATGTTTTTGTATGCCTCTATGGCCGAGTAGCATAAGTGTTATTATAATATTAATCTGTGTAATGTTAAGTTGTATATATTAAGCATTGTTAATTTAACTTTTACTAATGTTATCTTGTTGGTAATAAATGTGAAATTTTTGTCATAAAGTTTTCTGGTTTATAATTATTTCTGCTTGCCAAACAACCTTTATTACAACTGCAGTATTCATGAGGGCTGTACACAGCCATGACATAATATAAAATCTAGATTAATTATTATGTAGCCAATGTTAAATTTAGTGCATAATTGTCATATCTCATCATGGCTTCAGAAGTGGACTAATCCAGATTCCTTCCTTATCTGATCGGATTGAGCATTCATTATTGCTAACCAATGAGTACACATATAGATAGATCACAGTCAATGGTTAGTATGGGTAATAGGCAATGATGCTCTCTGAATGTGATTGCTTCCAGTAAGGTTTGGGATTTGGCAATAAATAATCAGCCATTTTGAAGGTAAGGAGAGAATCTCTGTATAAGCTAAGTGACAGCACATCTTCATTGAAATCACTGCTAACAGTGAGCATTTCCATTATAGGCATTATGCTATATGTCTACACAATGAGGCATGTCTATGATAGGACTCGAAACTACTAAGACCTGAGCCGACTTGAGGAAAACTATCTGATACAGCTGGAAGTCATTGGACAAACTCACAAGCCAGACTGTTACATACAGCTGGAAGTGAGTCGAGTCTTTCGGGCCAGCCCTGTATTAATTGAGATTATATATGTGGCAGTATATTCATTGATATTAAATATTATGTAAATATTTAATCCTAATACATGATATTAAATATTATGTAAATATTTAATTCTAATACATCATATTAATTGAACTTCAGGTGTTCATTTTTTTTGTTACCGTTGATGTGAGTCTACAATCCAGACCAAATACAACAAAATTGGCACAGTCTGACAAAAGAAATATTTTTCTTCATGACTGGAAAAATAGAGTAAATACACAAGTGTGCAGTTAAAGACATTCATCATGTTTACAATACAGTGATTATTAATATCACTATTCTGCACAAATAAAAATCAGATTCAGCAGTTAGAAAAAAAAAATTGACCGCAAACATTAAAGGCATGTCGATTGAAGTGGGTGTGTTATTCGTAATATAGTGACAGAAGCTCTCCCTAGTGGAGTGTTAGCTTTGTCATTATTGTTTTGGGCAGTTACAAACAGTATCTGTCAAATCAACATTAGGCATGGTAACTCGCAATTGTTTCTCTCATGATATATAGAGGGAAAATTACAGACTAGCTAATTTTGCTGGATCCATGGAACTTTTGATCCAGTCTACCCTGAGGGGTGGTCAAGCTATAAGGAGTGATTAATTTTTTTACATACAGGCTAACCAGATCAAGAAGCCTGAAGTAAAATTAGCCACATTTATGGTGAGAATAGAACTTCTGACATACAAGTTCCTGAAATCACAATCTATGTCAGAAAAGCCATCTTGACAAAACATTAGCAATACTCATAGATTATTTTTCCCCAAAACCTCTGCCAATAATGCAGAGATATTATTTCAATCTCTGCATCCAAGAGGGGGGAGGAAGCCAGAGAGTTGGCAATGGGAATCGAACATTGGCATTAAAGTGTGATTTCAAAGACTTCCTGAATGAAGCACTTCATGATCATTTTATTTGTGGGATAAATGATCACAATTTAAGACTTAAACTACTACTGATGCCGGATTTAAACTTTGAGTCAGCTTTGTCCCAAAGCAATACTAGCAGAATCAATAGCTAGTCGGGCAACGCCATTATAAAACATTAATTATGATGTGCCAAAGATCAAGCAAATCACTGGGTCGATCAATCACTCGGCCAGCTCAGATAATTCAGTAATAATGAGTATAAAACATTGTTATAGATGTAATGAACAGATGCACACACATACAGGATGCTGGCATCGCTCTACTGTGTGTACATTTTGCAAGTGAGTCGAGCATATAAGAACTGTTTGCCAAAAATAAAGAGACAAATAGCCGATATGAGAATGGAAAAACCCATTTCAAATGTGAGAATGGAAAACACTAATCCAAAACATAACAAAGGTAATAATACAAAAAATAAACAAGTTGCCTTATAAATCATATAAAAGACAATCAGTCAGGATTTAAGCACAGGATTATGATTAATGATATACCAGTTACAATGGAACTGGAGATAAGGTCGCAGTGTCCACTGTTTCAAAAAAGACCTGGACTACCATTAATAAAAATAAGGAATATAAACTCAGCAAGTCAATAACAGACTATCAGGGCAATCAAATAAAACTGATGGGCCAACAACAGTTAAAAATTATGATGCCTAATAAGATTATATAACTACCACTGGTGGTGGCATCAGGTAATCATAGTAACTTAAGCCGTGAGTGGTTCAGTCACTTAGGCTTTACAATAACAAAGGTGAACCAGGTCACAACATTAAGCAAATTAAAGTCTGATTACTCAGATGTATTCTACCAAAGATCTGGATCTGTACTTAGGAGAACGAATTCATTTACCACTAAATCAAGACGTAAAACCTATTGCTTCTCAGTCCAGATCACTCTGACCTTGAGAACTAAAGTTGAGGCAGAACTGGAACATCAGGAGTTATAGAACCCATAACATACTCAGAATGGGCCATCCCAATAATGCCAATTATCAAAGAAAATGGTGATGTGTGTATATGTGGGGATTATTGGTGCACAAATTATTAAAGCACTGGTACCGGATAATTACCCACCATTACAGTTAAACAAATCTTATCCACATTGTGAGATGGTCGAGTTTTCACAAAGATCGATTTAAAACATTCATACTTGCAACTACCAGTGGATGATGAGGCTGCAAGAACATCGTCAATAATAATACATAAAGGCTTATTTAAAATGAACTGATTGCCTTTTGGTATATTGTTTGCCCCAGTGATATTCCAGAGAGCCATGGATCAATTGACTGCTGGAATACCAGGTGCACTACCGTATTTTGATGATTTTTTATTAGTGACATGTATACCAGAACTACTCTGGAGTGCCACCAAAAAACTTCTAGACAAATTCAAAGCTTCTGACATTAAAATAAACTTGGATAAGTGTATATTTGAAGCCAATAAACTGGAGTTTCTTGGATACAGGATAGATGCAAGAAGCATGCACTCCAACTTGAAAGTAAGTTATGGCAATTAAAAAAACCAAAACACCTATAAATAAGAAAGAACTACAATCCTTTTTGCAACACATAAACTATTATGAAGATTTTTTATATCATAAAACTGAGACAGTTAAACTACTATATAGGTTGCTGAACAAAAAGACTGTATGGAAGTGGGACAATAAGAATAATAAAGCCTTCAAGAAAATGAAAAATTTAATTTTGGAAACTAATGTTGGCACATTTCAATCCCAAAAAAGTGCTAAATACTTACATGTCATGCATCGCCAATCAGAACAGGAGTGTTGTTGTCCCATAGAAATAATGATGGGACACACAGCCCTATTGCCTTTGCATCAAAGTGTCACTCAAAAGCTGAGAAAAGTAAGGCTCAAATTGATAGAGGCTCTCGCTTTGATTAATGGCATTAAAAATTTCATGACTACCTATATGGTAGATTGTTCATCCTACAAACAGATCATAGACCCCTATTGGGAATATTTACATCTGACAAGGGAATCCCTCAGCATACTTCACCATGAAAACTGGGGTGGTTCATTTTTTTTGTCAGGCTATAATTTTATACTATAGTATATAGAGGGAAAACATATTCTCCATGTTGATGCATTAAGTCAGCTGCCTGCAGAGGCCACAAATGATCTAACGACATCAGGTCAATCAATTAACATGAGTGACTTGGAATCAAATACACCCCTGTACAATAAGACAGTGGCTTAATGGACCACTAATGACCCTGGATTCCAAAAGGTACAAACATGGATCCAACAGGGTTCACCAAATAAAAAACTGGATGAGTTGCATTCAGCTACTGGATACAAAGGCTGGATCTCTCAATGGAACATGGCTGCATTATCCAGGGATCCAGAGTAGTGATTCCCCCAGCTGAATAATCCCAGGTGCTCAGTTTGTTACATAATGGGCATATGGGAATAGTCCAAATGAAGATACTGGCAAGATCATTCGTGTGGTGGCTATTTTGGATGCTGATATTGAGGCTAAAATCCACCACTGCTGGGGGTGCAAAATGAATCAAAATGTGCCAGCAAAGGATAAAACAGTTCAGTGGCCCAAACCTGAAATAACCATGCTGGCCCATGGAAAGGCAAGTGACTGGAAGTGATGAAAGTCAACAGCAACAACAGAAGCTCTTAGGAGGCTATTTGCAACACATGACCTACCTAAAACAAGTGTCAGCTAATGACACAGTATTTATAGCAAATGCATTCAAAAATTTTTGTACTAACAGGGGCACTGAGCTAGTATAAGGCCAACTTTCATCCAGAAAGCAATGGTCAGACTGAAAGACTAGTTCAAAAGAAAAAAAATTGATAACAAAATGGATACAGGAAGCTGGAAAACCTGGATTGCCAGAATGCTGCTAGCACAACATTCCACACTAAGTACAGCAACAGGAAAGACCCCAACAGAACTGCTATTCAATAGACATTTGTGATCCAAACTATGAAAAAAAAGAAATGACAATATTGTAACGAGCACAGACGTTCGTAACATTGTTTTTTTTTTATATATTATTAAACAAGTTAAAATAAGAAGTTCGCATTTAAAAATTTTCTTTAAGAATTAATAATTGAAATTAAATATCATCTTAAACTCGTACATGTTAAATCGCACAGATAATGAAAAATTATTAAAATAAAACTTTATTAAAGAAAAAGTATTTTAAAACTAAATTTTAAAAAGATTTGGAGATAAAATTATATCTTTAAATTTAACTTTAAATATATTTTTGATTTGGAAAACAGGGTAATTAATCAGAAATGGAAATGATTGTTAATTAGTTAAATGTAAACCAGCCTTGGGCATTTAAATGTAAAAACATCAGTCAGAGAGGAAAACAATAGAAACTTTTAGCAAATGAAATAAATCCATTGGGAAATCGGACCTCAACGAAAAGGACCATCGCATCGGTGACGTAATGTAAATTCAATCCTTCACATTAATATAAAAGGACAAGTTTGGAAATTGATTATTACGATGTGACTATATGTAGTAGTACGGAGTTGGAGGAATTGATAGACGCACTGTCAATTCTTTCAGCTGTTAAAGAAAAAAGAAATGAACTATCGTTTCCTACATTGAGGACCAATTAAACTAAAAAACCTCCGAATGAATAAATAAAACCACGGCTAAATGGATACCAATCTTAGGACGGCGTGGGAATTCACGTTCATGGCAAGCAACGGATAAAGTTGGACGTTTTAAAAATCGTAAGAACTTTATATTCACTTGAAACAATAAGAACTCTAAATTTTAAAACTTTTTAGTAAATAATGCATTAGTTTCCTATCTGACTAAAGTAGTTAAAATGTTATTTGATGTATTTTTTATTTATTTGTGTAAAATCATTTCCATTTATTTAATTTTGTTCTTTAAGTTTATTTATGATTTCTGTTTTCCGATAAATTAAAATATATCAATGTTAAACTTAAATCGGGCGTGAATGGCTGTATAGATTTGTAAAGTTATATTAGGTGAGGGTAATCTTGGGTTATTTGTTTCGTGGTTAAATTGGGTCAATGGATTGGATATTGATTCGCTATGGGCAGAATCGCTTCATACGCCGCACACTTCCGTTTGCCTATGGAAGGAATTATAAGTCGGATACCGCAGTTCCTTTCTATGGAGTTTTTTGTTTTATTGCTCTTCTTTGCAGATAGATGTAATATTCCTATCTCATGAGAAGCAATTTCTTCTCTTAACTTTTTGTGCTGCCGTATTTTATTTCATTGAATACATCGATATATCAGATGAATTGATGCCGGTTTGACTACGAATTTTAACCTAAGGTTAAAAAGGGATAGAATGTTTATTTTCAAAAGCAAATCTATGTGGTCTATTCATACTTGACCCTAAATAAAAATGCATTAAATTTAAGTTGTTTATAGACGCTTGCATGGATTGGTTATCGGTTAAGTATGTTTTGGGTTTTCATATTTGATCAAAATATATAGACATTCGATAAATAATGATACCTTACGGTGAGTATCTAAAATGTATTTATTCGGATGTCTTTTAAGTTATTGGTGACAATGCAAGTATCTTATGGTGAATACTATTGGGTTACGTATAAATTTCCCTCCGCAATTGTCAGTAATCAATAATTTTGTATTTTGATCGTTTATGTTTACTTTGAAATGTTTTTGACCGTGAAATCTATGTAACCGATCTATATTCAACATTATAAACAAGCTTTCCTAAATTTATCTGTGCGAACTTAATTAAAATGTAAAATTAGAATATAATAGTAATTAAATGTAAATTAAACTCAAAAATCAAAGTTAAAAATAATGTTAAATGTTAAAATGTAAACTAATACTAAAATAATTTTAAATCTTATATATATGTGCATAAATAAATGTTTGTATGTTAATTACTGGCAGTGGCTTATTTTATTTATTTTTTTAATATTGAAATATAATTAGATACCATATGATATTATTAAATCTCTGCTACTCCCTGAGCTAGTGTCATGGGCTAACGACCGGAACCAAAATATTTTTTAAAAAAATTTTTTTTTTTTTTGACTTACGTATCTGCCTACTTTATAAATTTTTCTAGGTTCAAATGCCTAGATGGCGCCCTGTAGTGCAGATTACGATAAGTCACTTTCTCCGGATCGTTACAATATAAAAGTGCATATAAGCACTTAGGTGTTATGCATAATGTACAATGGATCCACAAAATGGATATCAAAACAATGGTGATGCAATTAAAACGACGTTACACAGTAGTAGAAATGGCAGATGGTTGTCAACATCATCACCATGTAAACCTACTGAGACTAAATCATACACAAACTGAAGACAGCAGCAAACCAAGTGAACATCCAGGGACAAGCACATCATCAAAAAGATGATGACAATCAAACTGAAACCAGCTGCAAACCAAAGGAACCAACAAAGTGAACAAGATATCCAGCACATCTGTATGACTATGTTCTCCAACACTAATTTAGTCAGGGAAGGGATGTCAGATCTCAATTTGTCTTCAGAAGTGGAGGGATGTCAGATCTCACTTTGTCTTCAGAAATAGTCTAGTCCAGATTCCTTCCTTATCTGATCGAATTGAACATTCATTATTGCTAACTAATGGGTAAACATATAGATAAAACACAGCAATGGTTTGTATGGGTATTAGGCAATGAGGCTCTCTTAATCCGATTGCTTCCAGTAAGGTTGAAGATCTGGCAATAAATAGTCAGCCTTTTTGGAGGTAAGGAGAGTCTGTCTAATCTAAGCTTTGGTATGCATTCTCCATTGAAACCATTGCTAACTAAAGCATTTCCATTATAGCCATTATGCTATAGGTCTACATGAGGCAAGTCAATAATGGGACTGGAAGCTGCTAAGACTGGAGCCGAGTTGAAACAAGCCATCTGCTACATCCAAAAAAATCATTGGACAAACTCAGGAGCCAGGCTGTTACATACAGTTGGAAGTGAGTAAACTCTTTCAGACACCACCAGCCATGCATTAATTGAGATTATATATGTTGCAGTATATTCACTGAGGCTGCAGAAAGGAGTTTTCTATTAACTGAAAGGAGACCCTTTGATTCCTCTTGGAGGCCTTAAAGAAACCGAACAGGGCAAATTTCCTAATGTCCACTCCATACGTTCTTATCGTTGCAGCTGTTATTACTATGTGATTATTCATATAGTATTCGAACATGGATGGGCTGCTCACCAACATGCATGGCCAGTGTGTTGAGTTTATTGGCTTTTTACCTCTGAGTTTAAGTCAAGAAACATCATGATCTTTCTTCTCAGTTGAATGATAAGGCAGAATGAATGTATGTGTAAATGATAACTATTTTCTAATAATTATACAATTATGACAGACAAAAATAAATCATGGCCCTTATTCCCAGGAGGCTGTAAAGTCACCAACCAAAGCAGCAGTTGGAGGCCAAAGGCAGAGGGTGCTAAGAAACCCCTGATTGCGGACACAGGCTGCCATTTGTTGACAACTTTTTATTTAGGTACTTACAACTGCAGATCACTTTCAAGTGAAGGAAGATTGCAAAATTAGAAGAACTGTCTTATATTAAATGGAACATTATTGGACTTTAAGTTAGAAGAAAAGGTGAAGAGACAATTGATCTAAAAAGTGGACATGTACTCTGTTATAAAGGCACAAATATTGGAAATACAAGTGGAGTAGGATTCATTATAAATAAAAAGTGGAAGAACAACATTGTTGAGATTGATGGTGTATCGGACAGAGTGGCAAGATTAGTTATACAACTTAATAGCAGATACCAAATGCAGATAATTCAGGTTTATGCTCCAACAAGTTCTCATAGTGATGAAGTAGTAGAAAATTTTTATATGGATGTCAAAAGGCTTTTGATCAGAGTAAACAACATTTTAAAATTGTTATGGGAGACTTTAATGCTGGAATTGGTAAACAAATGAAAGATGCAAGTGCTGTAGATAATTTTGGTTATGGTAATAGAAATGAGAGAGAACATAAACTTGTGGAGTTTGCAAAAAAAAAAAACATTTATGTTATGAATTCTTTTTTTGAAAAAAAATGTTAAAAGGAAATGGACATTGAAGCATCCAAATGAAGGTACAGCAGAATTGGATTATATTTTGACTAACAGAAAATACATATTTCAAGATTGTAATGTTCTTAATAAATTTAACACAGGAAGTGACCATTGATTAGTAAGATGTAAGATACGTGTTAATGTAAAGCTAGAGAGACAAAAATTTAAACAATATTTACAGTTGATATTCCTAATCTTCAGAAACATTCTAATGAATTTAAATTAGAACTTACAAATCAGTTTCAAGCATTAGTAGATTTTGAACATGATTCAAATTTAAATAAAATTAATATGAAAATAACTGATACACTTTTGAAAACTGCAACAAAGATAGCTGTAGAAAAAAGCAGCAATTGGCTAATAAAATTTCTATTGAGACTAGAGAATTTATGAAGAAAAGAAGGAATATGAAGATATACAAAAATGATGCATTAAAAAGGATTGAATATCTCGAATCTTATAAAATAGTGGGGAAAGGAATTGAAAATCATATAAGAAAGTATAACTGTGAAATAGCAAGGAAAGCTGTAGAAGAGAGTAAAAGTCTCAAGAGTGGAAAACAACATTTTAGTATTGGTAGGAAATTTATATCTGCAATAAGAAAAAAGATGGAATTATTACTAAAAAGAGAGATGACTTCATGAAATGGGTAGAAGACTTTCATCAAGAATTATATAGTAATAAAGAACAAGTACCTCCTATACCTATTACATCTTCCGAATTGCCCGAAATTTTAAATGAAGTGAGACATGGAATTAAATGTATGAAGAAAGAAAAGGCTCCAGATATTGATGGAATTATAATTGATATATTAAAAGAAGCAGGTAAAGAAATATAATTTTTTTTAGCAAAGTTATATACCAAATGTCTAAATGATAAAGATGTACCAGATGATTGGAAGAATGCAGTATTAATATTAATATTTAAAAAAGTTGATAAAGAAGATATTAGAAATTACAGTCCCATCAGCCTTTTATCAGTTTTATACAAAAATTTTACCAAGACAACTCGTCTACAGAGAACATTGGATTTCCATCAACCAAGAGAACAAGCTGGATTTAAAAGTGGTTTTAGTACAGATCATATCCAGGTATTGAGAGAAGTTATAGAAAGGACAAATGAATATGAGTTGCCATTATGCTTTGGATTTGTAGATTATGAAAAGGCATTTGATTCTATAAACATTTCTTCAGTGATTAAAGCATTGGATCATCAAGGTATAGATCCAGGATATTGTCATATTTTAAAGAATATTTATAAAAATGCAACAGCAACAATTATATTACATAATGCTACTGGGAAAGTCAACATTGTGAAGGATGTAAGACAGGGTGACTCTGCATCTCCAAAACTTTTTACAGCAGCGCTGCAAGAAGTATTTTGTGGATGCAAATGGGAAGCTAAAGGAGTGAAAGTAAATTGAGATTATTTAAGTCATTTAGATTTTGCAAATGATGTAGTTGTTTTTGCAAATAATGGTTTAGAGCTGCAGGAAATGTTTCAGAAGTTATCAGATGAAAGTAGGAAAGTAGAACTAAAGATAAATATTGAAAAGACTAAAGTAATGTTTAATGGATTTTCTCAAAATATGAAAATTAAGATTACAATGAGTTAGAAGAAGTTAACAGTTATAAATACCTTGGTCAGATTATTAATACTGATGGAAACATAATGGGTGAAATTAATCGAATTAAACTTAGTTGGAGTGCTTTTGGTAGAAATAACTCGATACTAAAAGGAAATATGCCTGTATGTTTGAAAAGGAGTTTTTAATAAATGTGTTTTACCAGTTCTTACTTATGGATCTGATTCTTGGACACTTAATAGAAGAGCAATACAGAGACTTCAGACCATTCAAAGAAGTATGAAGAGATGCATGTTGGGAGTAACAAGAAGAGATCAAAAACCCAATATATGGGTAAGAGAACAAAGTGTTACTGACCTCATTGAAAAAATTAAGACTGAAGTGGAGTTGGGCTGGACATATTGCTAAAAGATGATAATAGATGGACAACTGTATTAGACTGGATTCCAAGAGATTGTAAAAGACCCAGAAACAGACCACATGTGAGATGGATGGATGCAATAAGAAAGTGTGCAGGGGTGATGTGGAGAAGAGAAGCTAAAGATCGGAGGAGATGGATTGAACTTGGAGAGACCTTCATCCTGCAGTGGATTGATAATGGTTGATTATGATGATGATATTCACTGATATTGTGTATTATGTAAATATATTGCATCATAATAAATCATATTAATTGAACTTCAGGTGTTCGTATTTTTTGTTACCATTGACCAAACACAACAATAATATTATAAAAGCAATCAATATTTCATCTGCAGCACATATTTAAGTACTAAAATAATTACAATAACATATAAAAAAAGCTGGAATCATTACATCAATGCTCATCACCATTAATATTCTGGGCCCTAATGCTACTATGAATGGACTGGCCTTCAATAAACTAGTTATCATAAAATCTATTGTAAAATAAATGATTTAAAAGTGACATTTTACTACTTAGTGCCATCCAAATAAATTTATAGAGAACCATCTAGATGTCCACACATATATATTCACAATATATCACAAATACTATTATGTCCAAGATAGTTTAGAGATTGCAAAAAATCTGGTGACTGTGAACAAGAAAATACACCCATACGTAAAAATCTATTCTAGTATTACATCACTTCCCTAACATAACTTAATGGAAGATCTGTTAAATTAATATACAATACAAAAAACTCATTCTGATTTCGACTACTTGCAGATATCTGAAAATATTTCCATAGACTGAAAAGTAAATTATACAGATAATATTATTTAGTTTACAGATATATAAATTAGAAATAGAAGTATGATCTTAACCCCTTTTTATTCAGAAATCCCTATCAATGCTTAAGGCAATGAATGCAAGACTGCCAGTGGACTCACTACAGGAGATTGAGCCTAATGACACGCTACCGCCCATACAAAATAAATGGGCCATGGAGCTGCTAGCATATGCCAACAAATTCTTCAAAGTTATAGCATTAATTATTAACAATATTAACACTTACTGGCAAGTTTACAAATACATGCATGCAAACATTACTGAATTAATTACTGAGTTTGACTTATCTACCAGATTAATCAGGAAATTAAAATTTTGCTATTTAGAAGCCAAACATATTTATTTTATCATAAAACTTAATTTGAAAGCCTTGTCAACTAATCTTTTTTTGGTAAATTATAGAAATTTCTCTAAAATAGAACCACTATGTAGTTTATGTAAAATAGTGGATGAAACTAGTGGACATATTTTTACTGCTTGCCCATTTTTGAGTCCTGCTAGACAAAATATTATAACCAGAGTACTGCCAGCTAACATGAAAATTCTAAGAATCAAGGATTCTATAATGAGTGGTGTTTTTACTGCGATTAGAATGGGATGGTTCCAGCTTTATGCCATGTGGTTAACTAGAAATTATTTTGTTTTTAAGCAAGGAATTAAGGAACCATGGAGGATATGTAAAAAATTTATTCAAAGGACTATGTTCAGGGATCACTTGTTAACGCCGGAAAAGCTCTTCAGGGACACTTGGGGACAACTTAGGCCACTGGATGAAGAGCCTATCCTTAGGCATGCTAATTAAATATTAATTCAAGGTTAAAAAGTAAATGGTCCAGTCAGATGGAGAATAACAAAGGATTGGTGTCAATTAAAATGTAGACTGCATAATAATCGCTGGCTAAGTCACTAATTGAAGATGAAGAGCCAGTTGTTCTGATATAAAACTAGTTATATAATAATTACAGATTATGTTTGAATGATGAGCTTCTCGCTCTGATCATGAAATTAATTTGTCATAATAATTGTAACTAATGTATAGAACGGGTATATTTTCTAATTTGGAAAATTATTTACTAATGATTGATGTAATAAGTGTAACAAATCTAAACAAATGTATACCAAAAAGATTTAGACTGTAATTTTATGCATATTTTCCTAAATAAAAAAAAAAGTATATATTATATACCTGAGTCTAGATATAATGTAGAAAATCTGAACACAGACTTTAAAGCTCCCTTCAGCCATTCAGTCTATCTCAAACAACCGATACATATGACCACACACATGTGAAAAAAAAATACATATTTCACGCTGAATCAGCACTCATCAGTTGGTCCAGATAATTTAGATATATAAATTGTAATAAATATTAAATAGTCATATATGTATGCACACACATGCATATCTAATAATAAAAAATATTTTAATCATTAGTAAGTTAAAAAATATTCTATAACAATATATAAATAATTAAATGGTAAATATAATATGAGCACAAACAAGTGCTTGTTTTAATATTAAAATAAAATATTTCAGTTACTAATTTTAATTGTAATAAACAGCCATCATAAATCAGTATAGCCATACCAATTTTTTAAAAAAAGGGTAAGAAAAAAATCATTCTATAAATGAGCAAAACCATTCTACAAATGAGTTTTACAATATGAACCGAATCTGTGAATCACAAATATATTCGCATATCATTTTATTTGATATTTTCCAATGACGTCTTTTAGTTTCCTCAGCAGAAACTTTTCTTTATGGAACATTTCAACACCATGTCTAATTGTAACTCACTAATGTATTCTTTTCTTAGCCATATCTTCCCAATAGAAACCATTGATATATCTCACCTTATTCCAAAAATCCCATGTTGTGATCCCTCGATGCTTTGTTTTCTCTCTTCTCAAGCTGGAGAAACTCTTTATTTTTACAATTAAATAACCTTGAAATTTGTGTAAACTCCTCTTTTTCCTCACTGCCCTTTTCTCCCACTTGGAGAGACTCTGGGTTTTTCCTTGTTCTACGGGTTTTGTATCTGGCAGCTCACTGTCTAAAGATTTCCATTCTAAAAAATCTTTGAAAGTGCCTATTTCATTTTCAGCCATCTTTTTTTGTGGTCCATTTCATACTGCTGCCAACTCTCTACCTGTTCACATAATTCTGACACTGCAAGTTTGCTTTGTAATTTTCCACTTAAGTTCTGAGTTTTGTTGTTCATGTTCTATTATTCGTTGTCTAGAAACTTTCAATCTTCCTTGAAATTCTTCGAGTTCAGCTGATTTCTGTTTTATGGCCTGCTGACTTTGTGCCTGGGATGACAGCAGCTCTGTTTTTTCTGTGATCAAGATATCTATCGTCTGTATGTGAACCTGGAGTTGCTCCTTCAGAGAACCTTGCTCTTTATACTGCTTCTGTTCAGAGTCTTTCTGTTCCTCTTCAAGTTGATTTTGTAATATGAAATTATAACTTTTCAGTTCTTGTAATGGCAAGTTGAGTTGCAGCTCAGATTGCGTTTTTTTCTCATTCATAGTAGCTAATTCTTGGTTCCTTGACTCCAATTCTTGTAGTTTGGTCTGTAATTTAATGATCCCTATAGGTCCTTGCAAAATGGTCCTATATCTCATGGCACTGCTTTGTGCCTTAGTTGATATATAGTTGATACTATATGTTCTATCATTTGTGCCAGGATTACATTTCCATTGTCGACTATCCCTTTCAGGTGATTGTCTGCATGCAGGTGCAAAAGTGGCTTTTAGTTTGGCATTTGAAACACGTTTCTTGTTTCCATTTAGTCTTTTGCTATATGGCCTGTTTTCCAGCAGCAGTAGCATTTAATTCTGTTATTTCTCTGGGGTTCCCATTGAAACAAACTTATTTCTGCTTTATCAGTTTTGAAAACTTGCTCATTAATTTTATCTGAAAGCCTGTGCCTGTTCTTGAATTAGCTCATAAGCTATTTGTTTCTTTATAGCGCTCTTGTATGTTAGGTCTGCCTCTATTAACAGCTGTTGTCTGAGCCTGTCATCAGATATTCCCCATAGCAACTGATGTAATAATATTTCTTCTACAAAATCACCATAAACCCAATCTTTCTCTAGCTCCTTGAGTGCTTAAATTATATTGTTTGATTGTTTCACTATTTAGTTGTTTTCTATTTCTTAACATGTGGCAGGATGGGTGAGGGTTAAAGCCTCTGGGTTAATTCCTTGAATGGTACATTTTCATCTATGGGATTTTGGTATAATTTATTGGCAATTTCAATAATTTTTTTCCCGAGGATTCATAAGAGGGTGACTACTTTCTGCTTGTTGTCTTCAATGCCATTTAAAATGAAGAAATTTTCAACTTGCGACAGACATATTGGCCGATCGGCCATGTTTTCTATATCGAACTCTCCAATAGAGTTTTGTCCAAAAACCGACATTTTATAATTAATTGCTGGTTATTCAATTCACTACGGTTTTTAGGTTCGACTAATTTGACTGCACCAGGTTGCTGTGTATTGACTCTTCAATTACAGTGCACGAATATTAGTTCCCGAACTAGTTTAGAGTTTGATTTGCTAACTAGTTTATATAAAGTTCTCAACTGTTCCAAGATAAGCACGGGATGAGATTGGTGTATACAAATTAACACAGTTCTGGGCCCTGCCAAGCTGTATTAAAAAAGCTCACTATGTACATACAATAATTAATACTCGAACTATAATCCTGATCATATAGTTTCTAAGTCTTAATTCTCTCCTTTCTCAACATAGGGTAATTCTCAATTCCCATGCTGTTCCCTTGCAACGGATGATCTACTGGAATTCACTGAATGCGCTCTGTACTCTCACTGGCGTTCATTTCCAAATCCCCCCTTTTATCTGTTTAGTTTCTTTTGTTTTCTGGGAGTATACTAGTTTATAATTAAGGTGGACTTTAATTAAATTCCTTTTGTTATCTGATTAATTAGTTTGGGTCAATTAATTGCATTTTAAGCAGACTCAGACAACAACTAATTATAATGTCTATAATTAAAATATTAGAAATTTAAAATGTCTTTTAAAAGGAATATTTTATGTACATTTAATTTTAAGATGCATATTTTACACTTCTTTAGAATGCCTTTGAGATAATTCTTACAACATAGACGATGTCTACCTCTTCTACAAAACCCATGTCCAAGTTCATTATAAACCTTTTTTTTTTAATTTCTATTGTTCATTCATTTTACATGTCCAATCTAACTAAAATGTGAATGTACAATGATGGATTCAATGATATCATATCCAGCAAGCTGAAGAACATATTGATTGGGTTTATTATCTTACCATTGTATTTTTTAAAATTTTACAGAGTATTCTTAAATGGAACTTTTCTAAAGTTTTTGTATTGTGCCAATAGTGTATTCAAGTTTCACTTCCAAACAGTAAATTAGGTAAAATAACAGCTATATAAACAAGTTAGTTGCAATAACTATTTCCCTGAGATGAAATACTCTATTTTTAAACTGCAGCAGAACATTGGAGTCTGTATTGATCTCAACACCAAGTTCACTTTACTACATATAAAACTATCAAGATATTTAAACTAATTTATATTCTCAAACCGATAACTATCCAAACTAAAAGTTACTGAAAATATTTTCTTCCATCACTAGGGGATAAAGAACTTGAGTTTTCTGAACATTAATTAATAAACCAAGATCTTTAAATATTGAATTAAAAGCATTAAAAACATTCTGTAAATTGGTTTTTGAATTGATAAAAATAACAATCATTTTAGCATACTGCAAATCCTGGATTCAAGAAAATGAAGTTTTTCTTTTTGCTTTTAATTGATTCAAATTAAAAACATCTACTTTCAAACTGGCATCATATCTTGTTCCCTATTTGATTAAACTATCTACAAATAATTCCAAAGACCATTGTTATAAAAATTGAAAATCATGTTAAAACAAGTACCCAACTTAGTTTAACATGTTTTATTTCAATGCCTTAGGCTTTTCCAACTATCAAATTTTAGTGGGCAACCAAATAATTTCACATAATGTCATACACTTATCCTATTAAACGATTCAAATGCCTTGACAAATCAATAAAAACAATGTATAAATCATTCCTTTATTTTTGACACTTTTCTTGCATTTACCAGCTAAAAAAATATTTGTACTATTTCTTGACTCTCTAAAATCATACTGAGCCTCTGGTAATCAGTCACCTATAACTGAAAGCAACCTATTCATAATTCTTGAAAGTACTTTTGCTGTAGTCAGTAAAAAATATTTCATACTAATTATGGCAATTTTGTTTTTAAAAATTGTATTAGTAACCTTAAAAACGGGTAACACAACTTCATGACACCAGATATTCTTAAAAATTTGAATATTTTTGAAGTTAAAACATATTACCACTACATTTTAAAACCTCTGCAGGTATTGCATCAGGACATGATAGCCTTTCCAATTTTAAGATTATAAAGGACTGTTTGACTTTATTAAGCTGAAAATCTTTATCCAAATCTAAATTAGATAAAATGAACATATCATTAAAAATCATCATCTCTCTTATCATTATTAAAAAACTAATCAAAATACTTTCTCCAGATGTTCAAAATATCATTGCCATCATATAAGAGAATGTCATTGCTAGATTTAATATGATTGCAATACTGTTTCTGAGGTCCATATGTTGGTTTCATACCACCAAAAAAAGATTATGATTGACCACGATCAGCAAATAATTGTATCTTCTTTATAGTTTTAATCCATTAATCATTTTTTAAGATTTCTTGTCAGTCATTGAATTTCTGTCTTCAGATATTTACATTTATTATGAAACTCCACATAATCAAATATTCTACCAAACAGAAAATGCTATGTTTCTTTTAATTAAATCACTAACAATAAGATCATTGTCAGAAAACTAGTCATGATTTTTCTTTTTAGTGAACCCAAGGATAGATTTACTTGTATCCATAACATTCTCCTTAAAATAGTTCTATGCTTCAGTAGTGGTAGCCCTGATAGCAATTTTGGTGTTTAATAGCTGTTGAAATTTAATATTTATAATAAATTCTACTAAAGAATAAACAACAATTTTCTTGTGAATATGAGTGGATACTTTTTAATGCAACTATCATTTTAACCTTGGAGCGTACTATTATATCACAGTTTCTAAATACTCATGTAAGGTGTGAACATTTCTTGTATTCTGATTCCTAACTATAATGTAATTAAAAGTGGATGCATCCATGTTCCTTTTTAATGATTTTTCTGCCTAAGACAATTCATGTATTGTACATAAATTCAATAACAAATCATTTAAATTAACAGTAGCATTTATATATTGGACTGTTTCCATCATCGAATATTAAGTATTGAATGTCTTTAGAAAAATTTAATTTTATTTAAATATTCCAACTACATTTAACTGTTAGTAATAGCCAACAGTATATTAACATGTATGCTATTAGTAACAGTTGAATGTAATTGTAAAACATTTAAATTTACAGTCTTAGTACTATTATTTCTAATAATTTTTGACCAAAGTATACTATTTGTACCAACATGTGCATTAAAGTTTCCAAGAAAAAAAAAATTGATCTTTTAAGGCATTATTGAAATAATACTATCCAACAAAGAATTAAAGTTTTCCTTCTATGAATTCTCTGAAATTAATGTTGAGGCATAGGTTCTAATAAAATAAACACTATTATCATTATGCAAATTGAGTTTTTAGATCATTAATCTTTCACCAACACAATGAAGAATTCCAGCAACAGAAGATACTAAATTACATATTACAGAAAATTCAACATTATGCATTCTTCTTTCACTAACTGGCCTGCCTTTAAAATTTGTAACTATTTATCTGTTCTAATAAACTTTCTTCTTCTGAGAGATAAGTTTCACCAACCTTGACAGTTTCTTAGCCACAAGTGCAGTCCTCTGTTTCGGTCTTGAAGAGTTTGTATCAAGTTTGCACATTTCACATAACTATATTTTTAAAAAAAATAGATTTATAATCCTTATCCTTACCATTATCACTGCCACTTGCTTTGCCACTATTATTGATATTATCATGATTCCTAGTATTATTTCTACTGCTGAAATAAGTGATCCGCCAGGCAGGGAAATCCCAAAATAGGGACTGCTTAAACATAAAATACTTGTCAGCCAAAATTTCCTATCACATTTAAATCCAGCTCCAAACTGATTTCTTAGTGATTATATTGCCTAAAGCAAAGATCACAATTAAAGACTGCCAGCCTACTAAACCTGTCCTCATCATTGTTTTCTTAGGTCTAGCAAAAATAAAAATAATGGAGAAAAGAGGAATTGGAATCAAAATGCTGTATGTGAAGTTAAATGATGGCATGGGAAGATCATGACAATGATGTAAGTGATGGAAGAAAGAAAATATGAAGACAGAAAAGATTTTTTGTTTATCTTACAAATAAAGTTACTACTACTTCTAATTGTAAACAAAAGTTTTTATAAAAAAAACATTATTTAACTTCTTTGAAAATCTACAGATTTTTTTTTTTTCGGACCATCTCTAAATGGTAAACAAAATCTTCTAGGATAAAACATTCTATCTTCTTTGAAAATCTGTTTGAAATTTCTTTTGTTTTTAACTTTTATCCTCTAACTTAAAGGAAGTTTTCTCAAATTTCTTTTCATATGGTAATTATTTTAATTTTATTCAAAAGTTATTTATTTTTACATCAGTGCAGCTAAAATTTAATACTTTTATTTCAAAAGTAAGTGGAAATAGATTTTTGTTAATTGAAAAATTAATGTTTGAAATAATATGTCATTTTCAATATTGTACCGGTCAGTTATGATATCACTCACATTTTAGATCTCTTTTGAACTCCTTTATCATCTCTACACAGTACATATTATTATTATGCACAAACTTCTTTTGTACGGCCCACTAGCTCAGGGAGACTTAAATGAGAACCCCAGATAAATTACTTAAAAACTACTATCGTCACATATCTTTATTTTACTAATAGAACTTATATACAAATGAATAAGCAAACTCATAAATAAATTATCTAACTAGGATAAGAATTTAATAAGTATGTGTGTTTAAGCCATCAAATTAACAATACAATATTTGGGATTAATATTAATAATAAAAGCAATATAGACTACAAGTTTGTTTTACAATACTGTTTAATATAATTAAATAACTGGTTAACATAATGAGTTACTTTCTTTACTAGCTTCTAATATTTGGAAAACATTATACAACATTAATTAAATGCTTCGTTCAATATAGGCAGGAAAGGTCTATTGTGCCAATGAGATAGTGATCTGTAAACTATATATAACTTATTGCTATTAGATGTAATAATTTATTATTAATAAAATTAATATTTTGCAAACACAAAATAATAACTTTCACAAATGAATATTTGATTTATATATCTACAATATGGTCTTTTAATTATATAATGCCTTAACGTGAAACGACTAACAAATAAATCAATAATTAAAACATGGGTTTTCTATAATGCATTTTGTATAAAATATTGCATACGTTTAGGGATTCGCTGTTAAAAAAGAATCGCTGTAAATCAAGCAGGTTATCAACATTAAACAACAATAAATCACTTCGATTTTGATATATCTCACTTCGCCACAACTTAGAGGCAACTTTAAAAGAAATATAGATCTCGAGAACAAAAGCAGTACTGACATAGCAGGAATAAAAACATCGATAAGATTGATGTTTTTATTTCGCCATTATATTTGAAAAACAAAATGGTCACTCTGCATTTTCGCAGATTGCAACCTGGAGAGAGAGCTTCCGCGGTCATAAGGAGAAATGAGGTCGGGCCTTTTTACTCTTGAGCCTTACTGTCTGACTATGAGAATTCTGAAGAATTGAAATCTGCATTATTAGCTTAGATTTCGCAAAATACATAAAATAATAGCGAGTTCATTGAATTTAGAATAATTTCCTTATGTCAGCAATGCCCATATTAATGGAGTAGATGTTTTATTCACATCCATTAATTAAATAAATAAAATAATTGCTACAAGTGGCGACTTGAACTTTTTCAAAATCAAATTGGAATAGAACAATCACGACTACAATTTCATACTAAATAACAATAAAAGTAATTACTCCCTTTTATTTAGAGATTTCCCAAATGCAAATTTCATTTAAAACCCTCTTTAATATTTTGTCAAAGCACACTAAAATCTATTGCGATAAATATTCATTTCCTTCTCACAAACTCGAATTACTGCTCTAATAATAAAATACCAACACACAATATTCATTTTATTGACAGATCGCAATTATGAAGTATAGGTATTATTGGATTACATTTAATAAAGTAATTCCAACTCGGTGAATAAAATAAGCTAAACAAATAGTCGCTCATTTGGGAGAGCATTAGATCAACCAACAGGCCGAATGGAAATATTTAAGGAAGGGTTCAATTCACCGAATTAGATTTATTGGCACATAAATATTTTAAATTATAAATCAATAAATAATAGAAAACCACCATAAGAAAAAAAATATAAAATAAAAGGCATTCTTAAAAGAAACTAGTAAAATTGAATTAATCTTATAGAGAGCAATGACAAAAGTAAAATTACAAAAGATATATAAGTTTTACATATATTACAAAACATGTTTATCTAGGATCGGGTGGCAATATTTAATTACTGATGTTACGAAAGCCATTTAAAACAAAAAAAGCAAATTATATATTTTAGAAAGAATTCTTTTGGTGGTAATATTACCTCCCAACAAGTCCTTTCACACGTAGGCTTCATAACTGCTTGAAAGTTCTTTTTGGAGAGTGAAATGAGGCACTTCTCCATCAATGAAATAGCTATCTATTTTTTTTATTATTCAGCAAAGTTTATTCACCAATAGTTCTCTTTGTGATTTCAGGAGGCATTAGATGGTTTTACGGTAACATACTGATGTTACTGGGAAAGGCTCAGGGTACGTCTGTGCACCCCGACCTTAGCCTACATTTTTGGGTACATTAAGTCATAAAATAGACAGACATAGATTCGAGCTGCAATTCATTCACTATAGTAATCTAATCCTTATCATTCCCTTTTTGGGGGGTATTCATACTATTTTAGTCATTGCTCCAGAATATTCTATCTTTCCGTAGCTTCAGGCATTGTTCTGTCCATTCATTTAAAATAAATTTGCTCTATTGTGATACCAAAATACACTCTTCTGATAAATCTTTTAAGTCTTTTGTTACGAATCCATTTTTGGTTCGCAAATAGATTACTAAGATAAAATAAAATTAATTTAAGATAAGTCCCTTTGTTGAGTAGCCTATGTGACTTTCCAGATTTATCCAAAAGAATGCAACTTTTAATCACTGAAATTTAATAGAAAAATATAAAAGTAGTTTTGAAGCAAATCTATTTAATGGACTTTACTATTAATATTTAAAATACGTGCGTATATATAATATCCACACACAAAAATATGTAATAAATAAATCTTATTTTATTAAAATTAACATTATTTAAACCTTATTATAGAAATTAAAGTAAAATTAAAACGTTCATTATTAAATGAATATAACAAGGCCAAAGAAAGAAAAATAGGCTTGGTGTGTGTATGAATATAAACTATCCGTTAAACAAATTTACTATTAAAAAGGTAGAGATCAGGTTTGATCTCAGGTTAGTGCTAAATAAGTCATGAAACTTGGATCGAGTTTGGATCCAATCGTTTCATTTCCCTCTAATTACAGTGTAAAAAAAATGGTAAAAAAAAAAAAAGGTTTTACTTAGTTTTCCAAACATGAAGAAGCAACCGATTGGTTAAACTACATGGCTCATTTATAGTTTTTTTTGTTTTTTAAAAAAAACCCTATCCTATCCTAACATAGCTCTATCAATAACGAATTTTGAAATCATTGGTCCTAAATCCTTTATTTTCTTTCTAAGTTAAAGAGCAATCTTGACATTATTTAAATAATTATTTTTATAATTGGGACATAGCCATCATCCCCCATCTTGCCATAATCTTACTATCTTACACCATCACTCCCCTCCATTTGTATGCATCTATTCTCTGGTGCCCTTAATTTTACTTATACACTCTCTTTTAAATTATTTTTATTAATGAGACATATTTGATTCATATATTTTATAAAGAAAAATTTTACTCACATTTTAGATTGTATCCGGCTGTCCTTCAATGTCTGAAACAAAACTAAACACTGAGTTATTACATAATACTGCAATGTTTCTTGTACATAAATATATTATTAATTAGTTAGCTCTTTATAAGTTCAGAACCTGCTTGTAAAATTAATTTTATTAATTGCTAATTTGACTCTCATGCTTGCTGACAATATTTATTAATTATAAGGATGCCAGCCAACAAGATGAGATGAAACAAGCTATGTAAATAACCCATTCGATTGCTTAAACACACACTCAGTTATATAATGTTAACATATAACTAACTTTGACCTGATTAAGTATTGGCTAAGATAGTCACAATAAAATTTACTAAAACAGATTATCTTAATTAAAGCACTCTTCCATGCACCAATATAACTCAAAAGAGAAGTATTATTTGAATATTAGTGTTAAAGATGGTCATACAATATTTTATTCCTTCCAATTCTTGAAATCTATTATTATGTCACACGTACTGACTTCCACAAGACTATATGGTAATCTACTATATGTTTCTTGGATTCTTTATCGATATGAAGGCACGTAGGCCATTGAAGCATCTTGCCAATTACATCTGGCTGCTTGGCATTACATAAGGAAGGTCTTCAACTATCTATAGTTACTCTAGATGCATATCAGTCATTAAAGCATTACCAACTACATCTGGCTACTTGACAACATATGATCCAGTTTATAAGGGTCTTCACCTATTTACGGTTACTCTAAAAATCGATGTCATTGAAGCATACTGTCGGACCGCTTGACATACAATTTCCAGTTTGAAGGTCTTCACTATTTATGGCTACTAATAAGAATATCAATACATAAGCATATATTTTATTTCTTTATTAAATCATGAATCCACGATATGAAATACAGTTAACCTGACTGCTTTATTAACACAAACGCAAAATATATAAAACAACTGAACACACTAAAGTTCATATAGCTGCTTGGGAAGATAATTATTACTCTTTATTATAAAAGGCGTTTCATTTGTTTGATTTCACTATTTCAAGAGTACCAAAAAAATTATATATATATTTTTTGTGACTAACACCCATAGAGTGACCATCTCATTTAGCTCTTGTTTGATAACTAAACTTTTCTTCCTTTAAAAAAATCTCTGTGACACTAAACATATTAAATTTAAATGACTGCACGATTGATACTCAATAAATATCTAATTATAACGTATATAATTAAAATATATATATATATATTACTGCTAATCTTTTCATACATGTTATTTTCTACTAAATTGAATTACAATGCCATACTACTGACTAGCGTCTAATTCATCCCAGAGTGAAGTTATAATTGGCCCCACAATTTGGGCATCCAAAAATTAATCTCTGTACTGGTCAGTTTCGATGTCACTCACATTTTACATATCTTTTGAACTCCTTTATTATCTATACACAGTACATATTATTATTATGCATAAACTTCTTTTGTACAGCCCATTAGCTCAGGGAGATTTTAATGAGAAACCTGGATAAATTACTTAAAAACTACTATCATCACATATTTTTACTTGACTAAAGGAACTTATATATAAATGAATAAGCAAACTCATAGATAAATTATCTACCTAGGACAAGAATTTAATAATATGTGTGTTTAAGCCATCGAATTAACAATACAATATTTGGGATTAATATTAATAATAAAAGCAATATAGACTACAGAGTTTGTTTTACAATACTGTTTAATATAATTAAATAACAAGTTAACGTAATAAGCTACTTTCTTTACTAGTTTCTAATATTTGGTAAACATTATACAACATTAATTAAATGCTTCATTCAATATAGGCGGGAAAGATCTATGTGCCAATGAGGTAATGATCTGTAAACTATATATAACTTATTGCTATTAGATGCACTAATTTATTATTAATAAAATTAATATTTCGTAAACACAAAATAATATATTTCACAAATGAATATTTCATTTATACGTCTATAATATGCTCTTTTAATTATTAATGCCTTAACGTGAAATGACTAACAAATAAATCAATAATTAAAACATGGGTTTTCTATAACGCATTTTCTATAAAATATTGTGTACGTTTAGGAATTCGCTGTTAAAAGGGGATCACTATAAATCTAGCAGGTTATCAACGTTAAACAACAACAAATTACTTCGATTTTGATATATCTCACTTCGTCACGACTTAGAGGCAACTTTAAAAGAAATATAGATCTCGAGAACAAAAGCAGTACTGACAAAAAACACCAATAAGATTGATGTTTTTATTTCGCCATTATATTTGAAGAACAATGGTCACTCTGCGTTTTCGCAGATCACAACCTGGAGAGAGAGCTTCCGCAGACATAAGGAGAAATCAGGTCGGGCCTTTTTATCCTTGAGCCTTACCGTCCAACTATGACAATCCTGAAGACTTGAAATCCACATTATTAGCTTAGATTTCGTAAAATACATAAAATAATAGCAAGTTCATTGAACTTAGAATAATTTGCTTATGTCAGCAATGCCCATATTAATGGAGTAGATGCTTTATTCATGTCCATTAATTAAATAAATAAAATAATTGCCTAAGCGTGGCGACTTGAACTTTTTCAAAATCAAATTGAAATAGAACAATCACGACTACAATTTCGTACTAAATAACAATAAAAGTAATTACTCCCTTTTATTTAGAGATTTCCCAAATGCAAATTTCATTTAAAACCCTCTTTAATATTTTGTCAAAGCACACTAAAATCTATTGCAATAAATATTCATTTCCCTGTCACAAACTCGAATTAGTGCTCTAATAATAAAATACCAACACACAATATTCATTTTATTGACAGATCACAATTATAAAATATAGGTATTATTGGATTATGTTCAATAAAGTAATTCCAACTCGGTGAATAAAATAAGCTAAACAAATACTCGCTCATTTGTGAGAGTGTTAGATCGACCAATCAATCACAGGCCGATTGGAAATATTTAAGGGTTCAATTCACCTAATTAGATTTATTGGTACATAAATACTTAAATATTTTAAATCACAAATTAATAAATAATAGAAAACTGCCATAAGAAAAAAAATATGAAATAAAAGGTATTTTTAAGAGAAACTAGTAAAGTTGAATTAATCTTATACAGAGCAATGACAAAAGTAAAATTACAAAAGATATATGTTTTACATATATTACAAAACGTGTTTATCTAGGATAGGGTGGCAATATTTAATTACTGTTATGAAAGCCATTTAAAACAAGAAAAGCGAATTATATATTTTAGAAAGAATTCTTTTGGCGGTAATATTACCTTCCAACAAGTCCTTTCATGCGTAGGCTTCATAACTGCTTGAAAGTTCTTTTTGGAGAGTGAAATGAGGCACTTTTCCATTGATGAAATAGCTAGCGATTTTTTATTATTATTCAGCAAAGTTCATTCACCAATAGTTCTCTTTGTGATTTCAGGAGGCATTAGATGGTTTTATGGTGACATACTGATGTTACTGGGAAAGGCTCAGGTACGTCTATGCGCCACGACCTTAACCTACATTTTTGCATACATTAAGTCATAAAATAGACAGACATAGATTCGAGCTGCAGCTCATTCACTATAGTAATCTGATCCTTATCCCTCCCTTTTTGGGGAATATTTATACTATTTTAGTCATTGCTCCAGAATATTCTATCTTTCCGTAGCTTCAGGCATTGTTCTGTCGATTCATTTAAAATAAATTTGCTCTATCATGATTCTAAGATACACTCTTCTGATAAATCTTTTAAGTCTTTTGTTACGAATCCATTTTTAATTCGCAAATGGATTACTAAGATAAAATAAAATTAATTTAAGATAAGTCCCTTTGTTGAGTAGCCTATGTGACTTTCCAGATTTATCTAAAAGAATGTGACTTTTAATCACTGAAATTTAATAGAAAAATATAAAAGTAGTTTTGAAGCAAATCTATTTAACGGACTTTACTATTAATATTTAAAATACGCGCATATATAATATCCACACACAAAAATATGTAATAAATAAATCTTATTTTATTAGAATTAACATTATTTAAACCTTATTATAGAAATTAAAGTAAAATTAAAATGTTCATTATTAAATGAATATAACAAGGCCAAAGAAAGAAAAATAGGCTTGGTGTGTGTATGAATATAAACTATCCGTTAAACAAATTTACTATTAAAAAGGTAAAGATCAGGTTTGATCTCAGATTAGTGCTAAATAAGTCAAGAAACTTGGATCGAGTTTGGATGCAATCGTTTCAATATATATATATTTTATTTACCAACCGGTTTCTTTCATTTGTACATCATATGTTTTATTCATCAAATAAATCTCAAGCATGGACAATATATATATATATAATCAACAATAGTTTTTTTGTCTGTGCTTCCATGTATATATAAAATAGTGCAGATATAAAATATAACACTAGAATCTAAATCAGCTTCATATTGTCATGTCCATATAGTGTACGCATATGATGAACATTGGCAGTCCGAAACTCCATTCAGCTTCTATAATGTAGGGATTGAAGCCAGGTAAGCAGTCTACTTCTCACATACTGAACTATGAGATCACAGAAAAGATATGTCTTATTTCTCTAGAAGTTGATATTTGGCCAATATAAAGACTAGCAACTCTATACAATTACAATGTTTCTCAAACTTTCTAATCAAAAATCAATTATTCTGAATCTATTCTTTATATTATACATTGGAATTTAAAAACAAGGTAATTAAGGTAACTTATTTTTATCTGGATTAATAAAAGCAAGCTAATTTAAATACATAGAACTGGATTTTTTAAAAATTTACATGAATTCTTTAAATATAATTCTCTACTTCTTCTTTTCCTATGTATTGATTTCTACTTTAACATGTAATACCATTTACACCTTTCTTAAACACTTTATCAATACTTTTATTTATATCAAACTAACAGTTTCGACTGTCCTACAGTCATCGTCAGAGCTACAATATTCAAATATATAATTATACAATTAATACACTTATCCACATATTGATATACATAATTAAATACACAATATATACAAAAATAAATATACATTTTAATATGACCTTTATAAATAATCATTTCCCATTTTATTACTTTACTCTTTAAATAATTCTATCAACATTTATTTTATATCAATTTATTTTATATCATTTTATTTTATTTTTTAAAAATATTATTTATTATAATAATTATAAACTTTAACATTTATTTTACTATTTAATACATATTATTTTCATTTTACTTATATTATAAAATCACTTCTAATCTTTTCTTATTTTTATTAAATATTTTATTAGTTAATTTTTCCCACATTACAAATTATTTTTTTTATATTACAAAAATTACCTACCTCTTGTTAATTCTATTTCCAAAACCCAACTGACTAAAATTCAAAATTTGTATTTGTTTAACTCTCCCTCTATTGTCATTTCCTTTAACTTTATTCTTTAACCTAAACAAGTACAAATTTTGAATTTTAGTCAGTTGGGTTTTGGAAATAGAATTAACAAGAGGTAGGTAATTTTTGTAATATAAAAAAAAATAATTTATAATGTGGGAAAAGTTAATTGATAAAAATATTTAATAAAAATAAGAAAAGATTAGAAGTGATTTTATAATATAAATAAAATGATAATATGTATTAAATAGTAAAATAAATGTTAAAGTTTATAATTATTATAATAAATAATATTTGTAGAAAATAAAATAAAGTGATATAAAATAAATATTGATAGAATTATTTAAAGAATAAAGTGGGAAATGATTATTTATAAAGGTCCTATTAAAATGTATATTTATTTTTGTTTATATTGTATATTTAATTGTGTATATCAATATGTGGATCAGTATATTAATTGTATAATTATATATTTGAATATTGTAGCTCTGATGAAGACTGCAGAACAGGCAAAACTGTTAGTTTGATATAAATAAAAGTATTAATAAAGTGTTTAAGAAAGGTGTAAATGGTATGTTATGTAATTCTTTAATTATAAATTTTATTAAATGCACATTATTATATTAAGTAATATTTACTAAGGCTGTAACCTTAGGAATAAGCGTCTGAAAAATTCGAAGGTAGGGACCTCTACTAAAATAAATTATAGGATTATCTCTCTAATTAATGTATATTATAAAGAAAAATATTTAGCTTTTGACAAAAAGATTTTTTTTTCTTTGCTACATTAAAATAGTTTACACTTTGTTAAAATCAAAAAATTCAAATAAAATTATATACCTAAATGTTATGTGTGTTCATTTCTATTTTCTCTTTAAGCTTTAAATATATATGCACAGACATATTACGTTGTATACCAAGCATTCATTTCATCTCAATATAAAAAGAGAGGAAAAGCAAAAAAATGTATTTTTAAAGTCAACATAAAATACAAAGTATATGTTTTAAATATATATATATATAAAACATACATACCTCACAATAAAAACTAATGCTTTTTGAGCCTATATTAAAATCAATCCAAAAATCAGCATAATCTTTTGGTTTACTCAACTGAAATAAGTGTGAAAATATCTTTTAAAATGACACTGTAATAACAAAACCAAGTGTAATACACAAATAGTTCAAATGATACTACAAATATTAATTTTTTTAAATTTTTTGGCTATTCTCTCTCTATTATATACAGATATATATATAGAGAGAGATGGTAAATCTTGTTTATATACATGTTAAAAAATAAACAATAAAGCTGCAAAATAAAAATTATACATAATGAAATTTAAATGCAAATACAAATTTTAATATTTTGTCTAGTTATATAGAAATTCAACAATGAGTATGTCTTTGCACGATGAAAAATATAAGCTTAAGATGAATCCTCCCCCCTTCCCCCCAAAAAAAACATAAGTAAGTATAAACTAAAAGCTTAATGATTTTGGAAAAGTGAATTGAAAACAACAAATATCTACTTTCAGGTCTAGGATGATTCTACTATCAAGAAGTCACATATTAAAAATCATATTTCGTGGTGTAATACTTGGTGCTTCCACTTGCCACTCCATGACATAGGATTTGAATCCAATTAACACTTCTCAGTTGCCAAGAAAATTGGATAATTTTTTTTCCAGTAACTGGCCATAGTAAATCTAATTAATGATTGCTTTTGATGATCAGTTTTTGCATATCTAATTATTATAAGTATAGCAGATATTAGCAAGCTCTTTTCATTATAAATAATATTTTATAATCTATGTTTAGTTCTTAATAAACTGTCAGCTAGGAAAGATAGTAGTGATTAAAGAAAGATTTATTTTAAAAAAACAACTAAACAGTACAAAAAAACCCACAAAATATTTGTAAATGTATTATATATGGAAAAAGTAGTATAAAATCTGTTATATCAACATATTTAAATCACAAAATTATATAAATAATATAAACATAATATGAATAACATTAAATATAAGTAAAAAATTGTGAAAATGTATATATACAAAATCATAAACCTTGAAAAATAATTCTACTTTAAAAATAATTTCAGTGACATTCTTCATTATTTTGTTCATCATAATATAAGGTGATGCACAACCCTTGTAGAATTAGCTTTGAAACAACTAGTCAGAACTGTACAAACATCAGTTAGGCAGCTAGCATTTAAAACACATCAGGCAATATTAAGTATTACTAATCGCACATATATAGTTAAGCAAATGTTTAGACTTTTCTAAATGCATGAAAAATTCAATACTTTACGACTGTGACTTAACAAGTACAATAATGTGCTGACGTCAAATCAAGTCACATTTGTAACCACGTGTTCAGAAAAAAGTAAAAAAAGAGTACTAATTTGTTTATAGAATGTGAAAACTAGACAACAGTTGTTATTGATAATGGGAATCGAGTAAAGATGGAAAATTTTTAAAAAGAACACTATTCTTATTTTTTTATATATATTATTATGCTATTTTACCCTTTTTAAACTGCTGATGAGAAATGGTTCGGAAATCACTGTTATTGACGCAATTTTGGTAAGGCATAAAAGAAACGCATTACTGTATTTATTGAAAGATTAATAAACTTTCATTAAAATAGAATTTAAGAAAGCTTATAGTCGAATCACTAACAGTAAAAATTGCATATTGTAATAAAGCTCTTTAAAGTGCTAACTAACTAAAATATAGATTAAAATTTGGAAAATAATAGACTGTCTTTTATTTAAGTAAAGTTGTGTATATAACACATCGTATATCTATATATACGAATTGCAAATAAGAGCGTTCTGTATTTCTATCGCGACTTTAATAAATATCCATGACAGAAATATTTATTGGTAGTTGTGGGTTACACCCAATGTGGCTTCTTGATGTGGCGTTGTTCTCTGCAAATGCACAGAAATATGCTGTTTACGTGGCCCAACTTACAGCCTATAGAAACAGTTCTGTTCATATTAGCCGTTAGCAGGCCTAGATGGCATTGCACACTGTGCTTCATGTGACTATGGAAATAGCGCACACTTCACAGATCGCTACCACAGAATGTGAGGGCATTTGGAATTCAACTGGCCATAAGTGTTTCTATGTGCATTGGACATAATCATCTTACACCTTACCTGATGTATTATTAGATACTAATAACTGTAAGTCCGTTGCACATTTTCCTACACATCTTGGAAGGTGAAAATAATTGCAAAAGGGTATGTCCCAGAACAATTTTACATAAGTAATGTGAAAAGGTATGTTTGCAGGAGAACAGCTATGAGAGTAATAAAATGGCTGTTGGACGATGTTTTGAAAATCATAACCTGTTTTCTCAGACTAGGGCACGTATTGGCTGATCCTTCGGATCATCAAAACAATCATTCCCCTACACACACACACACACTCTCCAGCGCTATGGGCTGAAAGCTTCCTTTGATCAGACTAGTGCACGATCTTTCGGTTTGTCAAAACCATTGAAGAACCCTCCCCCACACATTCAAGAGCTATGCACTGAAATGTACAATATATTTTTAAAATGTAATTTAGAAAATAATGTTGATTCATAAATTTTTTAAAAATTTTCGGAGAACAGAAAGCAAAAAATTATCAGCCCGGTAACATTATATTTCATTATTTTTGCAAGCAACAACGCGATCAAGCAGCCACATTGGGCATAAGTCACAAGAACCCAAATTTATATGTATTATCTCTCATAATACATTCTTGCTAAGCTGACTGTCATAGGATCTGAGCACCTTCCTCCAGTCATTGAGTTGTGATGTTTGCTTAGCTAATGGTACGCATGATGCCCAAAGAAACATTGAACAATCTAAGTGATAGCCTTCATGGATTCAAAAACACGCTGCTGCAAAATCAGGAACCTTGTCATTTGATTACATCGTGGAAAATATTTCAAACAATTAAAATAGGGAACATTTAATATATGTAAATGAAGTGATGAACTCCATTTGTCAAAGACACTGATGCCACTCTTTCTAATTCTAATTAACGTCTTTAAGGAAATCTAAGTTTTCACTTAATTTTGAAGAAATTAAATATTATGTATATTTTATTTTATTTATTTTTCTTTTTGTCTACTTAAGATCATTATTAAATTTTATCATTTTTCTGCACATTTGGAGAATATATCTTTTTTGTATTAGGAAATTAAAAGAACCCATTGTGTTTAAATTACACAAAGTATATATATGTATGTAACTGCTATTATTGTTGTATAAATAAATCTAGCCATATCTTGGTGCACTGAGGCTTCACATCAGGGCATTATAATTTTAAAGACATAAAGGTAAGACTTTTAAATTCACATTTTAATTGTAGGCACTTACTACACAAAAGTCAGGTGTTCATTTTGTTTACTGATAATTTATTGTATAGTTAATTACTTCCTGCTTGCATGACTAACCATCTTATGAATGATTTCTTTCTATAAACCTTTGAGTAAGAAATCAATAGACATAACATCAAGTACATCCAGCTGAGATAAAATAACTATCTTTTAAAATACCTGTATATGCTAGATATTTGTCAAATTAGTAATTATTTTATTTTATGCTGTAGTTCATAATAAATTCTTTTGAATATTTTATATCTAGTTCATTATTGAATTTCATAGGTTATGTGATTATACTATGGTGGGCCCAGAGCAATGATAGTATTCACAGGTAATAGTAGTCACATATCCAACATAATTTGTACATATGTCATCATCATCATCATTATTACTATTATATTTTGTATAAAATTTGAATCCATATATTGTCAATAAAAATATTGTTGTTTGAAGTTAGAAAATCTTTTGTTTCCCTGGTCTCAAATCTATCATTCATACTTCGCCCACCAAACTATCTACAGTACATACCCACACATCTTTTATATGTTTATGATATTTAGGCATATGAACCTAACAGTAGAATCTTTTATTTGATTATGCGAGGAAAACCACGAACACTTCTTTCGATTGATTCTCCATACCAAAGTCTGCTGGCTTTCAAAATGGTTATGTTTGACAAGATTTTTTGTACCATTTCACTCTGTTTTAGAGTTTTTGGAAGATGAGAATTCCAGTTTGAAAAAAATATTGCTTATTTAAGTGACTTATTTGACAAATTTAATGATGTTAATTTACAATTGCAAGGAGACAATTTGAATCTCATCAAAACAAAATCGGTCTTACCAGCTTTTGCTGCCAGATTAATGTTTTTTAAGCAAAACATTGCAAGATCTCAGCTTTCCGAGATTCTCCAACTTATTTAAGATAGGCACAATCCAAGAAGAAAACATTGAGTTGTATATCAACCATTTGGAGATTCCTCATTTAAATTTCAAAACTAGATTCGAAGATATTCTATCATTGATAATACCCGAGTGGATAATAAACACATACATTACTAGTGCAGAACCAAATATACTTTTTCAAGATGAGCTGATAACCATTAGTATGAATGAGGATCTCAAGGTACAATTCAAACAGGGTTATCAAAAGTTTTGGCTGCAACAAGATATTCCACTTCTATGCCCAGCTCTATGGACTGTTGTACAAAAGTATTTTCTGGCAGTTCCATCACAGTATCTAGCAGAGAGAGGCTTCAGTGCAGTTTTAAACTTACTTCAGAACAGACATCAATTGCATATCACTTACCATGGTGATTTGAGACTGCAACTCACTAATTTAAAACCGGATGTAGATCAACTGTTGACAGATGACCATGTGCATCCATCTCATTAAATTCAGTTTTCTAAGCTAATTTATTTGGAATTCTTGTTTTTATAATTCTGACTAAAATCTTTCATTGTTGTAATTTTGTTGATGTTTAATTCTATCTAAATATGTTGATTTTTTCACTTTATTTTTATGTTTAATAAAGTGATTTCAGTATTTGTACTTATTTTGAATTTTACATATTTAGTCATAAATGTCAAAAATTAAAAAAACTCTGCTCGTATTTTTTTGCTTTAATTTTCGTTAGTGCATGTTTCGATATTAAATGTTGCACAAGATAATGCCATATTCCTTTTATCTTTTTCAATCATTAATTACCAAGTGATTAAAATGAAAAGTTTGATATCTAGTGAAATATTTAATATCAAGTACTGTACAAATTCATTAATATGAATAAGTAAAGTAAATGACTGGTCGATGTTTTTAAAAGTTTTTGGTAAAGGGGATGTGGCCAAAAAAAGTTTGGGAACTCTTGAACTGAAGAGTTTATTGCTCGAGTTCATACAAAGTTCTAGAACTAGAGGAAACAGACCTGGAATGATCCATTGACCTTTAAGTTCCAGAGTCTGCCATTTTATCAGTACACTAAACAATGCAGGCCATTAGCCCATATGATTAATTTTTAAATTGAATTTAAATCTGTTTCTAAATTATCAATTCCTAAAACATCAAAATATTTTCATATATGAATAGTTTTAGTTTCATTGAAGTCCATGGGATTAATTATAAAACTAAATATAACAACATATACTGTCAAAATGTAAAATCGATTATCAAATTCTAATATTATATTGTTTAATTCATAATTGTGCAAATGGATATTAACCTCCAATCATGCACTGTATTCATAACTATTATAAATCTTTGCACTCACCAATCAATAACTTTATATACACCAACTCTTACTGACTATGCTTACAGGTTTGAATATTTTATAATCGACAATTGAATTGCACAAATTTAGTTAAGCTGATGGATGAGTGTGTGGAAGTTTGGTTTCCTTTTGCATGATTACAGATTTTTCAGTGCTTAATAATAGTAGATTGACATTTATTTAATAATTGTAAAGTTTAATTTTTAATTGGTTTTTGATAACTGCTGATAAGTACTTTTATTCTGAAAATATTCACAAAACTTCTTCATTCTTGATGCACATGTAAGATAGAAATATTTTTACCCTACAGATAAAAATACAAATCAAAATAATTCATTAAATTAGTTAATAGCTCATGTTTTATTAACCAACTGTGTTTATCAAGTTGTGAACACTTTTTAATTTATTTTAAAATATTTTTATTTCATTGACACAGGTTATAAATTAACAATAACTTAATGATAAATCAAACTTCTAAATAAAAAATATTATAAGTTCACACCTTCTAGTAAGAATTTAAACCATCTATATGTGAAATGAGCTTGCTAGATTTAAATAAATTTATTCATAACTTTATTTAACTGTTTTGAAGATGCTTTAGCACAGACTTTATTTATGAAGTATATAATCAAATAATAAAATTGGTCAACAAATTTAGTGAGATGCTGAAAATCACTAAAGATAAAATTTATTAGTTTTTAAGTATATATTGTCAGGTCATTCCAAATGATTTTCACATTATTATATGATAACATGAATTATAAGTTGGTGATCCTACAATTAATAGGTAATGATTTTAGCCAATCTGAGATAAAAAAAAATGTTACTTTTAATATATGCTATTGCAATCAATCATGGAGAAGGTGACATATTTTGCAATGAATTTAGATTCCATAATTTATATTAAAAAAAAAAGCACTAAACCCTCATGGAGTATTTAATTAGGCTGAGGAACATTAGTTTTTTGTTCTTACTTAGGATGATAAAGTTTATTATTACAATGGACTGCAATAGCCTATCTACTTATAATGTGTACAAGAATTTCTTTTTCAATAACAATATCAAACATAAGTAACTGAGGAATTGATGAGTCTTAAGAAAAAGGGGCTCAATATGTTATTGTATAATTTTATAGAGTTTTAAAATGTTTTTTTAGATAATTCTATCCAATTTTAGGATATTCTTGTTTTGTTTGATAAAATGGTTAGTTTTAGCAAGTAAATTATGGACTAAACAAAATTATAGCTTTAAAATGTGAAACAGCATTAAGACTAAAATATTCAAATATAAAAAATTTTCACCGCTGCATAATAAAATATTCTATCACTACAAAGAATTTAACTGCATGAATGGTAGATTTTAAAATGTTGATCAAATATTGTTGAGAATGTATAGATTATCTATCAATATGATTGTAATCTTGTATCACATTAATAACTGAATTTAGCATTATCAAACTGTTGAAAAAATATATATATTTCCATTAATTATTGAACTTACTGAGAATTGTAAATAGAAATTGCATTTTTCAAATTAACTAGTATACTCATTTTCAGAAAATTATCAGCTAGAAAAATATCAACTGAGTCTTGTAAGTTTGATACTGATTCAAATAGTTTTAAAATCTAAAAGTAACAACCCATCCAAAGTATGCTAACTATGGAAAGATATAAGTAACCATAAATTTGAAGGCTATAATCTTTTTTTTTAATATTGCTTTCTATTAATTTAATATTAAATGAAGATTAGAAATAATTTAAGATAAATTATTATTATTTTTTAATCCATTTGTTTTTTAAACATTCTCTCAATTATTTCAATTATATTTAGGATAAAGTAATTTGACTGTTTTTCTAGAACAATATTCTTATGAAAGCTTGAGTTAGTAATTGATTTATTATTAATATTTAGCTAAGCTCTTTAATTTCTTTTTAAGTATGATGTTACTCATTATACATAGTCTATGAACTGTAGAACGTTTTTTTTCTCTATTTTTTTGGAAGGATAATTTCATGTTAAGTAATTTATTTTTTAAAAAAGCAATCTAAAGTGGCTGAATGCTATATTACAAACACAATTTTTATGCTTTAAAAAAATCAGTATAAACCAAATTCATTTTCTACTAAAAAAAAACAAAAACATATTTATTATAGATTTCATGTAAAAAAAAAAAAAAACCAATGGAAGAGGATAAATTCCTATTGCCATTCAGCAAATCGTTGATATTGCAATTATTATTGCTATAATATCATTTATTGCCAATATAGTGAATTTATTAGATTTTAGCTTAAATTAATAGTCTAGGCTTTCCTCTCAATTGTTTAATAGTTCTTAATTGAAACATCAACTGTGTTTTCTTGAAGGCAGGCTGAATCTAAGAAAGAATGAATAATCATTGTCTTTATATTAACAAATATGACAAACAGAAATAAATTATAAGCCTTATTTCCAAGACATTAAAAATATCAGCCAGAATCAAGTGGTGCCTACAGGTACAGAGAACTAAGAATCATACAACCGCAAACTGTATAAACTGTTTTTATCTCATATTCTAATATGATTAATAGTTTAGGCATGAAATAATTCTTAAGTTAATACTTAAAAGGGCTGGATCAAATTATTAATGAAATACAAATGTAACGTTTCATATCATATTAGGAGTATCGGAGGTTATCCATCTTCAAATATGTAGTCTAATTTTATTGGTAATATTAAATATATAGTATTTGAATTACATCTGTGTCCATATGTCTGTTCTTTAATACCTTATAGCCATAGTATCTCACCTCAATAAGAAGTTAAATGATAAAGGTTACGCATGAGTAAAGTAATCACAATAACCATAGGTTTAATTAGTTAGAGTCTCTTGTATCACCCTGACCGCCATGGCCAAAAAGATGTTTACTAGTGTGATGGCAGGTGCTTGTCCCATAGTTGTATGTTGTGGAATCAAACTACTAGGTTTGAACATGGTACCGAAGGCCCTGAACCCACCTGTTGTGCTGCTCTTCAAATGTGGTGGTTAAATTGTGCAGCTAGTTAACGAGGCATATAAATTCTGACCATTACATAGTACATTTTTTTTTTTAGCATCTGGCGCCATAATGTGGGCTGAACTATAAATAAATACGACCCTGAGAAGTGAATTGTTGAGTATTAAAGAAGCTAAGATATGTAAAAGATTTTTTTCAAGCGCTTGATGCCACAATGTGGGCGAACAATAATAAAATATGATCCCGAGAAATGATGTATTAAGGGAGTTCTAAAGTATGTAATAGTTTGTTTTTTTTTTTAAATAAAAAAAAACCCGGTACGCTAGCATCGATAATGTAAACGTTATACCCTGAGTAATAATAATAACTTCAAATCTTTTTGTAAAATACGTATAAAATTTTCCCTAGCTTTTGATAATGATATAGAAAAAAAAATTTTTTTTTGGTAACAATAAATTTTCTTTTAGTATCGATAATGTAAACACCCACATACTCTAAGTACATATAATGTATGCAAATAAATCTTAGCGTAACGATTTTGATCCATCGTTAATCTTAAATAATATATGTAACATTTGTAAATAATCATGACAAATCGAGTGAGATGCTGTGGGGCATATGGTCGAACAACAGACATAATAATGAGTGTAAAGGAAGCAGGGGTGTATGTAGTTTAGGAAGAGATGAAACGTACTCGGATCTAGTAGAGGTCTGCATAAAAGCCAGGAAAGTGAAATAGCAGTAGCAGTAATCATTTAATTTTAAAATCATGCATGTAAGTATTAAAGCAGCATAGATAAGGGTGGAAGTATAGAAACGGCAAAAGAGAACAGTAGGCATTTGCCCACAGTATCAGAGGAGGATAGAAATGAGCCATTAATTGACAAAAATAGGCAGAGATTAGAAAAGCAAAAGCAGGTGATAAAAAAAAATAGTAAAAACCAATGATGGAAAAGGAACAATCATTTAACCTGCCAGAAGCTTGTGAGTTGATACCAGAAGGAGGAGGGGACCTTCAATGAAATATAGAACTAAGGGACTTCCAGATAAAATTTATGGAAGAGATGTTTAAGCAAGAAATGAGAAAGGCTATGGAATTCTATAAAGAGTAAGCTAGGAAAAGAGAAGAAATGAGACTGAGAAGCAGGGAGCATTGGGAGTTCCAGAAGTTTGTGATGGGAGAGTTGAAGATGATCAAAGAATTGAGCATTGTTCAGGGTAAAGAAAAGACCGAAGAACTTAATAATGGAGAGGATGAGTTTAAAGTAGGGAGACAAGGAGAATTCACGAATGAGAAAGTGGAGGATTTAAAAGAGGATGATCAAGAGAACATAACACCAGCAGACCAAAATCCACAGAAACTGCTGACTAAGAAGAAAAGTAATCCTGGAGTGGATATAAGGGCTGAAGAACAAAATAGTATGGTGAAGTTATTTAGCCAAGTTTATATATATAAACATCTTCAGGGAAGAAATAGGGGAAAACCCTCAGAAGCATCTGGAAAGTCTCCAGGACTTCTTCCTGTTCCATCAAGTGGGACAGAACGAGCATATTGCCATCGCCAGTTTCAAAGGTATGCGAGAAACTGATGGAACATGCTGAGGAATAAACCAAGGACCCTGAGCAATGAGCATCAGAGTGGGATCTTCAACACGCTCTGCCAGGAAAAGTACAGATCTGTGGTCCCAGAAATACACTCAGTTTTTCCTTCGCCAAGGCTGGAAGCTGCATAAAGGAAATAGTGACATTGTGGAATTCCTGACAATCCTGGATTTTAGCCATTGGGCCAAAAGATGCGGAAAACAGAAAATCAGAGGCTGCAATCATTAACGACAAGGAGCGGGCATCACCCACCTGATCCCAGGATATACGCAACATAACCTCATGGGATGGTCACTATCACAAAAGAAACTGAAATGAATTCAGAATATGAACCAGTTAATCACATAAGATAATGAGAAATTTTTTATTTATACTGTAACGGACCGTAAAACCCTTTAGGATAGTACACCCAGAGCCTTCTCTACTTATAGGTCCTATTACTACTCGGAGTTCTAACTCAGTGTATATATTGGCCTTTAACTCTGCTCAAGGATGGAATTAAATAGGATGGCAATAATGTGACCTCTATATAGATCCTTAATGGCTATTGCTAATAATAAATTAAAATCTGTATGCAGGTATAATAGCTATACTGGTGAGTGAAGTATGAATGATGCTTGACAATCTAGAGACCAGAGAAACAAAGGTTTTAACTTCAAACAATAAATATTTATTAACAGATCATGCTTATAGTTATAATATTTATAAATCAACCGAATATATACATGATTATTATAAAACATTATTTTATCCTTTCAACAATATGACTAGCTGTAATTCAAATATTAAAATATGGGCTGAAATAAGAATTATAAAATTTAGTGCATAATTTACAATAACGTATTAATTATTTTGAATATAAAATTATATTATTAATGTATGATTATCATTCTGTTTACGTCCTTTAAATATACCTCAAAGTTATGTCCATGAATTGCTAATTTGTGTTTTGTATAGTTAAGAAAATATTATATATATTTAATTATTAATTAGTTTGATTTTATCGTATTAATTATTTAATAAATGTAAATATTTAAAATCTTACCTTTTTGTTTCAGTCATTGTCCAGTTTTAAACCTTTCATTATGACAATATTTTATTTACAAAACATTTATAATATATTGATGTATAGTTTGAGTTGTGCATCTCTCTCACCCTATAAAAATCTAAACAAATGGGTTCTTTTGTTTTTTTTTTTTTTTTTAAAAAATGTTTGCTACACTTGGATAAAAGAGTGAGAAAAATTCACAACCCAACTCTCAGTATACATTAAAAAAAAAAAAAAAATTTTGAAACATAAAATATAATGAAATTTTGGAATTCCTTAAAACAATAGCACATTAAATTTTTAAGAGCAGCTTCGGGATTCTTAGCAGATAATGTCTTTCTTTCCTTCATGTATATTAAATCATGTTGACGTTTTAAGCATTACAATTCCCATGACGAAATTGAATTCCTCGGCGTTTGATTTAAAACCATGCATTTCCATTCATACCAAGATTTTTCCACGTTGATTTAAACAATATATATATATACCAATAAATACGATCCTCCATCACACGTCAACGACACCAAGAGGATAGAAAAATCCCCTGACACTCAATTAGCAAAAGTGCATTTTTAGATTTTATTTACACAATATAAATTATTAAATATGAATCCTTTTTTTAAAGCTTACGTTATATAATAAGACGAACGCTATCTCTATGCAGTTTTATTTATATATGTATGAAACGTATGATAAAGATTTTACTTTTAAAGTAATGTTAATAAAGTTCTATTTCATCATTAGTTGATTTTATTTTATCCCAGAAACATTTGATTGCAATTATATTTTTTTAACAATGTTAAATAACTATGATGCTCTTAGCATTTATTTGAACGAACGAAAGTTCATCGATTAAATAGTTTTTTTTTTCTTTTTAAAACATTTTACAATTATCAATAATAAAATTCCAAATATTAAATAGTTTAATATTAATAAAGAATGGAAATCCTAATAACTAATATATTAATTAAAATATTCTTTACAACTTTACTTTCGTGCATTTCAGTTGAACAAGCAAAACCAACAACAACTTAAAACAAAAAAAAATCTGTTGCTTAGATATTTTTTTTCACGTTCCCCAAAATCAACAAAGGTTTACTCTTTTTTTCCTCTTTTAAACAAAAGAAACATGGTCACTAGAATTTAATGTTAAATATTCTTTTTTTTTATTTTGTCACGTCATGATTTAAAATCTACATTCATGTATATATATGTGTATATGTATATATTTTATTTTACATTTAATAAAAAAAAATGTGTTCATTCCTTCATGAATGTATGGTTATGTTTGTGGTATATATATGTGTATATGTCTCCAAATTGTTATTTTTTTTTTTAATAAGGATTGGACATCACCTTACATTTCCCCTACCCTTAGAAGGTTAAAATTTAGACCATTGTCAAAATTTTAGCACCTAAACAAAGGTTTGGATGATAATTGTTTTGGATAATTTTATTCTTTTTAAATAGGGAGAGTTCTAATGCTGTAGTACTTATTTTCATTTACCCATCAATATACATTTGTTTTTTTTTATATTACTCATTTTTGGTTAGACTCCTATCCTTATCTCTTTCATCTTAACATTGAATTACTGTCATCATTAACATTGTTTCTATTATCCTTTCTAGAATTGCTAACTATATGACGGTTGAATAGTCTGAATTTGACTGGTTAAGTGTCTCTGTTCCAGAAGGCACATATTTGAGTTTGTCAGCCTATATCCTGCTCCCTAGGAGTCTTATTGGATTTTTATAAGGTCTGAACAAAATATGGGATTCCCACATTCTATGGGTCAATTCCAATATCTCAGCCAATTCTAAGATACCTCAATAAAATGTTTCAACATTAATTTGAATGCATCCTCATCACATCTACCTACTCTAGCTATTTACTCACGAACAATGATGTCTTTCTCATTACAATACACTTGCATATACCCATTTACATTTTTTTTTTATAAACTTCACTTTCATCTACTTTAATCATGGTCATCTGTTTACAAATAACTAAGCTTCTGTACATGGCAATTCTTGACAACCACTGTATGGCTTTAATATCCGAGCATTATAAGTTCCTTTTATCTCTCCATCAATATTTAACCAAAATGCATTTGGGCCAGCTTGTTTCACAATAGCATATGGTCCAGCATATTGTTGACAAAATTTATGATAAACATTATCCATTGGTTTACTTGGGCTATGTGTTTTCACAAAAACCTTGTCTCCAATCTTAAAGTGATGTCTGCTTTTCTTTCCCTTTTTATTTCTAAAATTGGATTTATTAATTAACTGTTGTTGAGCCATTTGAATTTTAGTTTCTATGTCATAGTGATGACATTCAATTGGAGGTTTGTATTTCACAAATAATGAAGGAATAGGTTGGTTAAAATGTAGTTGGATGGGTGGGAATCCAGTAGATTCATTTGCACCCCAATTTATGTAATTCACTACCCGTTCTGTCTGCTTCACCCACCCCCTATTATTTTTATAAGATTTAATAGTCAAAAGTAAACTCAACATTTTTTTATATACATATATATTCACTTAACATTATTTACAGGGTTCAATCATTAAGAAAGTCCATTTTTTATGTTCCAGGGTTGCAATCATGAAGTCTGTCCCTTAATTTGTGACCTTCTCTTTTTAAGGACTTTCAATAAATGTGAAGGGACCTTCATAAGTGTTGCAAAGCTTATGGAATCTGGGACCTTTCTGTTTCTTTGTAGGGAGTATAGTTGACTCCAGTAACATCTGGCAACTGTCTATGACTTGGTCATCTTCCTGATTATGAAGAGACTTGTTGTGCCATAATACACATTCAAGATGAACAAGTGTATCGACTTCATTTGTCCTTTCAAAGTTGGCTTCAATAATGGGACAATTTTCTTTTGTGAAAAGCCTTTGAGCATATAATAGCCTTTCTTGGATTTTGCTACTATGTTCATGGAGCTTGTATTTAGAACAAACTTTATGTTCTGAACATTGGATGCTCACATTAACCTGTTCTGCTTGATCATCTAACATATTCATTCTCATACTCTTCATGGGAAGGATTGAATCAGCATCTTTCAAAAATGTTTTTGGGATTGCTCCTTCCAACTTAAAATTGGTGGAATGATTTTCTATTATGTCTTCAAGTACTTGCTGAGTCCATGTAGCAGGACATTCATGTACAAGAGAAGTTTCCATAGTAACAGAATATTTAGTACTTCGATTGGATTCAAAAAATGTTTTTTTTACATCATTAATATCACGGCTCATACCATCTATTCTATTATTAATATCATAAGTTTTAGATTCTATCCCATCTATATTTTCTTTTATACACATTATCTTTGCTTCCAAATTACTATTTTTCCGTAATTCTGGACGCCCATCGTGTGGCTATTCGAAATTTTCCATACCCTGCAATGCCCTGTATAACATTTGTATGTGTGTATAATGTTTTTTCTTTTTCTGTTTTAAATTAATGAATAATATATATGTAGATTTTTTTTTTCCGCATTCTGTCGACCAACTGGGCCAAATTTCATTTTTAGAATAGGAATATACTATATAGGTAGACGTATAAGATTTTTTCCCCGCATTTTGTCTCCGTGGACGAATGTCATTTTTTAAAAAAAAAAAAAAATTAAAAATAAGTACCCTGAGAAGTTTGTTTTAGTTTAATACATTTATATAAAAATATATGTATAATTTTTCCGAGTTTTGTTTCCTAACGTGAGCCAAATGTCATTTTTTTGAATTAATTAAAAAGTTAAATGTGTCTATAAGGTAAAAAATTTTTTTCCCGAGTTTTAAATTGCTAAAATGAATGTTTTACGTTTAGAAAAGTTAACGCTCCGCTAGTTGTTTTTGTTTTGTGATTATAAACATTTTAGAGTTATAGCAAATTTTTTTTTCCCGAATGAGTAGATTTGTCATGGCCAGTGCCATATTATTTTTTTTGTCTTATAAAGTATATAGCTTCGATGAGGCGGAAGTGTCAAATATATACCCACCCGCCCTCCCTTAAAATAGCTTTCGTACTTTATGTTACTTTAGTACTACTTAAACATGAGAAGTTTTGAAATAATAATGTTTTTCGAAATATAACATATATACGATAGTGTTAATATTTTAGTAAAAATTACAAATAGAATTTTTTCTCCGTTTGTATAAATTTTTGTGAAGATCTAAGAGATAACATTTTTCCATTAATAGAATTTTTTTTGAAGATCAAAAAGTTTTTGATAAGTTCAAATTAACACGTGTCAACGTATGGTGTTAGCAAATTTTTTTTTTCACTTTCTCTGCGTTTCGTTTCTTTATATTGAATAATTGTAATCATGTAAATTTTTTTCTTTCCTTTTTAAAGATTTTGATATTACGTTTCCTCGCAAACATATATAAATTAAGTTTTGTTTCAATACTAGCAAACTTAATTTTATCTTATAAGAAAAGTAAATGCGTATGTTCGTTAATAATATGTCAGCCACCCTTTAGTTAAGATTTTTTTTTTCTCCATTTCGGATTATGCTAGATCATACAAACAATAGAAGGTAGCTGACAGAGAGGGTATAAATAGAAGGGAGAACAAAAGATTGATTATTCAGATTTTTCTTTTTGAAGAATTCACATGATTCAGATTTTTCTTTTTGAAGAATTCACATGATTCAGATTTTTCTTTTTGAAGAATTCACATATTCAGATTTTTCCTTTTGAAGGATTCAGTTGATTCTGATTTTCCTTGTGAAGGTGATTCTTTCAGATTTTGCTATTGCAAGGTGCATTCAGATTTCTCTTAGGAGAACTCTGTCAGATTTTGTTCGTGATTTTATTCCCAAAAGTCTACAACTGTTGTCTACAAATAATGAAGAAGTTTGAACCTGCTCAAGCTAAAAATCATATAAGTTTGATAGATTCTAATATGCTCGGCTAGGCAAATAAATAGCTTTGCCTATCGCCGAGGTTCCGGAATACCATTCAAAATGCCTTAATATCCACTCAATAGTCATCTGAACTCTGTGCCGTGTCTGGAGAACTTTTCGTAAAACCATACTACATATTTTCATTGTCCGGACAATTACATCTCGACGGTCGGATCAAGCCACGAACGCCGTAGGGAACATGACCAAGGAAAAAGGACGGTAATCGTATCTCCTCTATTGAACTATTTCTTATGCTACCTTTTGTTCATATATTTGTTTAATTGCTTCATTGAATTGATATGTATTTGCTATGTAACCATTTTTATTAGACGAGTCTTAATTATATATATATTGTGTGATCATCTATCTATATTTAACCTTTTTCCCTTCGCTATTCTTCCTTACTAACCTGTGTAAATATTTAATATCCCATTGCGGTTAAGTTTAATAGTTAATTTTTGTTCATTTAAAATCTCTTTCCAATTTTATTTATGTTTGTTAATTAAATACGAGTCAGTTTCTTTTGTGTGCCAACTTGATCTCTTTGATAACGCCTCTTTTGTCCGCCATTAGCTTTACATATACCTGATTTAACTATATACGTTTTAAATAATTTTTAAACACTGTTTTTAGCGCAAAGCAATTAGAAATGCTTTGCGAAAGATTCTTTTATCGTACTTTATCGAGAAGATCGAGTTGACAATTTTATTAAAATTGGGAAAAGATTTAGACCGCAAACCTATTAATCCGTTTTTATTGTCTAATTATTTTGTTTCATTAATTTAGAGGAATAGCGGAGGCCCTTAAATCATTATTCATATTTTAAAGCCATTAATTAAACATATTATTTAACTATCAAAAGCTTGAGTTTCCTAATTTTATTATAATGCTGTATTTTACTTTTCAATGATCCGGGCACGCATAACGCAAAACACATATTCTTAGTACTTTTGCACATTCAACTATTTAGCTCCTTAGGATTTCCCGTTCATGTCTCTACCGCTGTTGCTAAGCTTTGTGGCCGGTTGAAAAATAATTTATGTGTGGCTCAGATGGTGTTGTTGGTTCGTAAATTAGCCTTGAGAATAGGCGAAATAGGGCAGAGGTTATAGTATTCTTGATTTAATATCTCGCGTATGAGTGGCCTCGAGGTACTTTCGCTTAGGATTCGAACTAGGTTAAACCAGCATACATAATCTGACTGTCACACTATTTATTTGGATCTCCAAATCCTCAATATCAGTTTTAGTTACCATAGTAAACTTTATATCCTCTATTTTAGTGGATTTCTGGGCTTGGTGAACTTCCTTAACTTTATTCTCAATTTGAGTGGTAATACTTTCCTTAAATTCAGTATACTGCTCTTGACACTCCAAGCTCACTTCCTCTATATTTATTCTCATCTCTTCTACATTTCGCGTTAATTCCATACTACTGTTATGCACTTCATTCATCTCTGAAGATAACTGCTCCATGGCTGTAGAAACTTTCATTTCAATGCCACTAATTCTTTTCTTAACCTCCTCATCCAATTTGTCAATATCAGCCTTAGTTACCATGTTGCTTATTTCAGCCTTGATTGTATCCATCCGACCATTCATGTCATCCATCCGATTATTCATCTGACCACTCATGCTATCCATCCGACCATTCATGTCAGCCTTGACTATATCTATCTGACCACTTATGCTATCCATCCGACCATTCATGTCATCCATCCGATCATTCATCTGACCACTCATGCTATCCATCCGACCACTCATGCTATCCATCCGATTCAATAATGTTTGGAGCATCTGCATCATGGCTCCACTATTTTCTGTAACCTGGGTTAGTCCAATTCCAGGTGATTGAGCAGACTGTTCATTAGAGTCTCCTTGAATTTGAGATATCATTTGTTTTTCCTCTTGCATTGAGAAAGAATGCTCAGCTCCAACCATTGATCCCCCGGACATATTCACGTCTACTGATCCTACTTGTTCCTTATTAGGATCATGCTCAGCTTCATTGCCACTAACATCCTGTGGCTTTACATATAATTCCTTACTCATACTTGACAAATATCTCCCACTTCTGAGAAACATACAAAATAAACTAACACTTTTCCTTAAAATATCTACTCTATGGAAAAATTATTTCTTTTTATATAATATTCTATAATATGTCATAGGATCTTCTACCAACTTGTGTCATCACACGTGATTTTGGTTACCTTAAGTATTTACATATCATTGGTATTAATGCTGGCTTTATATATTTTTCCCTTATCTGCTTCACTTGCCTACTCTTATTAGATTCTTGATCATCTATTTAGCTTTGGTCTCTATTTATCAATTCATACTTTCACTCAGAGTTATTTGAACTTATTGTTTATTGACTAAATTAACTATACCACTAAGTTGCCACACCATTTAATCCATAGGGTTATGTAATTTATAGTTTATTAACTGACTAACTAAAATATGATAAATCAGGTTATACTGAAATTATGGACAATTTCTCATAAATTCAATTTATGTCACACTAAAAATATACAATAACATGTGATAGACCCAACTCTTTAAAGCTCAACACATTGTATATCACAATATAATAGACAAAACTTTTCACATGCAGTGAATCTAAGTATTCAAGCTTACCACATTGCATGCCAAAATGTAACAGACTATCAACTAGAATGAATTTAATAATTTCATTAAGTCTATATATATCAGTGTACAGGCTTCACTGTTGATGGTGTCAAAAATGTAACAGTATGTAGTTTGTATCTGTGGTGAACTTACATTTTCAGGCCCAAAACGTTGCGCGCCAAAAATATGTAACGGACCGTAAAACCCTTTAGGATAGTACACCCAGAGCCTTCTCTACTTATAGGTCCTATTACTACTCGGAGTTCTAACTCAGTGTATATATTAGCCTTTAACTCTGCTCAAGGATGGAATTAAATAGGATGGCAATAATGTGACCTCTATATAGATCCTTAATGGCTATTGCTAATAATAAATTAAAATCTGTATGCAGGTATAATAGCTATACTGGTGAGTGAAGTATGAATGATGCTTGACAATCTAGAGACCAGAGAAACAAAGGTTTTAACTTCAAACAATAAATATTTATTAACAGATCATGCTTATAGTTATAATATTTATAAATCAACCGAATATATACATGATTATTATAAAACATTATTTTATCCTTTCAACAATATGACTAGCTGTAATTCAAATATTAAAATATGGGCTGAAATAAGAATTATAAAATTTAGTGCATAATTTACAATAACGTATTAATTATTTTGAATATAAAATTATATTATTAATGTATGATTATCATTCTGTTTACGTCCTTTAAATATACCTCAAAGTTATGTCCATGAATTGCTAATTTGTGTTTTGTATAGTTAAGAAAATATTATATATATTTAATTATTAATTAGTTTGATTTTATCGTATTAATTATTTAATAAATGTAAATATTTAAAATCTTACCTTTTTGTTTCAGTCATTGTCCAGTTTTAAACCTTTCATTATGATAATATTTTATTTACAAAACATTTATAATATATTGATGTATAGTTTGAGTTGTGCATCTCTCTCACCCTATAAAAATCTAAACAAATGGGTTCTTTTGTTTTTTTTTTTTTAAAAAAATGTTTGCTACACTTGGATAAAAGAGTGAGAAAAATTCACAACCCAACTCTCAGTATACATTAAAAAAAAAAAAAAATTTTTGAAACATAAAATATAATGAAATTTTGGAATTCCTTAAAACAATAGCACATTAAATTTTTAAGAGCAGCTTCGGGATTCTTAGCAGATAATGTCTTTCTTTCCTTCATGTATATTAAATCATGTTGACGTTTTAAGCATTACAATTCCCATGACGAAATTGAATTCCTCGGCGTTTGATTTAAAACCATGCATTTCCATTCATACCAAGATTTTTCCACGTTGATTTAAACAATATATATATATATACCAATAAATACGATCCTCCATCACACGTCAACGACACCAAGAGGATAGAAAAATCCCCTGACATTCAATTAGCAAAAGCGCATTTTTAGATTTTATTTACACAATATAAATTATTAAATATGAATCCTTTTTTTAAAGCTTACGTTATATAATAAGACAAACGTTATCTGTATGCAGTTGTTTTGAAGTTGTATGAAACGTATGATAAAGATTTTACTTTTAAAGTAATGTTAATAAAGTTCTATTTCATCCTTAGTTGATTTTATTTTATCCCAGAAACATTTGATTGCAATTATATTTTTTTTAACAATGTTAAATAACTATGATGCTCTTAGCATTTATTTGAACGAACGAAAGTTCATCGATTAAATAGTTTTTTTTTTTTTCTTTTTAAAACATTTTACAATTATCAATAATAAAATTCCAAATATTAAATAGTTTAATATTAATAAAGAATGGAAATCCTAATAACTAATATATTAATTAAAATATTCTTTACAACTTTACTTTCGTGCATTTCAGTTGAACAAGCAAAACCAACAACAACTTAAAACAAAAAAAAAATCTGTTGCTTAGATATTTTTTTCACGTTCCCCAAAATCAACAAAGGTTTACTCTTTTTTTCCTCTTTTAAACAAAAGAAACGTGGTTACTAGAATTTAATGTTAAATATTCTTTTTTTTATTTTGTCACGTCATGATTTAAAATCTACATTCATGTGTATATGTATATATTTTATTTTACATTTAATAAAAAAAAATGTGTTCATTCCTTCATGAATGTATGGTTATGTTTGTGGTATATATATGTGTATATGTCTCCAAATTGTTATTTTTTTTTTAATAAGGATTGGACATCACCTTACAATACATAGAATAACCATAGATTGAATACTAATCCAAAATTAATGTAAATAATCAATTAGTGATCAGAATATGAAAGAAATTCATTGTTTCCTGAATCCTTGTCTTCTGCAAATGAAAGAAATAATATATATAGATGATGTAGATTTTAAATTATAAATGTCCATGAACCCTAAGTAGCAGTTTTTTTTTTAATTTTTTTGTTATCATCCACTTGGAGTAAGGAAATATGAAACAGTAAAATTCGAGTTTGAATCTTAGTTTCACCTCAGTTCCATTTGTTCTACCATCTTTTACCCACCTCTACATCCCTCCTAAATTTAAACCTTGAATATTGGATTGTGTGCGTATAATGGTACTAGGTATATATGTAAATGTTTGTTAAATATGCTGTAAATGACACACTCCGATATCAAATAAATATTAAATTAAATAACATAATTTAAATAATTTATTAAATTCATAATATTAAAATTCCATCGCGTAAACATTTATTTAGGTCAATTTATATTTATAATATTTTTCATTTATAAAACTTAAAAATCTGTCTACAACTTATAAATGTACAAAAATAGAAATCCCTACTGTTTAATTAAAAGTGCAAAGTCATAGTGGGTGGGGAGAGACAATAGAACACTGAGAAATATTCCTAAAAGCTTTTTTTAATTAGTTTTAAAAAGGTAAAATCTGCGTTGTAATCAGGTCATGAGTAATAGATCAAAAATAAAGCACAAAATAAATTAGGTCGAATTGAAAATGCAAATGTAATATGTGCTGCTAATTGCATCAATTTACCTGGGGGTATTGCATTAGCAGACCTGAGTGATTCTGACTACGTAATCTCAGATGGATCCGCAAGATATGGAATAAAAGTATAAAGAGGGGAATGTTCTTGTTTGAAAAGAAAGAAAAAATTGCTAAATTTGTATATTATTTTAAGAGCATTCCTGTGTGTGATTTGAAAGTGTACTTGTTCAGATCATTATAAAGCTGATCTCTAACATACTCTTCAAATTTTGGTCCATGGTATTTTCGTCATTTTAGTTATTAAAAAGAAATCATTATGCTGTCTTATATTGCCATGGCTGAGGAGTAAGGCTTACACTATTCTCCTCTGGGGAATATGGTCTATATGTGCTGAATTTCCCACTTGCTCTAAAATGAACTGTTAATACTTAATAGAATCCATATGCTGTTGCCTGATTAAGATGCTACCATCAACCAAGGAAATCTGCTCTGATAAACAAATGGACCATGAAGAATTACTCGTCAACATGCACATTCAACTGAATTCAAAAAGTAACCAGTACTCAAAATCTTTAAAGACTTTCACTCCTTAATCTAAAGCTATAGCTCATTTAAACAATCTATATTTTCTTTCTTTATAATTTCTTCTACTTATGTAAAAATCCATTAAAATTTCATTTAATGATATTTAAAATATATAAAAACTGTAACTATTTAAATGTAAATTAACACATCTGATCCTTTCCCTTACACCTTGGGTATCTATTTTTTTATCATTTATTTGTCTATGTATATGATTTCATGCCTAAATAATTTCTGACCTGGCTCGCTAGTATTACTAAATATTATAATTAATAATCGTCGCCATAATGAGTGACATCACCAAGATTATATAACAATAATAAACTTATTTTCATTAATAAGCTGCCAGCTTGGGAATTATCCATCCTTATTATTAAATAATCCATTTAAGGGATTTCTCATAATTTTCGTATTATGCTTCCCAGTATTGTTATGTATTAAAATACATTTCAGAAACGCATCTGAAGATTGATATTAGTTAAGAATGCGAATGTACCATAATTCGTTGTGGGCGGTTTTATTAAATTAGCAATAGTAATAAGATAGAATTTTAGATCTCCCTTTTATTAGTTGGTTTACATTAATTTATTTATGCTAATAAACCATTAACTATGTTATTCAAGGGCTTTTAAGTAAAATAACTCATAAATGTGGGCCTTGGAAATGAATCATCTCATTTTTAAGCAAATTTAAATAAATCTAACTATATTCTGCCAGTGATATGTTATAGCCTAACGATGCCATATTCCTTTTCAAAGCCATGGAAATTACCAGATATGTAACTAAAAATGTATCTTTCCGCTCCCATACAGTAGGGCATATGTAGAGGTGCTCCCATGGGTAGCTGAGCTCATCATGTAGTCGGGAAGTAACAGTGGCAAAAGTCCCTTACACCTGAACCTGCTTATATGACCATTCACAAAACCCACACTTGAGTTTTATATTTTCCCATATGGCTTCACCGTATCAGTTTACTTTTCAATTATTACATGGCATCTCTATGCATACCACCTCTCGTCTAATCTATTATTTTTTATTGTATGCTTATGATTACATTTCACAAGTGTTCCATATTAAATGCTCTCCAATAACAGGCCCTAGAAATAATTATATAGATAAACTTTAAGCGTATGTTCTGTTGCTAAGGTGTGTGGATTCGTCACCACAAACTGTATAAACTGTTTCTATCTCGTATTCTGACTAATATGATTAATAGTTTAGGCAGGAAATAACTCTTAGGTTAATACCCAAAAGGGCTAGATCAGATAATTAATGAAATACAAATGTAAGGTTTCATACCATATTAGGAGTCTCGGAGGTTATCCACCTCCAAATATGTAGTCTAACTTTGTAATATTAAATATATAGTATTTGAATTATGTCTGTGTCTGTATGTTTATTCTTGAATGCCTTATAGCCATAGTATCTCACCTCAATAAAAAGTTAAATGCATAAAGGTTACACATGAGTAAAGTAATCATAATAACCGTAGGTTTAGTTAGTTAGAGTCTCTTATATCTCCCTGACTCCTGTGGCCTGAAAGCTGTTTACTAGTGTGATGGCAGGTGCATTGTCTTGTAGTTGTATGTTGTGTAATCGATCTACTAGATTTGAACATGGCACTGGAGGCTCTGAACCCACCTGTTGTGTTGCTCTTCAAATGTGGTGGTCGAATTATGCAACTAGTTAATGAGGCATACGAATTCTAACCTTTACAATATGTACTCATGAAAATAAATAGACAAATAAAAATTCTGCTTTTATAAATCATCACAAAATATATATGGTCAATATTAGGTAGAAACTGGTTTAAATCATTGGGAATAAAAATAAAACTGAAGGTTTACAGAACTGTTTAAGTCAGGACCAGTAAAACTTAAGAAGTAGCCAATAGATAATGAGCTAAAAAAGAATGTTTTATCCTGTTATTTGTAAAGCTAAAAAAGTCTCTTTTGCCTTGAAACCTAAAATGGATGAAGTGCTTAAAGATTTAGTAAATAAAGGTATAATTTCATCAGTGGAAAAGTCAACCTGGGCAACCTCAGCAGAAGTCATATTAAAACTTGATGAGAATATTCATCTGTGTAGCAATTATTGAGTTATAATAAAAAAATATATAATTAAAAGGGTGCAATCCACTACAAATGTCTGAGAAATTTTAGCATTACTATAAAAAGTATTATTTTTTTCAAAGTTTAATTTCTATACATTTTCTATTAGATCCCAATTACAAAGATAGCTGATCTACTGGCAATAAATATGTATTTAGGATTGTTTACATATAATAAATTTCCTTGTAAAACAATTATTAACCCAAATATGTTTAAAAAAATGAATGAGCTCATACAAGACATAAATAGATTCATCCCATATGTGTATGACATATTAATTACAGCAGAAATGGAGGCCAAACTAGAAATAACAAAGTTTGCGAGAATTTAAAGAAATTTAGAGATCATGTCAACGTGTTAAAATGTAATTGGAGCATGACTGAGCCTAAATGATTAGGTTATGTAATAAATAGTAAAGGAAAATATCCAAATTCTGAAAAGATTAGTACAGTTAAAAATGTGTATAAACCAAAAAATATTAAAGAATTATAAATTTTCTAAGGACCAATATATATATATTTTTAGTTTTTTAAAGGGGAAAGCACATATAGCAATTCAATTGTATGATTTACTAACAACGAAACAGTGATGGAAGTAGCGAGTTGAACAGGAAAGAGCTTTTAATTAATGTCAAATCAACTGCTAGTACATTATAAAGATCACTAAAGTTATTGAAACTACTGATGTTTCCAAACACAGTATATGAGCTATTATTTCACATCAGATTTATAGAGGTGAATGCCTGATTGCTTATGCAACCAGGACACTATCAAATACTAAAAAGAACTGTAGCTAGCTAGATAAGGAAGATCTGGTGATTGTCTATATAGTTAAAAAGTTTCATCAGTATTGGTAGGTGAATTTTTAAGATCTGTATGATCATAGGCATCTAGGTAAATGAATATAATGAGCTCATTTATAAGTTAAGAAAAATACTGAATCATGCTGATATACTATCTAGAATATCAGACAGTCATGAGTATAAAAAATTTATAGCAGATATCAGTTAGATAGACATAGTTGAATCTGCAATGTTAAATAATGCAATGGTAGTCAAATGTACAAAAGAGTATACTGGTTATCAATTAGTAAAAGGAAAGGATTTAATTATGTAGTACACAGACTTGGAATGTCTGTAATAGTTTATTAAAGTGCAAAAAATGCATTTTGATAACAGAGTGTGTATTGACATCAATGGCAGAGAGGTGACTTATTGTAATACTATTGTATAATTGAAGTATTGTTAAAACAAAATTGCTGGCCCGGTCATATCTATGGTGTTCCAGGTATGAGTTGTAATATTGAACAAGAAATCAAGCGCTGCATAATTTATCAGTCAACTGTGAGATTGCCACCAAACAATTTTGAGTAGCGGTCTTGGGTTCATATGAGCTATATCAGTTCTTTTAAGCACCACATCTTTTTGTAATTATAAATGATTACTCTGGGTAAATAGAATATCTTGTTGCAAAAATTGCAAATGCACAGGTTACCATAAAAATACTTAACAACCCTGAAACATTAGTTTCAGATAATTGAACAGGTTTTACATCACAAAAGTTAAAAACTTTTTGCCAGTTTTAACCCTCTATATCACTCTGAATCAATAGATTTCCCAAAAAGCAATACAGCACTTTAAGCTAATATTTAGCAAAAATATCTATAAAGATATTTATGAAATGGTAATAGCTTTAACATTTCAACAATATTTTCTGCCTTATACTACACTAAAGAAACTGCCTATGGAATTGTTAATAGTCAAAATGTGGCATTGTTGGTTTCAAATAATAAATAAAATTTGGACAATAAATTATAGTAAATAAATTACAATTTGTAAAAGAAATCTGACATCATGATTTGTTCAAAAAACCTTGGCAATATAGGAATAATATCAAAAGAACTAAGAATAATAAAGTTAACTAATAAAAAAAAAATTTGCAGATATGGAAGCCATTTAAAAAGCCACAATCTGGAAGTGATTGAAATAGAAATGAAAAACTGTCTTCCTCTGCTATGAAAATACAAGTGAAACCAAATGAACAAAAACAATGATCTGGATGAATATAAGATAAACTTTAGAAAAGATGTTGGTAGAACAGCCAAAAAAAATTGCCAAAAATTAATTAAAGAATGCTGAAAAGATTTAAAGACTATATGTTTAAATAGATGCTTGGTGATTCTCTAGGATGAGGGGAGAAGTGTTCTATTATTATATAATTGCAAAAGGCTAAAAATAAATGTTTAAATAACAAGTATATAAGTAAAAGAAATAATTACAGAACATCAAATAAAGTGATTTTTTTTAAAATACTAATATGCTAGATAGAGATAATTCTCTTCTATTCTAAAGTCATGCACATTCTAGAAAATTTATTCATTTCTAGAATATAAAAGGACTAGCAGGAAAGATAGGTTACAGAATTTATAAAACTGTTATCCCAGGGATATCTATTTTATAGGTTAAAAAATAGATTTAGGATTTGTACAAGTCACCCGGAACTTTTATTACTTTTATAAACATTCAGGTAGCATGATATTTAATTTATATAATTACATTGGGCAACAAATTTAAATTGTTTTGAAATAACATCAATAAAAATAGCTGTATATAATATTTTTGTGGTCCTAAATCCGAAACTGGTATGCTAAATACTGTAATATGTACAGTTTTTTTTTGTTAAAGGAGTTGGTGGTTGGATTTTTTTTAAAAAGATATATTTTTGCAATGTAATGTTAAATCTAAGCAACAACATTTGACTAAGGATCATGGGCAGTAAAAATTATAAAATGTTACCTGAAGATACTAAATAGTGACAAAATATTTCACTTTTTTCTCTTATGTTCAACACAATCATCTCTTGTTAAAAACCAACAGTAGTATTCCAACATAGATAGGTTCCAGCATCTCTGGTATCGTATTTCCATTATCCTGATGAAATCTCTCTCCTTGTTTGTCACTTACTGCACCAAATTTTGTGGGGAAAATTCAAATGCAAGTGCAAAAAATGCATTTTCAAGGATATATAACATCCTAGTAATTCATAGGCTTTTAAAAGTTCATCTAAAAGGGTTTTATAGTTTTCATCTTCCTTGTTACCCAGAAACAGTTCCAAGCTGCCAATTCATTGTCATTTAATGTGTTTTTGAAAAAGAGAATCACTTAAAAGTTTCCTTATTTGATGTCCGATAAAGATGCCTTCTTTTAGTTTTGCATCACTTAACTGAAGAAGTATTTCTTTTAAGTACTTAAAACCATTACCTTCTTTGTCCAAAGCTTTAACAGTGTCTTTCATTAGTTCAAGCTTAATATGGGGACGCAGGGGAAGTACTTTTGTCGGGTTAACAATGGGAGTATATTTTATGTTTCAGTACCTGGTTCAAAAGAAGTTCTACGAGGCCAATCTTTCTTAACGAAATGTTCTTGTGTTACTCAAATGTCCCATAGATACAAAAAAACAATAACCTATTGAAGCCCTAGAAATATACCTAACACTTTTAAATCTCCACAAATATCTCATTGATACTGTTCATATTTAACTTGAGTTAGTATAATAGCTAAGTTATCATAGTTTCCTTTCATTGTCATGGAATGGGATAAAGTAATAGATTTTGTTTCCATTATAAAGCAAGACGGTTTTAAGATTGTATTTAGACAAATCTATGAAAATACACCACTCGGAAGGTACATGTTCCATATTAAGCTCATTCATTAAACCATCAATATCATAACATACACATAGCAATTCTTCCATTTTATAAAAACTTGAAAATGTTTTATTCCGTTTTTGGTAAAGTGAAACATTTACATTTTTATCAAACAGGTTCCACTGTTGAAGTCTGGAAGCAAGAAGTTGATAAACCCAGATCATGTACCAAATCATTTAATTCATTCAGAGTTACTAAGTGAGGTTTCATTGGTAGTTTGTAAAAATATAGGATCACTATTGGTATTTTCAGGAAGTTGTGGATCAGATCCTGATGAAGAATTAGAATCACTAGGTAAAATAACATTATTGCTGACTATGAGGAACTGGCCTTAGTACAGAAGGCAAATTTGGATACTCAATTTTGTCCTTTGCTTTTTTGAATACCCTTCTGTTTTAATGATACAAAAGTAGCAATCACTTACATAGTCAAAAGGTTCCTTCAACACCCCAGGAACAGCAAACAGTATAGAATTTTTCTTTCAATGTATCCACTGCATTAAATTTATATGAAAACTCATACAGCAACCATGAGGGGCCCAACTTTTATCATGATCACCAATTTGGCACTTAAAAAATAAAAAGTAAACTTTTTTAACTTCATTGAATATAAATCTAGCCCGTGTCTTTAAAATAAATTGGCCACATATGTAACAAAACTTACCGGCTGGACTTTTGCAACATTGATAATTAGAACTTGCTGTTTTATATAAAATAGGAGAAAAACACTTAACTGTTCACAAGACAGAATCAAACTAAACTTTAAAGAAACATACAAGGGCCATTAAAGGTGCATAGAATACATTGGAAATATCCATGCTACTCCTACATTGGTAAAGCCAGGTACAAATAATTTTAATAATCCCATCATATAAGGAACTTGGAAATGAGACATGGTAGGACATTTCTGTGAAAAGGTATTTTAACAACTACCTAAATGAAACAAAAAAGGATCATTTTTATTAATGTTACAAAAATCATGTCGACCAGTGTTATTAAAATCCATGATTGTAAAAAACTAACACTAACATTATTTACTATATACTAGATGTGACCATGCCATTAATATTTGATTTCTGTCCTATATTCTGTTACATGTGTAACATATTTAAAAACTTTAATAATTTGTCTCCAACTGAAAATTTTTACATTTATTCAGCTGGCAGCTAGTTAGTCCATAGCTGATTTTTCTTGTGGAAGAAGTTAAAGTGATAGCATGCTATTCCTACATATATAGCAGTTGGAGAAGATTGGCTATTTACATTGGTTGGCCATCCCTGGATATAATGTTAATAATTCACATTTCAGCTACATGTAAAGTTCATTTCAAATTAAATGCTTACATTTCTTTCTTAATTCCAGACTCTTAGAATGTATCATGAAACTATTAACCAAATACAAGAAATATATTACTGAATTATTGCATTGTTCTCTGTAACAGTCCAATTAATTTTCCAGATTAGAATTATGTCATTGATCTCAATTAATGTACATATTATCAAAACTGATATCTATATTTTGAATTCAAATAGATGATACGCTTTTCCAATTATTTTATGATCTTGCCAATTAAAACCGAGATACATAGTATGAAGTGGACTATCTGCACATGTATAAATTTGAAATGTAAATAAAGTTTATTAAATTACTGTAACAATATACAGACTAGGATATAAATAATTTTCTCATTCCATTACTATTATCACATTAGAAAATGTACATATTACATGAATGCCATCGAATGTTATTAAAAATATTATATGCTAATAAGGTTAGATTGTACAGGAGCAGACAAATTTAAAACCTTGCAATGGTTTATTCAAAGTTGACATAATTAATATATATATATAGTCGTCAGCAGAGTGTGGGAGAATAAATAATTCTTGTTATGATATACTCATCTCTACAACTTATATGTAGTGAATAGTAACACCTATATACACTGGCTATATTAAATTAGTGCATGTAAAAAAAAATACAAACACACTATTTGATTATCATAAACTTTAATGATTACAAAGTAATTTTTAATTACAATTCTTTTATTTATACAGGCAGTGCTCTAGTTACGAACACTCGAGTTATAAACATTTTGCTATTATGTAATCGCTTTTGGACTTTAGATCTTTATCTATGCATATACTTTCATGTATAATTAATGCTATATACTTTATAAAGAAATAGTTATTCAAAATTGTACAGTATTTTAGTACTTTAATAATTACAAAATTCCTTTTAGTAATTAACACTACAAATTTAGTGACTAGTTTAAAAACCTATTTATATACATTTGTAATTGAATTTTTTCTAAAGAAAGATAGACTTTGGAATTTAGAAAATAATTTAAGTATATTTTAGAAAACAATAAGAACTTATATAAAATACAGTAAATCTTCCCATCTCTCTGACATTAATTACTTTTATTTTTAGCATTGTCACAGTCTTGAACAGGATTGTTTTGATTAGCGCTTGTTTTTAAATAGTTTGTGCACGATTACGTTACATATACAGTGTATATATTTGTTTTGATAAATTTTTTTCATTCTTATTAATTAAAAACATGAGTCAGAAACAAAAAAACAGTAGTGTTGATACAACCAAAAAGAAATCAAGGTCTCATAAACCCCAAACGGTTGAAACAAAAATGGATATAATTAGATGTTTTGAAAATGGTGAATCTTTTGCTTCAATCACACATTCATGTAATTTAAACTGATCAACAATATACAATTGTGAAAAACAAAAACAAAATTAAGGAATACGTTAAAAATTGTGGAAATTTTTCTTCAAAGATTGTTTCAAAAAGACATGGCAGAGCAATGGATGAAATGGAAAAATCTTTGGCTTTATGGATTGAAGATCAACATTAAAAAGGCATCCCAGTGAGTTTATCAATTATTCAAGCTATAACTCTCTTAGTTTGCACAAAGATTGGAAGAAAGAATTAAAAGAAGACTCTGCTGTTGAATTTGTAGCAAGCAATAGCTGGTTTTACAAATTTAAAATGAGATATTCTTTACATAACATTAAATGTACTGGGGAAGATACCAGTGAATTTATTTCCACTTTCTCTAATATCAGTAAAGATGGAGTTTGTTTTCCATGCCTAGTCTTAAATGTAGATGAGACAGGATTATTTTAGAAAGATGCCTGCAAATACATATTTAGCAAAAAAAGACTCAGTTGCACCTGGGCATAAAACTTCTAAAAACAGATTAACATTGCTTCTTGGATGTAATTTAGCTGTGATTTTAAATTGAAGTCAATGCTAATTTATCAGACAGAAAATCCTAGAGCATTGAAAAGATGAAAAAAATGCTTCCATTCATTTGGAAATCAAATACTAAAGCCTGGGCTACTGCACAACTTCTTCAAGATTGGTTCTCACATCATTTTGTGCCTTCTGTTAGGCAATATTGTAGTGAGACAATTCTCCTGGACATCCAAAATTCCTGCAAAATTTATATCCAGAAGTTAATGTTGTGTTTATCCCTCCCAATACCACAAGTGAAATACAACCTATAAATCAAACTGTGATAGTTGCTTTTAAGCGGTATTATATAAGATTAATGACTCAAGCAATCAAGGCAATTGACAAGGAAGGTGGACTTACATTAGGAAAAGTTATGATATATGGAATGCAATAAATAGTGGGGATGCGTGGGCTGAAATAAGAGAGTCAACAATGAAAGGTTGTTGGAAAAAAAAATATCCACAAATGATGAATGCTTCTATGGACATTGAAGAAACTCCTGAAGGTATCACAACTGAAATAGTCAATATAATGAATGAATTAAATCTAGATGTCACTGATGAAAATATTGATGAGTTAATGTAATCTCACTCAGAACCTCTGTCAAATGAAGACTTGATTAAACTACAAGAGATGAATGAAATACAAAATGAAGAATCTGATAATGAATTTATTTTTAAGAGTTTGACAATCAAGAATATGAAGCCTTTGTACATCTTGACAAATTTTTGACCATCAAGAATATGAAGCCTTCATGCATCTTGACAAATTTTTGACCATCATGGAAGAATGTGATCCCAATGAAGAGTGTATATCTCGTGTACAAAGGGCAATAGAAAGACACAGAATGTTACAGAATTCTTTATCAAGAAAAAAAAAATACAATTCAATTAACTCTTGATAAATTTGTAAACAAAACTCCAGATACTAATCAATAAAAAATATTGTATTTTGAAAAACCTTTCTAATGTTTTTTTTTACATACCTCTACCTTCAAACAATTTCAATTAACTCTTGATAAATTTGTAAACAAAACTCCAGATTCTAATCAATAAAAAATATTGTATTTTGCAAAAACCTTTCTAATGTTTTTTTTTACATACCTCTACGTTCAAACAATTTCAACTTCCAAACACATGTCAGGAATCAATTAAGTTCGTAACTAGGGGATTGCCTGCATATATTAATTTGGCAAGTAAATAAACTTGTCTGTTGAGTTTAATTTGTATCTACTTTATTTATAAAACTTATTGATGCTACCCGGTTAATATTGCAAGAATACCCTGGTGATAGAGCAGAAATGTGCAGATCAACAGTAGTAAAGGCTGTGTAGAACAGTAGTAGAACAACTTGTGCAGGCAAGCATAACAGCACAATTTGACAACTGTAAAATCGATGAAAATAAATATTACTTAATAATAATATTCATGAATTTGATATAAATAATACTTCAGCTTGGAAAATTTATGTAGAACATGTTCAAAGATACATGTTTATAAATATAAAGTGGCTATGCTTTTGTGGTTCTCTAAAAAAGAGATACTGCAAGTAACAAATCAATTTTGTGACCCCAAAACCTCTGAAGATGTTCCATGTTAGAAGTTAAAAAACAAGTTAAATGCTTATTTTAAGCCTGCAATGACTAAATGGATGACATGCCTAAGATTTAGGAATAGAAAACAGTCACCTCAAAAAAATATCTAGATTATGATATGGCATTGAGAACAATCATAAAAGAATGTAATTTTAATTCCAGGTTGGCTGACATAATATTATATCAATTATTATATGGAATGATGGATAATAAATTCAGAAAAATTCTATTAAATGACCAGAACATTATTTACAAATATGTTATTCAAAAATGTATAGCACAGGAAATTGTAGTAGAGCATGTTTCAGAACTTAAAGCTATTACATACACAGATAAAATCCCAATAGCACTAAACAAATCAGAAGCCAACAAACAAAGCCATAGGAGTTCAAATGATGTACTAATCTGTTACCAAGGTGGAAAAATGAGTCACGTGAAGAAGTGCTGAAAATATAGAGAGAAAAATTTAATATTTGTAAATTAATAAAACATTTAGCACATCTTTGTTGTAATAAAGACAAAAGTATAAAAATCAAGTCAAGTGTGAACTATAAATTGCAGGAGGTAATGTAAGAAAAAAAAATAAAAAAGTTAATAATATTAAGAACATTATTATCTGTGAGCACAAAACCACTATAGAAGTGGATAGTGGAGCTAGTTAATCTTTGTTATCACACACAGACTGGTCAAAATTAATACAAAAAATAAAATGAAATTGACACCTGGAGAAAACAGACGTGATAGCCACAGATATAAATGTAAATAAAATAGTCATATGTGGCAAAGTAACTGAACCTGTTAAAATCAATTCCAAAATCAATTTTGTACTGCTATATATAGTAAAGAAAAAGTTAGTCCTATACCAGGTAGAAACTAGTTTAGACCATTAAGAATTCTAATCAACATTAATAAAACAGAACAGTTGGAAGTAAAAGCCAGAAATAAGTACCCATGTTTGTTCAAGTCAGAATCAGCTGAATTTAAAACAAGGTCAGTCAATATTGAACTCGTGAAGGAAGCTCAACCAATTGTGTATAAACCATATAAAGTCCCATTTGCTGTAAAACCAAGATTAAGACAATTATTAATGATATGGTTAATAAAGGCATTTTTACATTGGTAGAAAAATCATCAGGACTACATCAGTTGTACTTATGATGAACAAGGATGAGATCATTTGTCTATACACCAGCTACCATGTTACACTTAACAGATATATTAATAAAGAAGTTTCTTCTGTGCTCCAAAGTGTGTGAAGTATTAGCATCACTGCAGAATGCATTATTCTTCAAAAAAACCAATTTAAAGTCCATTTTCTAATAAATTCCCATAATGGGTGGATTTCAAATGCAGCCAAGATGGGTAGTTTATTACAATGCATGAAAGGGGTTATTCCTTACCAAGACAATTACTACCCAAATAGAGTGTGAATTGGAAGTATGTGTATTAGAAGTTTGTTTGAAATTAGACAAAATTGGAACAAAGGTGAACACTTTCAAAATGTATTTGGATCCTTCCAAAATAGTTTTTGGGTCATGTAATAAATCCAAAGAAAAAATATCCCAACCCAGAAAAAGTTAAATTGACAAAAAATGCCACAAGACCGAGGAATGTCAAAGACAGGTATTTTTAGGCTTACTCAACTTTTTTGAGAATTTTATTAAAGGAAAGTCACATATGAATTACTAAAAAAAGGAGAGTAATGGAGATGGACTGAAGAGTATAATATAGCCATTCAAAAATAGAAAAACTTGTCTAACATCTATACAACTTCTCATTCTCTATCATGATGATCAAAAGATAATAACAACCAATGTTTCAGAATATAGAGAAGGAGCCATCATTTCACCCTGTGGCTTTGGAGAACTTCCAACAATGTATGCTTTGAGAATATTGACTGCCAATGAAAAAAAAATTAGTCGTGTATGGACACAAATTTCATATTTATATGGATAGAAAACTCCTGATCATGCTAGCCACCATCTGATTTGTTTGAGAAGTTTATTAGCATCTATAAACTAATTTACAAGCCTGGTAAGAAAATTGGCCACACAGATATTTTATCACAATTACCTGATATAAATTTCAGCAAAAGTTTAAATAAATAAGCTACATAAACTCTATGAATTCTAACATGTTAAATAGTATGAGAGTTTCCAATTGCACTAGAAATGGGTAAAGTTAGGATGGTTAAAAAGTCGACCAAACTAAGTAGTGAGGCCTATATGGAATGTGTGTCAAAGTTTATCAACATGTAATGGTTGCACACTTATGTGGCCAAACACATACTCATATCATCAGAGGACCAAAAGCAAGTGTGTAATACTTCATAAGACATCCAGGAGTAGTCCGGAATAAATCATTAGCAATGTCATATGTGTGGTGGCCTAACTGAGCATATGGTGAAGAATTGGTCAAATGTCAAGCTACTACTAACTTATCCCCAAAAAGATTGGAATCATGGCCCAAGTCTATGCATCCATGGCAAAGACACATTTAGACCATACCAATCCAATGAATGTCTACATCTTTTTAATTGCTATAAATTCATATTTCAAATGGGTAAAGCAAAACCAGTCAAAAATCCCAGCATGAAAATCTTCACAAGCCATGGATACCCAGAAAGCATTGTGACTGAAAATGGGAACAGGTTTTGTATCATAGCTGTTTAAAAAGTTTTTTTTAGCTAATAAAGGAATACACCAGGTTTTGAGATCATCATATCATCCAGAGTCCAATCGTCTAACCAAAAAGACAATTCAACAGCTTAAATCAACATTGAATAAAATGGCACCCAAGGATATAAATTATTAGATGCGATGAAAACCAACACTTTACACCTCGTATGTTAACAATGAAGATACCTATGGAAATGTTAATGCGTCGAAAATTTTGCATGCATCATTCAAAGTTATTACAACTAATAATATAATTGGAAAAAACTACTTAGATTATGAAAATTTTAAAATTGGCGAGTTAATTTGAATATGGAAAACATGGCTTTAGGGTTTGATAATAAAAGTATTGGTCAGACAAGTAAGATTAATCCAATTAGAAAATGGAAAAAAATTAAAGAGACATATCAATCATTTAGGATCTCACCAGAATAAAATGACAGAAACAAATAATATCAAAGTAGAATAACTTAATAAAAAAGAGAATTATTTTATTAAAGGAGTGCTCTTCAGTGGCAGAATATGACAAAATGCCCACTGATAGCCAGGTAAAGGAATCATATCTAACTGAAACGATTGCTCAATCTGGCAATCAAGCAATAGAATCAGTGGAAAAGCCAGATCAAAAAGAAAAAAAACAACTGACCATAATGAAGAAGGATCATCATCACCTTCAAGACATTCGAGATCATCAGAGACCTCAAAGATTACAAGACTACTTTTTGTAACTTTACAGGATTATTTTCTAGAGTGAGAGAAGTGGATTATTTGTGTGTGTATATATATTTAAAATGTAAATAAAATTTATCAAATTATTATAATTATATATTGACAGTACATAAATAATTTCCGCATATTATTATCAATCTAAAAAATTTACATAAGACATGAATGCCTTTGAATGTTATTAAAAATATTATATGCTAACGAGGTTAGATTATGCAGCAATGAATTAATATAAAATCCTGCAATGTTCTATTCAAAGTCATCAGCAGAATATGGAAAAATAAATAACTATCATTATAAAATCATAAAAAATCTTGGTTAATGGTAACATGCATATATATGGATTATATTAAATTACTGCATGGGAGAAGAAATAAATTTACACAACCTAAATTATTAATGGACTTAAGAAATTACAAGATAAATTTCTAATTACAATTAATTCTTTATTTTATATATAAATATATATTAATTTTGCAGTGAATAAACTTGTTTTGTTAAGTTTAATTTGTGTTTACTTTATTAATACAATTTATCAATGCTACCTGGTTGGTATTGCAAGAGTACCCCAAAATATAGCAGAAATCAATTTTAGATTTCATTGATTTTATTTTCTATAATATTTCAAAACTGATATTAATGCCAAATGAAACCTCAGCAAAATATTAAATTTATCTTGATTTAAAAGCAATAATAACTGTGGATTAAAAAGTGAAAGTTAAAAAGTATGGTACATTATTTTAATTAAATACAGGTAATCATCATATACAGAATTGTGAAGTTCTTCATGAATGCTATTCATTTAATGTATTACTTCTTAAAAACATATCTACCATTTATTTTTAAGAATTTAATGTCTTCTAATTTACATACTGTACAAATGTAGTTCAAATCTTCTTATAATAACTTTTTTATTATTATTTGTAATATCACATTCTCATATTGCCTTATAGTTAGAATTAAGTTTAAGAGTAATAAATTCTTTAAAATGAGTATGTTATCTTAAATCCTTTTGATATTACAATGAATATTTGCTATGTTTTTTTATGTTTATGAAAGTATGTGATAATTTAAACAAATATCTATAGTGTTTTCCTGAAGGTTTGCAATGATGGTGTTATAGTTGTATTTTTATATTGGACATTTCCATCATCTAATATGTACTGAATGTCTTTAGAAAAATTTAACTATATCCAAATACATTTAACTGTTAGTAATAGCATATCAAACAGGTTAGTATATGCATGTTTGTTGCTGGCCTGACTAGTGATAGTACTAGCATGGGATTTGAACCTGGATCCTTAGATTCTTGAATTTTAAGATAATGCTCTAACCAAATGAGCCATCCTGCCAAAGGCAATAGTCAGTAGAAATTTCATACACTTATCTATGAGGTTCTTCTGATTTCTACACTTTTTCCTAAGGGCAAAGTTGATTAGTGGTTTCCATACATTATGTATAGTCACACTAGGATGGGATTTTTTGCCATTGTCATGTAAGCACCTTCTTTAAACTTTCTTCATTGTACCTTTTCTTCTCTATCCAATATTTTTGTATTTTCCCAATTGAACATATGTTCATTGGTATATACATGGTGTGTTACCTTAGACACATCTGTTTATGTTCTTGCAAACACTTTTCAATGGGATGACTTATCTCATCAATATATGTTCTTCCCCATTCACATGGTATTTCATAGATGCAGTTTTTTTTCTTTTCAGCATTTAAAAAGTTTAGGCTTTGTAGATGTTAGAATTCCTTGTAGTGTGATATGGCTCTGGAAAGCTGTTCTGCTGTTATACTGATTGCAGATTTTCATTAATTTGTTTGCTATTTTTGGAATGTATGGGTACACTATTGTACCAATAATTGTCTTTTTTCTTGATGGTTCTTTTTGTTGTCTATTAGTTTTCTTAATAACAGCTGATCGTTAATCATTTTTATAAGAGTTTGTTCTATATTGATCTTTTCTTTTTCCAAATCACTAGTTTCTGAACCAACTTCTTTTGCTCTGTTCCATAGTGATAGTATAATTCTATGTTTTGTGTTTCTGGTGTGATTGCATGTATAGGTTAGGTATTTTCCTATATGTGTAGGTTTTTGGGAAACTGTAGTTTTGATTTTGCCACGAGGAAGTCTTGTCACAAGAACATCTAAGAATGCCAATTTTTGTTCTTGTTCTGATTCTATTGTGAATTTAATTGAAGAAGATATGTTGTTGATATGTTTCCAGAATGTTTGTAGCAGTGTTTCACCATGTGGCCATACAACAAATGTATCATCCACATAGCGAAGCCAAACTTTAGATGGATATGGAGTTTTTATGTCTGTGGTTTCAAGTTCTTCCATATAAGTATTGCTAATCAGGAAAAACAGTAGTGAGCCTACAGCCATTCCTTGATTTTGTTGGAAGAATTCTGTGTTATATTGAAAGTAGGTTGTTTTTATACAGAATGTTAATAATTCCATTATACTACCAATAGGAAGAGCTGTTCTAGTTTGTAAACTATTATCACCATTTAATCTTTTCCTTACAATAGACAATGCTTCTTCACATTGTACATTCATGAATAAACTTTCCACATCAAAGCTTAGCAGTAAGTCTGTTCTTTCAATTTTCATGTTCTTGATTAATTCTACAAAGTGTCTAGAATTCCTAACAAAGGACTGGGTCTGGTATGCCAAAAGACTTGTAACTTTGAAACGAAATCTTGCCAAGTTTTGGCAAGGTGAATCTCTAGAACTAACAATAGGTCTTAATTGAACATGATCTTTATGGATTTTAGGTAGACCATAAAGATGAGGAATTTTGCTAAAATATGATATTATTTTACCTTTTTTCTGAATCAGTGAAGTACCTGTGATGCTTTCTGAGTAATTGCCACTTATCTATATTGGCCTTCTGTGAGGAGTTCTTGTATTTTGTTGTCATAATCGGGTCTATCTATTAAAACTGTTGCATTGCCTTTGTCAGCAGGGAGAATAATTATAGATTTATCTACTTTGAGGAATTTAATTGCTTTCCTCTTCCCATAAAATATGTTTGACTTCAATTTTTGTTTGCTTGTCAAGTGTTCTTTTTATTCTCCAGCGTAATTCTGCTGCTTCTTCTAAAGGCAATTTTTGAGTGACTTCCTCGATGGCTGCCATTATAACTAATAAAGGGATATTAGATGGTGTTATGGCAAAATTTAATCCTCTTTCAAGAACAAAAATTTCAGTATCTGTTAAATGTTTAGAACTGATATTTTTAATAGATGAAGTTGTTACATTGCTTGGTACATTATGATTTTTGATATGCCCATGTAAGTTATCAAGTTCCTTCTTTTGACATTCTTTTATTTTTCCCCGTAATGTAGAATGATTTTCTTTCTGCTTGAGAAACTCTCATGTAGTCATCATCAGTGCAAACAGTATTAAAAATTAATCTAAAACCAATAAATGTCACATAATTCCAGTTTATATAATACCTTTATGTAGAAAATCTATTTCTTCTACTTCAGTTTTCTCACTTAGTGTAAACTAGGAATAAAAATCACTTAGTATAAACTAGGGGACAAAAATTTATTAAGCATTACTATCTAGTATATATTGATTACTTAAGCTTACACTAAATAGCAGAACTGAAATAGAAAAAAAATAATTTTTTGCATAACAAAATTTATATATAATCCTTCTAAACACTTTCCTTCTTCTTTTCCTTTATTTCTGCTATCTTTATATACAATATTGCAATTCAAATAATTCTTCTTACACTTTTTCAGCAAAAACTTTTTCTACTATTAAAAAATGGAAAATAGAGAGAAGTAGAAGAAGAGAGTAAGATCTGATGAAGACTGCAAGGTACAATTGAAACTGTAATAATATTAATAAAAAGTTTTTGCTGAAAAAAGTGTAAGAAGAATTATTTGAAATTACATAATAAAATTTGTAAATAAAATTTTATATTAACTTATTAAAACAAGATTACCTCAAAACTTGATACTTTTACACATTTACATGGATAAGAATAGACACTGTAAAATATAATATAGTGTGTTATATTATTTCTAATAATAGTGATAGTAATAAAATATTATTTTTAAATATTATATGGAATTAATATATTTAAATTCATTCTATGCAATATATATATATATATATATTATATATATATATATATATATATCCATTAGAAACCACCAGTAACCACATAAACATTCACAGTAAGGATAGTAATCAATATTTCTCACTGCTGTTAAGGCAACCGTCTCACCTTTTAATAGCAAGAATGGAAATCCATTCTTACTAATGGTCCATGAATATATATGGACACTTAAAGATTGCAACTTGACTACAGAGTATGAAAGATTGATACAATGAAGTTTAAATAAACCTCTTTAAACATGAAATAAACATGTCACTGTAATGCAGAATATTGCAGTTTGTAATGTTATAATTGACTATTTATTAATCTGCATTACAGTGACATGTTTGTTTCATGTTTAAAAAGGTTTATTTAAACTTCACTGTATCAATATTTCTAACTCTGTAGTCGAGTTGCAATCTTTAAGTGTCCATATATATTCAATGGACCATTAGTAAAAATGGATTTCCATTCTTGCTATTAAAAGGTGAGAAGGTTGCCTTGTCAGCAGTGAGAAATATTGATTACTATCCTTATTGCGAATGTTTATGTGGTTACTGGTGGTTTCTAATGGTTACTAATTATCCCAATTAGTTTTAGGCATTATTTTCACAGTTGTATGATGTAGGTAAATTATTATTTTGGGAATAAACTGTGTATTATTTTGCATTACAATCCGATATTTCGACGGACTAGGAACCACCATTTTCAAGGTTAACTTTTGAAAAAAAAATTGTTAGATCTGAAACAATAATGTGACTCAGTGTGAGATGAGAAATGAGATTCAACTTGAAGTAGTTCAGCATTCACAATATGAGGCTTATCAAAATGTTTATTTTCCTCAGTTTTTTCATCTATTAATTTTAAGTTAATATTAGATAAAATGAGAGGTTTCCACATAGCTGGAATACATTGTGCATTGTCAGTCCTATTTAAACCAGTAGGTCTCTTTAATATTTCAATTGACTCTCTCATGATTCTTAAATCATATCTTTCCAAATTAGCAAGTATTTTTGTATTGGCAAAATCAGGTTTGTAACCAATTTCTAAAAAATGTGAAGTAAAAACCGATGTGCCAATTTTTTTTTTTTGCAAAAACTTAGCACTTCAGTTTTTACTTCCGATTTTTTAGAAATTGGTCACAAACCTGATTTTGACAATACAAAAATATTTTCTAATTTGGAAAGATATGATTTAAGAACCATGAGAGAGTCAATTGAAATATTAAAGAGACCTACTGGTTTAAATAGGGCTGATGAAGCACAATGTATTCCAGCTATGTGGAAAGCTCTCATTTTATCTAATACTAACTTAAAATTAATAGATGAAAAAAATGAGGAAAATAAACATTTTGATAGGCCTCATATTGTGAATGCTGAACTACTTCAAGTTGAATCTCGTTTCTCATCTCGCACTGAGTCACGTTATTGTTTGAGATCTAACGATTTTTCTTTCAAAAGTTAACCTTGATAATGGTGGTTGCTAGTCCGTCGAAATATTGGATTGTAATGCAAAATAATACACGGTTTATTCCCAAAAATAATAATCTGTCTGTCTGTATATATATATATAAACAAAATGCTCTGGAATAAACTCTACAATATTCAATATACCAATATTTTAAAAAAATCAATAATAGCCATAATCAGCTTACAGCAGCATTGTATGCCATCCTGAGTAGCATTTAATGGTTAAAATTTAAACAAGAAAAAAATCTCATTAAAATACACTATATATATATGTATGTATTATAATGGGATGGTGAATTACCTGGAATGATGGCAAAATCATCATCAACCCCAGTTCAAAATAAAATATTGCAAATAATGAAATTTAATCTAAAATATACAATAATGACATGAAGTAATTATTTAAATAATGAGCATGAGCACATATATAATGACTCTGAGAGATCACTCTGAGATAGAATAACTATAAGTATAATTAGCTATATTCTCCAGCATTATCAATAAGTATAAGTAATTACTCATTCATCATCATGAATGAAATAAATCAAGATAAACATTTTGATAAGCCTCACATTGTGAATGCTAAACTACTTCAAGTTGAATCTCATTTCTCATCTTGCACTGAGTCATGTTATTGTTTGAGATCTAACGATTTTTCTTTCAAAAGTTAACCTTGATAATGGCGGTTGCTAGTCCGTCAAAATATCGGATTGTAATGCAAAATAATACACGGTTTATTCCCAAAAATAATAATTTATCTATCTACATATATATATAATCAAAATGCCCTGGAATAAACTCTACAATATTTTAAAAAAATCAATAATAACTATAATCAGCTTACAGCAATGTATGCCATCCTGAATAGCATTTAATAGTTAAAATTTAAGCAAAAAAAAAAATCTCATTAAAGTAGAACACTATATTATAATGGGATGGGGAATTACCTGGAGTGATGGCAAAATCATCATCAACCCCAGTTCAAAATAAAATATTGCAAATAATGAAATTTAATCTAAAATATAAAGTAATGATTTAAATAATGAGCATGAACACATATATAAATAATGACTCTGAGATAGAATAACTATAAGTATAATTAGCTATATTCTCCAGCATTATCAATAAGTATAAGTAATTACTCATTCATCATCATGAATGATTAACAATGAAATAAATCAAGACAATCTTGTAACTGCATTTGAAATGAGTCTACTATAGACCAGGCTAACTATTGAGCCCTTGACTAACTATTTAGCCTTTGCCAGCTTGGGGCAATTATTTAAACATAGTTTGGTGCACAAACTAAGTGCTCATCCATCAGAATATATATATATATATAAATAATAATGCTGGGATATTAAAACATGCTAATGTCTAATATAGACTAAACTAAAATAAAATGTAGTGCATGGACTTCGAAGAATATTCTCTTTGCACAAATCCAGAGATGATGATCATCATCAACTGCATACACATAGATTAATATACATCCCTTTCATATAATAGACTGTTATGCATGAATCTAGCTCAAAGAACACAAGCTCTATAAGTGTTCTTGTGAACAAGAGATGATTCAACACATAATATTCAAAACTATCTAGAATTAAGTTCACTGGAATAATTTTAACAATTGAATTTAAGTTTATTAACAACAATAAAAAATGATATTAAGATCTCTAGATTATGACTATATACATTTAAGCCTTCTGATTTTGATTAATATAAAAAATTCAAGTTATTACATCGTGAGTTACATATATGTTCCAATATAAAACACAGACATGCAATATAATTTCTGGACATATTCGAATCATTATATAAGAATACATGATTAAATTTTACCTAAACATGTCTATATGACACACATTAGTATTTTCACACAAATGTTCAATTGATGAATATATTTCAATCGCCATATAATATACAATAAGTGATTACAATTCTAAGTTATCATATTTTAATAATACAAATACCTTATACTAAGTTTATGAATACCTTATACTAAGTTTACGAATACTTTATACTAAGTTTATTTAAAATACATATATATATATATCATCGCCCATACACATAGTGTAATAATTTATTAACATATTTGACTTGCCATAAAATAAAATAAAATTAAGTTATCACATTTTAATGATACAGATACCTCATACTAGGTTTATTTAAAACACATATATCACTGTACAGATGCACAGTATAATAATTGATTAACATATAAATGAAATTCATTTCTTTTTTATAATACATGATTAGATTTAACTTATGTGTGTGTGTGCATAGAAATGAATGTGCATGATGTTTATACCATATTTTAATTTATCAAAATAAAATTACTAAAAATATAGATATGAATTAAAATTATTAATTAGCCTCTCTTTTATAGTAAATAAAATTTATTTCTTTTTCCTTTTTAAAAAAATAATATCAGTTTTTGATAGGTTATTGTTGATTAATTATGAATGTTTTTAAAATACTGTAGCAAGTTTCTTTTTTGGAATCTATTTTTTCTTTAAAAAAAATTATCAATCGTCCATGAATTAATTCTTCATTTAAACAGTTTAATTATTTGCTTTACTTTTTTAAAATATAGATTTTAAATGTCTTTTTTCTTCAATAAATGATTTAAAATAATATCGTTTTCAATTATATATCTCACTTTTAAAAAATGGCATTTTAACTAAAGAAATTTAAAATTTTATTCTCATTATATATAATGCTACTCTACTCACCAGCTGTTCTTTATATATCTATGTTTATCTGTGTTTCTCTGCATATAGATAAATAGCATATGTATAACTAATTCTTTAGCCATCTGATGGATTCTCTTGATAAGAACCAGTCCGAGATTGTCCTCATTAGCAAAGGTATAATCAGATAACTGATGATGTTCAATCAGTTCCACTTAGACTTCAAGGCAAGCCAGCCATTTTCATCCACACTAGAACTTTTAAATACTGGAAGGTGACCCTTTTTCTCCCACATGACTTCAAACTCTACCGGAGTAAACTATGGAGCAGATGCTGGATTTTCTCTCATTGTCTTCATTTATATTTTCATGGTAACTATTTGTATAACTCTGGAAACCCACTAACCAACTCTAAGAACTCTAGGAACCAACTAACCAAATCCTTCTAATCTTTTTATTTATCATTTTTATAGCTAGGAAGGGATGAAAAAAAAAATCATTAATTAAAAAACGTTTTTTCGTATCTTTTCAAATAGTCACTTTAATCCTGTCAAAAGCAACTTGGAAATTTTATCAAAAGTATGATCTACAAGTTTTACTTAAAAGAAAAGATTTCCAAAGTAGATAGACACTTTACCAAAAATGTTATACAAGCTTAATTTTTTTAAAAAATAATATTTATAACTAGATAATGAAATGTATACAAGCATTAATTAAAAGATTTCAAAAATAAGTTAGGGGTATTTTTATAATTATCAGGATATCTATTATCATAAAATATGCTTGTTTTTAATTTCAAAATCAGAATACAATATTAAATAGACTTTTTTAACTGTTTAATTTATAATAAAATTTTATTTTAAATTCAAAATTATTTAACCATTTACTATGATTTTATTCCAGAGAAATGTAGAAAATATCTACAAAATTTTTGTCTGTATTTTTTTTTCTTTCAACTTTATATATATTTGTGCACACACACTACTATGTTGTTGAATGCCATGAAATTCATACAATTACAATATATATATATCTGAATTTTATTATATGTGGAAAGTTGTTAAAAATTATCATTTATATATATATAAGTATGTACACATATTACATATACACTCCCAACATAAAAATATTCAAAGAGAAATTCATTTTCATCATAAAAATAATGAAAAAAATTATAAATTTAATATTAAATACCTCAAACAAAACATGAAATCAATTTGTTAATTGGTTAAAATTGTACAAATATTTTTTTTATATATGATACTAATCATGCATTTATTAAAATGAGTTAAACATTTCATTTTACCACAAAGTCATTCACTGTGCTTCTTATTTTTCAAGTTCATTATGTATAATGAAACATAATAAAAAACTGAAAGCATCAAGTCTCAGGTATCAAAAAACTTGAATGGTAATTTAAGTCTTATAAATAAGGTATTAATTTAAATACATATATGTATGTAATGACAATGCAATCAATGTCTACAATCTTGTTTTCAAAGAGTTGTTATCAAACATTTACTTCCAACTTTCTCTAGAATTGTTAGTCATTCATCTAATAAGAAGAGAGATCATAATTTATTACTATATAATGGTAAGCAAAAATATTTCAGTTGGCAAATGTCAAATAAATAATCTTTTTTTATTTATATGAGCATCAATGAGATTTATTACAAACATTTGAGTGCCATATTAATTTTAATTTGTAAATTATCTACAAATTTATATACATAAAATTTCACCATCACAGACAAAAAAAATCATTACATTGTTTTTTATCTAATAAGTCTTAGATAAAAAACAATATTACAATAGTATTTAAATAAAGCTTTAAATACTAATCAGAGAAAATATTTTTCAAGTTTAAAAACATCATTAGATAGATTTATTTCGGTTAGAACATAAAGAATACATTTAACATCCTATTATTGCCTCAAAATGTCATATTATCACCTCATAATGGATTGTACACGATTTCTAAGTGAATGAATGTTTAGAGCAAAAAATCAGCCGATCATTATCAGAAGCAAATATAAGCAATAAGCATAACAGTAGCAAAAGTGAAATCAAGTGATAATTAATCAGTATTATTTATGATTAAATTTAAATAATATAAAACCTGAGATATCATCAGTAAATGCCAACATAAGATGTAATATTACAAAAGTGTAAGCCTCAATATTTCTTATTGAATGCATGTACCTATGAGGGGGGATCCAAAAATAACCAGAATTGTTCTTTGGTAAGTGTGCCTGTTATCATACATGATTCTGCTGTTACATACGATCTTTTGGGGTCTCTTTTGTAACAACCTGCCAAATTATGTTGCCATAAAAAAATTGTAGAGCCATATAGACATTTTTTGGAAAGGGCATTTTGCATATTTGTTAATTCTTTGTATTGGCTGAAAAGTTGAAATAATAGGAAATTGTTTTCTTTTAGGGAAACAGTTGTAATGCTTGAAACAGATTACAAGAAAACTGTTCAGGGAAAAATATAATTTTACAAATGATTTAATAAAATTGTCAAATTCACTATATCCCAAAAAAGGTGTAGCAAGAAAAATCCAATGCCAATATAACACTGATATTTTTTTATTGACACAAACATCATTTTTTTTCTCAAAATTAGTTTTTAATAATCAGATGTTTTATCTCTAAGTTGTGAAACATTTGCATAATGCGGTAAAATATAAATGTTCCGTTTTGTGACAAAGTGAAAAGCGCAAGCTTCACCATGATAATTCCTTTGCGAGCAGTCTTGACTGTGAAACAATTTTAAATTAAATTCAACATGACTCAACTTATCTAACAGTCATATTTGCTCTATCTCTGTATGACTTTTTGTCATGAAAGAAAAAATGCTTCAAAAAAATTTTTTTTGCTGACTTAAAACTGGTGAAAAAAAATGACACATGCGTTAAAAGGCTTCACTTCGTGTTTCTGAACTAGTTTGGAAAGTGAAAAACACATTTAGACTAGTGTATTGTATTAAATGGACAATATTTTGAAGAAGATTAAATTTATAACAGTTACAGACAAATAAACAACTTTTTATTATAAAATTCCAGTTATTTTTGGGTCCCCTCTCCTAAGTAATAATAATATTTAAATAAGAGTATATAATATACTATAAAAGATGTGCTGATATCATTAAATGCTATAGTTATTAAGTGCTTATTACAATCAAAATTCAGTATACTGTCTATAAATAAACTAGCACTCATCAGCATGAAATAGATAAATGTGTGGACTTTAAAAATAATCTTCAATATCTTAATATCTTCTAAATAATTATGAAGTTAATTATGTAGATATCTGCATACTTTTATTTCAAAATTCATAATATTCAGAACTGCTAGCTTCTTGGGTGTAAAAGAAATTGCTGATCATTTGTGTACAAAAGTAATGACATAAATATCTAACACAGAATTAAATAAATTCACTGAAACAATTTTAAATGATTAATAAATTTATTAAGCAATTAGTAATAATAATAAACATCTGACAAATATTCTTTAAAGATACAAATAGATCATTACTGATTTTGACTTAGATAATATTTCATAATCAATATGTAGTTTACAGATATTAATAAATGATTTCACACATTTGCATACACATATATATTTGATAATACAAAAATATTCCAATTAAACTATATGTAGAGTTAGATATTATATGTACCTAAAAAGCAGTGATATTTATAATATAAGCAAAATATTTCAATTGTTAATAATAAATTTGCTTTTAAATATATAAAGATAACTTTAATTAGTTTTTATTTCCTCTTCGTTTACAATATTAGCTTTTTATAGCAATCCTCAACCCCCAATGTCACCCCAATCTTCAGAGAAACTAATCTTATACAGACTTTTAAGTATTTTGGAACATTCTGAATGTATCTTAAAAGCAATGTTAGATGGTTCTCTGCTTTCATTTGCTTCTGTTGTTTCACTTGCTAATCTGGAGGATCAATTTGATGTAGACTCCATTATTTCTTTTTTCTCTCTCTTCATCTACTTGGCTGTTATCTGTAAGTTATCTATGTTAATATTTTCCATATCACCATATAGTTTGATGATAATGATTGATGTTTTCCCTTCAAGTTTCATATTCTGTCAATACCTAGAAAGCTTGCACGGATGAAAATTATGATCGTTTCAATCCATTTTTTCTACAATATATTTCTAATCCAATTTTTTCATCCGCTTCAAATTTTTTTTGTTTAGTGACTATTTCTCAAAATTTTCCTTATTTGGAATTAGCATTGTCAAATTTATTTTTAAGATTTCTTCCAAATAATAATTGAGTAGAAGTTTTTCCAGTTAATGTCGTTGAGATCGAATGTTTTGTTTTTTTACAATGCAAATAAACACAGCTTAAATATCAGATGAACTTTATTTAACACTCTTATACTTGTGTTCTCTGCCAAATCATTATACACTGAAAGATAATGTGGAATAAGTATTTTTTTAACCTTCCATTGAATTAAGTATTGAATAAATCTACCTAAAAAAATCCAGAATCATTATCAGATACAAGTCTTGGGAATAATCTAGAGACAAGATTTCCTGTAATTTCTTTATTGTTTTTCCTACCTGTATTTCTTAGTACTTGATATTCTACCCATCAAGATTAAATGTCTACCACAACTAAAAACATATATCCTTTAAAGAGTCAGCATGATTGATATGGATGCGCTGCCAAAGTTTATTTGACTTAAACTATGTTATATATGTTTTCCAGCAATTAAAGAAATAGATTGCACAGTTTACAATTTTTAATAAAAACTTTCAACTAGAACATCACACATTGCTTCTTACCAAGCATTTTGGTTCTTACTATATTCCTGATTGACTGTTGATCATGGTGAAATAGATTAAGTATAACTTCATATTAGTTGTCAGTATTACATTTTGTTTAATGTTTTTTAATACACAACCTTTGCATATGGTTAGATTTATTTAGAATTCCAGAATAATGGTAGTCATTTTGCCACTTTGCAGCCAACCTCTATTATTACTTAATTAGATCTTTTTATTTTTCATTATTAGTTAGTCCAATGTGATACTATTTTGGCTGTTCATCTCATTTGATCAGAGCAGCAATGTAATTTATTTCAACTTCTAATCTTTTGGATTCTAGTTTGTTAGGAATTCAAGACAATGCATTTTCATATTAGTTTTTACATTATATACTTCAATTCATAATTGTATGCTGATATAACATTAAGACAATATAGCATATAGGAGCTTAAATAATTGGCATAGTTTTCAAATTGGTGAATATGCCTACAATGGCTTACAGCTTGTTACTATTGAAAAGTTACATCTATACAGGTATTGATGAAATTTTTATTCCAAATATTATAGCCAGAGTCAATTTATTAAACTATAATTTTTTTGGTACTAGATAATGTTCTGGATATAGGATGGCATAGAACAACCCCTTTGCCATATTCAGAAGCAACAGCTGTAAGTATTACATCAAGATTGCTGTATAAACCACACAATTTGTCTGACGTTTACAAAGTCTTAGTTTATTTAAATGCATTTTTCTCGAATTTTTGGCTCATATTCATTTTTTATTTTTTTAAATAAATCACATAACAGGCAGGTTACTCATACTTTACCCTTTAGAAAAGATTTTAAATAGTTCTAAAAGCCTTAAATAGCTTGTAGCTTTCTAATTTTTGTTGGTCTTGGAGCATTTGTATTGTTCACACTTTCTTAGGAATAACTGATTTATCCTTTTTATTAATTATGTATACAAGAAACTTTAGCTTGAAGGTATTCCACATAAATTTCTTTTCATTCAATTATATTCATAATTTCTCTTACTTTCAACAATCTTATTGACCCATTTCATCTACAATGATCCTGAATTTGTGATGAATATATCATTAATGAATGGGATAATGCCATCTATTCTCTGAAGTAGACTATCCATTTTTGTTTAAAATACATTCTCTGTTGGTATATCAAAAGATAATTACAATGAAACAGTTCAATGTGTGTAGTTATTATTAATAATTTTACAAACTATGACGACATTCATAAAAGTGCAAATATCTCTCTTGGAAATTGTGATATGTCCATAAAAGTGTAAATATATCCCTAGCATTTGGCACTAGAAAAGCAACTTTATTCAAATTCTTATTTATGTATAAAAATAATTGCTACAAAATCTTAATTTTTTAACTGCCTTATTAATTACAATAGGCATGGCCCAATTAGATGCTTCAGTGAATATTAAAATTCCTTTCTTAAGTGGCTCATTAAGGATTTCTTTAATTTTTCTCTTTACAAATAATAAATTTTGCTCTTCTTTAAAACCAATTTTTATAGACTTAGTTTTTATTATTCTGTTTTGTTTTGATTTCACATTCAATATTTACTTTTTTTAACTATGCTGACTTTTGTATTCAGTTGTGCAAACTATTTTCGTTCTGTATTTGAGGTTAATTTTACTTTGAACTATGTATAATGCTAAAGCCCTGAACTTGCTGATATTTTCCCAAGGATTTTTATATCATTTCATTCTGTATCTTTAATAATGACTTTTTGCAAAACAAAGCTCAATTTCTTCTCAGATATTTTGTTTTTTTTGGCAATCTCCATGGTCATATTTTTTTCACAGATTTTGATGGTTAATTTCATCTTTTTAATGTGAATTTGATTTTTGCTTTTCTGTCATGTAATTAGCAATATATGTCATTTTTCCTGTTCTCCATTGATTTACGACATGCAATAGTGATGTGTCCCTTTAAGTCAGTGTATTTTTTTGAGTTGGGTTTACAGTTCTGTTCTATGCCTGCCTTTCCCACAGCAGAACATACCATTTTTATCTACTGTTATTTCAAATTACTTATTTTGTAAGTGGTATTTTTTCTCTTTTTTGAAATGCAAATTTGTGTTCTTCAGATATATTTTGCTTTTGGGATTCTCTAAACTGCTCTAGAATTAATTCATGAACTAAACTCTTCTTGATTCTGTATTTATATATCAGAAATGTCTTTGCTTGCTCCAGAAGGAGTGTCCAAAAGTACTCCATCAAGAAAATCATTGTATAACTTAATCTTTAGTCAGGAGTTTGAGTGATATGTCAGACATACAGTTTCTATCCTTGGGCTTGGCTACTGCATCTCAAATGAAGTCTAGTTACATGCTTTATATAAAAGAATTAAAACAATTATTCATTTTAGAAATTATTTCTTCATATGAGAAATGTTCTGGCTTAACAGTTCTGCATAAATGGTTGATAAACTTGATTACTTTTTACCCTGAAAAATATAATAACATCACTATTTTAATTTAACATTCCTCAATTTTGTTCACAAAAAAGTATTTCTTAATATGACACATGAATGATGTCCAACTAACTGAATTTTTGAAATCACAATCTATGTAGACTTCATTATATTCTAAAGATTAATTAATTTTTTTTAATAAAAACAATAGAGATTCATAGTCAATTACTAAGTTGTGACAGCTATTTCTTTAGTTATTGCTATTCATATAATTTTACAGGGTTCAATATATTAAGGTCAAACTACATTCGTTTTTAGTTCTGCCTGCTATAGAGTTCAATTTCCCAATGTCAAATGGTGCCAGTTTAGTTTCCGGATGCTAGTTAATTCAATTTTTATCCCATCATTCTGCTAGTTTTGTTATTCTCTTTGCAATGATTAAGCCAAAATCGAATTTATGACTAAAGTAAACAAATGTAAAATGGGCAAGCAAAATATTTTGATTAATAAAGATCAAATAAAACTACACTTAATTCAATTAACTGAGTATTCTTAAATTTTACAAATGAATAATTATATAATAATGATTATCTATATTTCGCAATAAAAGTTACTACATGAAATTTATAAAATTTTATTTACAATTTACCCAAAGGCTTACTAAATAATACTGAAGACCAATGTCACCATTATATAGTTTCCTATAGTAGTATTTCTATAATCACATATCTCTCACTATTTATTCTTGCTCTGTTTAGATGATAAATGCCAAATATGTTGCTTACTCTTCATGAATAAAAACTAGAAAAATTCCTTTTGACAATTCATTATTTTTATAATTAACTTTTTTATTTTTTCACTGGAATTGCCAATCATATTTGATAATTGTTTTTAAAACACTACTTTCTGTTCCATGTTAATTATTTTTTAAATTAATCTTTTTGGAATTTCAAATATTATTATCTAATTAGTTTAGAACCAATTAATCTTTCATTAGTGTTTTGTTTAAGCTAAAACTAATAATTCTCATTACTTTTTGTTTACTCTAAACCAATTAATTAACTAATTAATTTTCAATTATATTTGTTTTTATTTATAATATTAATACTTTGATACACAGCATATCTTGAAGGCTGAAAATAAATCTTTAGATTTCTTATTTTTGTTTATTATTCTTTTTTTAATTACAAAATTGATATTTTATTTTAAATTTTTTTTACACTTTTTGAATTTATGCTTCAAATGAAATTTGTCACAAACATTTCAATATTTAATAGAAAATAATTTTTTTCTTCATTAAAAAGCATAACTGAAAAAAAAAAAAAAAATAAGGTCCATGAGTGTGAATAAAAAAAAGGGACTTAAGGGATTAATACCATACATCATCTCTGGCCTGGAATATTTCTATAATTACATGAATATTAAAGTCAATTTGTAAATAATAAAACAAATTTCCAAATTAACTATAGATGAATTACATGTGATTTCTTATAATTTTGTCAACAAAATATAACAAGAGTGTAAAATTAAATATATCAATAAATGTTTAAAGTAAATATAAGCATATAATTAAAAGATAAAAGTCTTTAAATAGCCCTTGATGTGGGAAAGGCCTTTTTAATAGTCAATCATAGAAGGACTAAAAAGCAAAAAGCATTACTAGACTTTTGTATGTAGTTAAGGTTTGAATGTGGTTTTACATTCTTGTTTTATCAACCAATATTGGATGTTTAGTTAATCTGATATTGCCTCAAAATTTTTTTATGTATTACCCAGCCCACATTTGAGTCCAAGTCATGAGAATGGAGGCAAATGCATTATAACAATGTAATAAGGCTTTCCCAATATATATGGGGGACCAGGAGACCCAAAAATAATCTGAATTGTTCTCTGGTAAGTATGCCTGTTGTTGTACATGCTTCTGCTGTCATATACCTCTTGCAGAAACTCTATTGCATCAATCTTCCAAATTACATTATCGTGACAAATATTGATGATACATAGCATATTTTTTTGTAAAGTGTGTTTTGCGTATTTGATTTTTTGTAATGGCTGAAAAGTTAGAATGTCAGATTCTGTTTTCTTTTACGGAAAATAGCATGAAAAACAGTTGTTATGCTTCAAACAGATTACAAGAAAGCTATTCTGAAGAAAACACAAGTTTATGAATGGTTTAACGAAATTATAAAATTCAGCACATCCCAAAAAAGCGTAGCGAGTTAAGTTCAATGTCAAGATAATGATAATATATATTATATCCCCTTTTATTTGGGCTAAACATGCTAAAAAAAAGCCAATTTCTTTAAAACTTTTAAATTAAGATGATTATAAGTGTCATAATTGTAATAATAATATTTAAAGAGACTTAAAACTTATTAAAATGAATACATAAGAACTCAAAGAATATTTTGAAACTATTTTAAATGTTTAAATTGTAAAAAGAAAACAGAACAATTTAGTATTTTATGGTTAAAATAAATATTAGTTATACTTGAAAAATGTTTAATATCCCGTTAAATATTTGAAAATCATTAATGTACAATATAGTATTAAATATAATTGAATAAATTATTAAATTGATCTTTAAAGTTAAAATTGTGTAATAATTATTTATTAAATTTTCATATTTTATGATGTACCAAATGTTTCAATTTTATTTATTGCTATACAAAATGTCAAAATTGCTATTCTAAATTCTATTATTATATTTAATATTTTGTAATATCTATTATTTTTGTAATTAAATATTGATTTTTTTTTATTTCAGACAGTAAGTTTCAAAAATTGCAACACATTTGTCTGGAAAGCTGGCAATATGTGTGTGATGCCTACATGAATTTAGAGAATTACTTTCTAAAATTAGTGATAAAAATGGAAACATTTGAATATGACATGATAAAATCTGAAATAAATATTATTTAATTTTTAAAGATATTATAAACTAATAAATGTAAACTAAAATAGATACATTAAAGTAAATGGTTTAAAATTTAATAAATTACTAAGAACTTATTAATAAATTAGTGAATTAAATATTTATATTTTTATTTAAAAGATGACTCATTTTATTTCTTAATTTTTAAAAGTACTTAATTAGGAAATATATAAATGAGTTTGTAGTCTAATTATTTTTATCCAATCAAATCATTTTAAAAAAAAACAAGTATAAATACTATGTGTTAGAGAGTAGTTATTGTGTTAAAGTAGTTGTTGCTGTGTTAAAAAAATGTTAAACAGTACAAAGTTATATTACTATAGCCTAGTAATATAGTAAAAATTAACAATAAATTATCTAAATTTTTAATATATTTTATTTTTAAAAAAGTCAAAAGGATAAAGAAAATTAGTATTTGGTTCAACAATATGTACAAATAAATCTACTAAATTTCCTATCAGTGAACTATTCTGAAACTTGATTGAAATTCACTGATGAGTTATGGAGCAAAAACATATAGGCTGTTGTATGGGAGGATTAAAGATGAGAAACCGAAGAGTTTATATGGAAGCACTGTTTCTCCAGTGCTATATGAGATTTTAAATATTTATTTACGTGGAGTTTTTCAAAATTGTACACAAATATTATCTAGAGGTATGTTACATATAGTGAATATGTCTGTATTTATAAAGTTAAAAACTTTTAAACCTTATTCTAATAGAAATTATTCGAAAAGACAGAAATGCAATTTACTTGTGAATTTTAAAAGACATTGAAGATGAGCTATAAAATAAATTGCTCTCTTTATAATATTTATAACATTATTTTGGATTATTATAGTTTAAAAAATATTTATCTTTGAAATAAATTTTATATTTGGACTTGTTAAGCAAGGTATTTTGAAGATAAATATAAAAATAAGGTTCTAGTAAACTATTAACTGTGCAGCCTTTGGTGGCGCTGTTTCTGTGTAAAAACACAGAAGTATATTGCTTTCGCGGCCGAAACTACGGCTAATATAGGAGTGATCATTAATATACGAGTAGATCGTATGTAGTGGTTATAATACGCGGCCAATTCTTCCGCGTTCAATAACACTAAGTCTACTAACAATACTATGATCGTATAGTTTGCCGTTGATTTCACTGTGGGTTGAATTCCTATGCATATTGACAGAATTTGTATTCTCGCTAGAATTTAAGATGAGAGTGAGAGCATTGTCATCTTTTTCAAGTGCTTATTTGTTGATGTTTATGATTTTCAGTATTTCCCAACTGAAAGATTTTTGCGTACTAGTAATTTTCAGCGTATTATTGATATTTGTCAAAAAAAAACTTTTTGGCTAATTTTGGAGGTCAAAAAAGACAAAATAAAATTTCTCAAGCTCTCTGGCAGACGATTGGAGTTGTTTGCGGAAAAATACCGTTTCTGTCATGACTCGGACGAGAGTTGAAAAAGAAGAACAAAATGTCTACCACGTTATTATATTTGTGGGACGTCCCAAACAGAGAAAGTGAGGCAGTTGCATTTTTGCAAGCCCAAAACATCCTGCCATTCGTTACAGTTGATTTAGTTCAGTCATATGTGGTTAATAAATTTATTTTCTGGAAAGAATTTGTTTTGTTTGCGATTATTTTTATCTGTAAATCATGTAATTAACACCCAGAATGACAGTGTTAAAAAGGGGCAGCGTAGTTTGTTGGACATCTCTTGATTGATTGATTTTTTTTAAAAAAAAAAAACTTCTTCTTTTGACATACCTATTCGTTCCGTTTAGAAGCAAAAAAAGGTTTTTTGTTGTTGTTGTTTTAAATCAATAAACAGCACGTTAAGTAGATTTTAAAAATGAACCCGAGCTAATTTTTGTTGTTAAAAAAGAATAAAAATACCGGGCATTTTATTTGTTATGAAAACAAAAAATCTTTAACAAACTTGTACGACTCTTAAAAAAGATAAATAAATAAATCCTACAGAATGTAACAAAACTGGTTAACATACATATTTTTGGTGTTAAAAAAACAATACCGCAATTGACTTTTTGGTTTTTGTTTTGGACGTTTTATTTGTTATTATTAAAAAAAGCAAAAAAATCAAAACCCGCTGCCAACACCCATATTTATAAATCTAAGAGAAAAAAGAAGTCCCGTTTTATTTATTATTATTAAAAAAACAAAAAAATCAAAACCCCGTTTTATTTGTTATTATTAAAAAAAACAAAAAAATCAAAACACGCCGTGAACATCTGAGGCGGAGTTTGTCGGACAGGTTTGAATTTTTTTTGCTAAATCAATCAACAGCAAACCCCCTCATTTTTAACATAATTCAAAAAGAAAGTGTCGATTCTAATTTTAAATAACAACAAGATATTCCAAAAAAAAGTTAGGTAAAAGTTCACTATAACGGTCTATGGTTGTTTGCCCTCTATTGTTTAAAATTTAAACTAAATTGCTTGAGAATCTGACATGTATGTTATTATATTACAAATAAATTAAAATTTAATCAAATGTAAAAGATAATAATAAAAAAAAAACCTTTTGAATGTTGGATTAATTACACGACATTAATTAAAATAATTACTTTTAATTTCTTTGAAAGTTAAGATTTTAAACTGTCTACAACTTAAGAATTTAAAATAAAAAAGTATATGCTACTGTCTTACAATTACATGAAAATTTATTCAAATGTAAAAGATAATAAAAAAAACATTTACCTTTTTAAATATAATTACGTCCTATACAGACTAGGAAGTTGGAGAAAAAAGCGGTATTGCTGTATCTACTCCGGAGGGCAAATTCATGCAGGTACGATGAAAACAAAGCACTGCTAGTGCCACATTGGAATTTCAGCTTATGCTTTGCTCTCATCCACATGTTTTCAATATTCTGGGTGTGTATGTCTCGGTCTTCGGGATCCACAAAGTTTTCCTGATGGACGACAACCGAATGCAAATACACACCATTGTTGAGACTGCTGATGTTATTGTACGCAGCCCAGCCATCTGAAATAATGTGCGTACCTGGTAAAATGAACCGCTGTATCAGGCCCTCCAGTGTATCAGCCGTCCTGTCTTCCACTTCTATCAAGAAGCACTTTCTTGACGCTCTCTCTATGCCGCCAAACACCCAATGACCTGTCCGTATAGCCCCCGTGATATTTTCGGTGGAAATAGTAGGTTTCGTCTATTTCGACGATTAATGGCTCCCCATTGTCATCAAATCCACCGAGAACTGTCGGATTTGTGTCAAAATATTTGGCACATTCCTCCCGGCAAAAATTCGCCCAGTCAATGATAATTCTTTTGCTCACGCCGGTCTCATGCACAATGTGTTGTTGGGGCATATTATGTGCCCAAAAATACACGATGCTTGTAATTGTTCCCAGAGGCAGATGACTTTTGGAAAAAGAAAGACCCCTTTCTGATTGAGATGTGAAGGTGGCATATTCTGCACTGCCATCTACACCCATCTAAGCCTGTAGAATACTTCACCAGCGCACACCGAACACCGCACTGTTGGCATAAGGCGTAGTTCTTCAGAAGGAGTCTTTGTGCAAGCCATTTGATGGCCAATTCCGTAGTTTGTATGACGTCCCATAACTGGCGCATATTCCATTCTTCTGCCAGAATAGCAGCAACGCTTAAAATTTCACTATCAGGTACTAACCATGTAGCAGACATCTTTTGTAACTATAAAACTGTACACGTATGCGTGTAATTCGCGCCGTTGAACACATAAGATGTCTTTTTTTTTGCAACATGTGCAATAAATGTAGTTATTTTAAATTCTTAAGTTGTAGACAGTGTACGCACATTATTTCAGATGGCTGGGCTGCGTACAATAACATCAGCAGTCTCCAACTTCCTAGTCTGTATAGGACGTAATTATATTTAAAAGGTAAATGTTTTTTTTATTAACTTTTACATTTGAATAAATTTTCATGTAATTGTAAGACAGTAGCATATATTTTTTTATTTTAAATTCTTAAGTTGTAGACAGTTTAAAATCTTAACTTTCAAAGAAATGAAAAGTAATTATTTTAATTAATGTCGTGTAATTAATCCAACATTCAAAAGGTTTTTTTTTTAACTATTATCTTTTACATTTGATTAAATTTTAATTTATTTGTAATATAATAACATACATGTCAGATTCTCAAGCAATTTAGTTTAAATTTTAAACAATAGAGGGCAAACAATCATAGACCGTTATAGTGAACTTTTACCAAAAGTTAAAACTGTCCCTTATTACTTTGAAATGTATCGAATCCAAAACAAAAAAATAAAAGACGTCTGTAAAAAAGAAACAGTAGATTTAGAATGGAAATCCCCCTCCATCCCCAAATTAAGGCGTATGTCAAAAATTATGCACTTTTGAGATCCAAAAAAAGGTCAAACTGTCCATTATAGTTTTAAATTTATCAAATGAAAACCAAAAAAAATAATAATAATTATGTCCAAAACAAACAACAACAATATATTAAATATTAAAAAAAAAAATTACAGCCGTATGTCAAAATACGAACTATTAGATAAAAAAAATCTACCGGCCCGGTAATGTTATAACGCTCTGTTTTTAACTAGAAACAGCGCCACCAAAGGCTGCACAGTTAATAGTTTACTAGAACCAAAATAATTGCTAAAAAAATACTATATGAAATAATATCTAAAATACAAGGAATAAATCCTTTATGTTGCTTATTCAAATTAAAAATAAATCGTAGATATAGTAAAATATCTTTACTAACAACAAAATGATATATAACAATAACTGTAATATAGTCATATAATCATCACAAATAAAACATAAAAAAGCTCTTTTCGGCAAATTTTTAATTTTTGCCCTTTTCAATATGGCTTAATTACAAAAATAACCTATACTGCATACATAGTGACATCTACCGGCTCTATATAAAATTAACACAAGCCCATAATTATACTTAAATATAACACATTATACAACCCTCCATTCATTTTTCATTATGCAATTATTAGTTAAATTAATTGATGTTTTATAATAAATATTCATACAATTATTTTGTTATAATTAATGTAATTGGTTTCATATATTTTCCTTCTATTAATTTCTTTAATATAATTTAATGGACTTATCTAATAAGTCCATTAAATATAAGTCCATTAAATTATATTAAAGAAATTAATAGAAGGAAAATATATGAAACCAATTACATTAATTATAACAAAATAATTGTATGAACATTTATTATAAAACATCAATTAATTTAACTAATAATTGCATAATGAAAAATGAATGGAGGGTTGTATAATGTGTTGTTATATTTAAGTACAATTATGGGCTTGTGTTAATTTTATATAGAGCCGGTAGATGTCACTATGTATGCAGTATAGATTATTTTTGTAATTAAGCCATATTGAAAAGGGCAAAAATTTTAAATTTGCCGAAAAGAGCTTTTTTATGTTTTATTTGTGATGATTATATGACTATATTACAGCTATTGTTATATATCATTTTGTTGTTAGTAAAGATATTTTATTATACCTATGATTTATTTATATGAAATAAGCGAACATTAAAAATATTAATTAACTGCTATTTTAATTGATATATATTTTTTAAAAAAAGAAAAATGGTTAATGGAAAAAAAAGTACATTTATCAGGAATAAATAACTCTTTGATATATTTAAAAAATCTGGATTCAACTATTTGCCTTATTATGTGTCTTATTGGAATGAGTTTAAAATAGAAAAACTTGTTTATTCCAGAATTACGTGTTAATAAATATGGCCGTGAATGATGCATCTGTCCCCGAACAAATTGGAATCTACATATGTACGTGCATGAAGAAAAAATAACTTACCTTTTCAAAATGGATTTTTAAAGTACTACTGAATAAATAATTGTTATCCTGAAAAGATTTGAAGAAATGGACTGTATTAAATATCTTTCAACAACAGGATGCCGAGGGAGGAGAGTTTGAAAGAAAAAACTTTGAACAATGTTTGTTGCCTAGCGACCGCGGAAGCCCCAATTCATTAGCAGAACTTTTAAAGAACTTTTGTATGGAGAGGAATCTGTAACTTTAAATTTTATTATTTCTTATTTATTATATGTTTTTTTTTTTTAAAAAAATACTAACATTAGAATTTAAACTTATTTTTAGATTATATTATATAAGCTGCATTAGTAGACACTTTTTGATTATTATAATTTTAAATTTAAAATAATTTAACAATTTTTAAAATTATGAAAACATTTCTTTGAAAGTATATTTTATAATGAGCACTGTGTGAATGGAATTTTATGATTTTTTTATATTATGTAATTTGGACCAGAAGCCATCAAAATGAGATAAAGTTTTAATTGCATAGGTAATTTTAATTATTTTAAATATCATAAGGTATACATTTTTAAGAATTGCTTGGAATTTAAACATTCATATTATGCTAAAAAAATGAATGGATATACGGATGAATGAATAAACAAAACATAGGTTTTTTTATATTAAAAGATTTAAGTTATAAATAAAAAAAGTATCATATATTTTGTTTTATATTATAAAGTTTGTTACGACATTATAAATTACCATAATTTTGTATGATTTTTTGCTAAGTAAAACCATATTATATTTATTTTACATATATAAACATTGAGCGTATATTTTAATCAAAGTCATTTGTATTTGTGGCTACGTTTAAGTGTGTGAAACCATTTCTTAAACAATACATGGTTTGATGAATTAATGTGTTAACTTTGTTTATTATTGGGAAAATTGCTTAGTTTATTTTGCAATGTAGATTGTTTAAATCTATTTGGAATTTTTTAAATGATAGTGAACAGGGGAGTAGGAAATGAAATCCTGGATGTTTATATTTGTAGAGTATGTTAAGAAGATAAGAGGATTAATCTATATTATATCAAAGTAGTTGTTATACAAATACAGTTAATGTAGCCCTGTATTATTGTATGTTATTTCCATGAATAGTATTAGTTGTTTGTCTTTAGATGTTCTATAAGTACCAAAGAGCGAAGACATTATTTCCTATGGGTATTAGATTAAGTTGTACCTGATATTTCATACTGTTTTCCATGTGGATTAATGAATTATTTTATACTATTAAGTCTTTACTCTAGTTATTCCTTCATATCCTATACATTATATTGCTATCTTAATTTCATTAGTAATATATCATGGAGTTTAGTATCCTAAAAGTAGAATGAATAAACTTAGAATGATGAAGTTTTAATAAAAAGCAAGGTAGGTTTTGAATTAAGTAAAAATGTAAATGATCTTGAATGTTTAATGCTGATGATGATGATAAAGGAATCATAACCATTCCTAATATATTTTCAAATGTTTTTTGATATGTTTTTGATTTTTCATAAATCAATATTTTTGAAGCAATTGCATATTTAACATCAGAATGAGAAATGTGAAGTGTATTATGAATGCTTATTTATTTCATTTAATTTTATATTTTGTTTTGAACATGAAACATATAATAAAACTTAGAGTGGTACCAAGCAAAGTATTTTAAATACATGAACAAACATTAATCCATTGACATATATTTTGTGAATATAAAACGAACCTAAATATCATTTTATATTACATGAAAACAAATAAATATTATCATTTTATTTATTTTATTGGTAATAAATTTAACATAATTTTAGGACTAAATGTTGAAATTTTGTATCTTTTCTTTATGATAGAAAAAGCCAGAATGAAGGCTTATACTTTGTAATTTTTCTATTTAGTAGTATGTAATCTACTTATTTTTGTGTATAATTTTATATATAATTTTCTTTCAAATTTTTTTAGTATAATACTTGTTAGTTTAATAATATTTCACTGTATATTTCTTGTATTAAATTTTGTTGTTAATCTAAATAAATTTGTTAAAGTTGTTTTATAAAAACTTTTATCAGTGTTATTATTAATCTATTCACTTCCACAAGATTTGATCCACAGAACTCAAATTGAACATATAACATATTTTTCACATCATAAATAAAAATGGTTTATTTAAATAATACTTATTATTCAGAATATGATACTGAAATATCTCATTATTATAATATTATTTTATAGTCATAATTTATTATTTAAATTGCTGCCATAAAATTAAATATATTTCCTATTGCCACATATTTCAGTGTAATGATATACATATGCTGTTACATTATTTTAAAATTAAAATAAAATTAAGTTCGTAAATAAAAATAAATTTATTAAAAACTAAAAGCTAAAATTAAAAAGAGTTGTATAATGTATATATATTGCACAGATAGAAAACTTTAAAAGTATTTTTTTCTTTTTAAAATAAAAAAAAAAAGTATTTAAACTTACTTTTTTTTATAAAAAAAAAAGTAAAGATTTAAAGATTAATATTTTTTTTAAAGTAATATAAATGAAAGTGGAAACAGGTATTAATTAATTCCTTTGTAATCTCAAAATGGAAATGATTGTTCTTTTAATTAAATGAAAAGCAAACTAGTCCTTGGGGCTCGTATATAATTAAAAGGTCAGATAAGAGAATAAAAAAAATTAGTTTGACCAATGCAAGCACGAAGCCACAGCACGGACCGAAAATGGAACCTTAGAAGCAGTGACATCATGTTCAATCAATCCCTGAAAATGCTGATAAGAGGCTACAAAAGTATAAAAGGCAAAATAATTGTTGTTGCGAGGCTGACTTTTAATCTGCAAGCAGACTATTAATCTATCTATAAAGTGCAGCTGTATTGTAGGTTCCATGATGTAGGAGACTGCAGTAGATTTAATTTCCGGATAACCAGCTGAGGCCTCCAGATGACGGTTCTTGACCAACGGAATGGCAAGTAGTGGCCATTTCAAAGGACAAACAGTCTACAAGAGTGATCACAAAAATGGACAAAACAGACTCCGGGCAATCTATCATGGAAAGTATGAACTTTTGTTATTATAGACTGTTTCAATATATATTCTATAAGCAAAATAAGTTAAACTTAACTTTAAAGAAACTTATCTGACTTAAAGAAAATTTCTAAATTAATTTTATGTATAAATTGGCTAAGTTAATAATCATTTCCATTTTTCTTTCTTTAATAATTTTGTATTAATTAAATTATTTGAATGTATTTAAATTTAAGTTGGGTGTGGATGGCTGTATAGATTCGTTAAGGGAGGGTTAATCTTGGGTTAGTTGTTTCGCAGTTAAATTGGGTTAATGGATTGAATATATTGGTGTAATTAGTAAATATAGTATGAAGATCCGCTACATGCAGGATCACCTTTACGCCACACTTAGGAAAAGTAATCCCATTCTTATCGACCATCAGAAGCAGATGTATTCTCTGCTCCTTGGATCACCCCTTTAGTCTATGGAATGGCATGGTAAGTCAGCAAAAAAGACCGCAATCCCTTCCTATGGAGTTTTCTATTTATTTTATTGTTCTTCTCGCCAGAAAGATGTAACATTCCTGAATTGGACGAGAGACAATTTCTTCTATATAACCATGCTGTTCAGATGTGTATTCCTGACAGTATGGTACTGTGCTGTCGTATTCTTGCTGCATTGAATACATCAATATATCAGATAGATTGGCATTGGTTTGACTGCGAACTTTTAGCCTGGGATTAAATAAGGGTTATAGAATATTTTCTTTTTTGAACGAATCTGTATAGAGTATCTATACTCAATATTATAAAACAAACTCTTATTAAAATCCATCTGTGCGAATTTCTAAAATTTAAATTTTAAATTTAAAAATAATAAATTTAAGATCATCTTTAAAACTCAATTTTTCAATATTTATATATGCGTCACTAAATCATTTTGGGTCTGTTATTTCTGGCAGTAGCTTATTTATTTATTTTTTTAAGTCTTTATCAAAATATATTTTAAGAAGTTATATTAAATCTCTGCGTCTCCATGATCTAGTGGCATGAGCTAATGGTCAATATATAATATAATAAAATATATATGTAAAAATTAGATCTTAACAGCATCTGCCTACTATATAAATTTTCCAGGTTCGAATGACCTGGTGGCACCCTTGTATGGCAGATACGGTAAGACTCCAATTCACCTCGACCATTATAAATGGACTCCCAACGTAGCACGATGTACGAAAAACCACGAGTACCTTGAAAGTTATGCCAGTAGCATTTTTTTTAAAAAAAAATAAATATTTTTTTATCTATATGATATAAAGTTATAAACTTGAATTTTGTAAAAAGTATTGCCAGTAAAAAAAATTGTGCATGTATAAATAAATATGAGGAATAAAACATAATAATATAATTTTTTTTTTAAAAAAAAGCTAATAAGTAACCTGCATAACTTGCCTAATTAAAAGTAGAAAAGGGAACCCTTGGGGGAGGAGGCATAATCTCAGCTGGGGTAGAAAGGAAATAATGGTCAACATTTTTTTTATTTTGTAATTATTAACCAAAGTTTTGTCTTTTCAAATTTTTAATATATAATCAATTTGGGTAAGTGTAATTACTAACACTAAGTAAATTCTTTTTTTTTTAATGTTTTTGTTTTTTTGAGGAAGTTCAGTGATATGTAATGGTATACATATGCCATTACATTATTTTAAAATTAAAATAAAAACAAGTTTGTAAATAAATAAAAATTTATTAAAAGCTAAAATTAAAGAGTTGTATAACGTATATATATTGCACAGATGGAAAATTTTAAAAATACTTTTTCTTTTTAAAATAAAATAAAAAAGTATTTGAACGTACTTTTTTATAAAAAAAAAAGTAAAGATTAATATTTTTTTAAAAGTAACACAAATGAAAATGGAAACAGGTATTAATTAATTCCTATGTAATCTCAAAATGGAAAAGCAAACTAGCCCTTGGGGCTCTATATAATTAAAAGGTCAGATAAGAGAATAAAAAAAATTAGCTTAACCAATGCAAGCACGAAGCCATAGCACGGAGCGAAAATGGAACATTAGAAGCAGTGACATCATGTTTGAACGATCCCTGAAAATGCTGATAAGAAGCTACAAAAGTATAAAAGGCAAAATAATTGTTGTTGCGAGACTGACTATTAATCCACAAGCGGACTATTAATCAAACTGTAGCTGTATTGTAGGCTCCACGATGTAGGAATCTGCAGTAGATTTAATTTCTGGACAACCAGCTGAGGCCTCCAGATGACAGTTCCTGACTAACTGAAAGGCAAGTAGCGGCTGCATTTTTAAAAGACAAACAGTCTACAAGAGTTATCACGAAAATGGACAAAACAGACTCCAGGCAATCTAGCATGGAAAGTATGAACTTTTGTCATTATAGATTGTTTCAATATATCTTCTATAAGCAAAATAAGATAAACTTAACTTTAAAGGAACTTATCTCACTTAAAGAAAATTTCTAAATTAATTTTATGTATAAATTGGCTAAGTTAATAATCATTTCCATTTTCTTTCTTTAATAATTTCATATTCATTAAATTATTTGAATGTATTTAAATTTAAGTTGGGTGTGGACGGCTATATAGATTCATTAAGTTTATGTTAGTTGTTTTGCAGTTAAATTGTGTTAATAGATGATTCTTATCGATCATCACTGTAGACATATTCCCTGCTCCTTGGTCACCCCTTTAGCCTATGGAATGGTAAGTCAGCAAAAAGGATCTCAATCTTTTCCTATGGAGTTTCTATTTATTTATTTTATTGTTCTTCTCGCCAGACAGATGTAACATTCCTGTATTGGATGAGAGACAATTTCTTCTATATAACCATACTGTTCAGATGTGTATTCCTGAGAGTATGATACTGTGCTGTCATATTCATACTGCATTGAATATATCGATATATCAGATAGATTGGCACTGGTTTGACTGTAAACGTTTGGCCTAGGGTTAAATAAGGGTTATAGAATCTTTTCTTTTTCAAACAATCTGTGTAGCGTATCTATACTCAACATTATAAAACAAACTCTTATTAAAATCCATCTGTCCAAATTTCTAAAATTTAAATTTTAAATATAAAAATAATAACAAATTTAAGATCATCTTTGCATCAATAAATCCTTTTGTATGTGTTATTTCTGGCAGTAGTTTATTTTTTTAAATCTTTATTAAAATATATTTTAAGAAGTTATATTAAATCTCTGCATCTCCATGAGCTAGTGGCATGGGCTAACGGTCAATATATAATAAAATATATATGTAAAAATTAGATCTTAACAGTATCTGCCTACTATATAAATTTTCCAGGTTCAAATGGCCTGGTGGTGCCCTTGTAGGGCAGATATGATAAAACTGCAATTTATCCCGAACGTTATATCAGATTATGCCATACTTTTAATATGCCACATGATAAATAAGAGAAGTGGATTATTTTTATTATTATTATTATCTTTATTATTTTTGACCTGATTATTAAATGGAAAATATCTACAAATTATTAAGTTGAGAGTAGGAATATTATATTTTACTATTATTATTATTGTTGAGAGGTAGTTGAGTGTGATGCAAAATCCCTCATCATACTTGGCTACAGGATATTATAAATTAATTAATGATTTTATTTAAAGAACCTGAGATGATTATATTTAAGTAACAGAGATTATAATTTATTTAGCATAATATATTAGATTATTTATACTATTTTAAAGTCATAAGGATACTATAGATTTACATTATTTAAATAAAAGAAGATAGTGTTCTTGTGCCATTGAGATTCTGATCTTAGGGAGATATTCTCAATGTAGTCCAACAACTATACTCTTCACTAAATGTCTCATGATTATTATAAGTATATTATTTATTTATCTGTTTATGTAATCGAACCATATATTATTAATTAATAAATTTTGAGCTAGTCTAGTGACAAAAATTATCTTAAGATATTGTTAAGACTTATTTCTTACTATATTTAGGTCAGAGTTAAGCTGGAGCATTATTTTGTTTATTTATACTGGATCGGTGATTGGTTGGTGAGGGTACAATATATATATATGATACAAATGGCATTTATCTCTCAAAATTAATTCTTAAGGGTGAGAAATTTTATCTATAAGTTCTGAAACATTTGCATGATGCAGTAAAATGTAAATGTTCCATTTTGTGGAAAAGTGAGAAGTGCAAGCTTCACCATGACAATTCCTTATCAAGCAGCCTTGAGTGTGAAATAATTTTTAATTAAATTCAACATAACCCAACTTATTTATCAGTCATATTCACTTGATCTCTAACCTGTGACTTTTTTTTATTCTCTTGATTGAAAAAAGGTTTCAATAAGTTGGGTTTTTTTTTGCTGACTTAGAAGCCATTAAAAAAAAAAAATAATGCAAGAATTAAAAAGATTCACTTTGTAAGTATTTCTGGTCTAGTTCGAAAAGTAAAAAAAGGCATTTAAACTGGTGCATTGTATTAAATGGACAATAGCTTGAAGGAGATTAAATTTATAACACTTAACGATAAATAAACAATTTATTATTATAAAATTCAGATTATTTTTGGTTCTCCCTTGTTTACTAAAATAATTTTTGATGGTTTTAAGTCTTACAACTTCAGCAGTCAAATAAAGAAAATCATTAGATAACATTTTCTTACATCCTAGGATTTCCAAACACATTGATAATAAGTACATAGCAAACTAAGTAGAACTTTTAATAAATAAAATTCACTTTTTAAAAACAAGTTATTTTTTCTTTATTTTTTTAAATTCAATAGCAAGAAAATCACCTCACATTTCCATTTATATTTTTAGTAATGTTTAAATTTTTTTAAGTTATCATGAAGATACTTATTCAACAATTGTTATTCTTTTATTTTTTATTATGCTAAACTATATTTCTCCTTTGCAATAGAATAGCTTCCTTTTCCCATGTAAAAAATATTCAACATCAAAATTAGAACTTCTATTCTATAAAAAATAATACATATATATTTGAATGTGAAAATAGCTTTTATCATTGCCATCTTTAATTTCTCAATTCAATTAAATAAATTCTCATAGATGAATAAATATTTACTTTATTTTTATAATCACTGATTATTGTTTTTAGAAAAATAGTTTAGCACAGTCCAATTTTATCTTAAACAAAAAATATTAAAATTTGATATTTTATTATAATTTTTTTAACCCTTTAACTGATTCTTTTGACTTATTTAACAGAGTTAATCTTTGACTAATTTTTGTATTGGTCCACTACTTAAATCTGAGAACAATATTATTTGTCAGTTTCATTTCCAGTCAGTTTCTATTGTTAAAATATTAATCTGAAATACACTGAATTTTTTTAATTCAGCTTCTAAAAATTGAATAATTTTAGATTCAAATTGGTTAAATGTAATGAAAAATTAAAAATAATGTTAATAACTGAAGAAAAATATAAAAAAGCATTTAAAAAATAGCCAGTGGTAAAATAAAAGAATTATATTTCAACCAATCATTGGTGTCATTATTCAGTTTCTACATGTCAAAATAATTTACTTTTCTAAAGAGTTATCATTCCCAACTTATTTTTCTTGTAATATTTAAAATGTTTCTAATCAAACGTTATATTATGATAAAGTAATGTAACATCTTATTTATGAATGTAAAAAAATATGAGATATAATTATTTACTTCAAAATATTAAAGCATACTACATTTCATTTTCAGTTCTGAATTTGTCATTTGGAAAGTACAATTACGATCAGCAGTGATAATTGTTTTTTATTATTGATCATTTCTCCAAACGTATTTTTCTTGTAATATTAAAAAATTTTCGAATCAAACTTTATATTTTGATAAAGTAATGTAAAATCTTATTTATGAATGTAAAAAATTACGATAGATATAATTATTTACTTCAAAATACGAATGCATAAAAGATTTTATTTTGATTTATTTAGAAATGCCTATTATTCAAATTAGAGTTGCTAGGTATAAACAACTGTTTTCAAAAATGATTATATTCACGATCTTATTTTTCTTGTAATATTAAAAAATTTTTTGAATCAGACTTTATATTTTGATAAAGTAATGTAAAATCTTATTTATGAATGTAAAAAATTACGATAGATATAATTATTTACTTCAAAATACAAATGCATAAAAGATTTTATTTTGATTTATTTAGAAATGCCTATTATTCAAAGTAGACTTGTTAGGTGTCAACAACTAGTCATGAAAAGAGATTACTTTCACAAATATATTTTTCTTGTAATATTTAAAATTTTCCGGATCAAACTTTATATTTTTGATAAAGTAATGTAAAATCTTATTTATGAATGTAAAAAATTATGATAGATATAATTATTTACTTCAAAATACAAATGCATAAAAGATTTTATTTTGATTTATTTAGAAATGCCTATTATTCAAAGTAGACTTGTTAGGTGTCAACAACTAGTCATGAAAAGAGATTACTTTCACAAATATTTTTCTTGTAATATTTAAAATTTTCCGGATCAAACTTTATATTTTTGATAAAGTAATGTAAAATCTTATTTATGAATGTAAAAAATTACAATATAATTATTTACATCAAAATCATCGTTTAGTTTCTGAATTTGTCATTTAGAAATGCCTACAAGACAATTTCTAGATTTGGTAGGCATCCAATCAGAGAAAAGAAACTGGTCTACTCATCGATAGCCAGCAAAGAAAATTGATTTTTTTTTTTCAAAATATAACACTATATGTGGATGTTTTTAGAACTACAATTTTAAATTTTGAATTTCCTATAATTTAAACCTAAAATGAAGAAATTGTGACCAAAATTGACCAAGAGATGGCGCATGCTATGTCCAAAAACCGTAAATAACATTTTTGTACAGGAACGAGATCTAAATGAAATAAACAATTTAAGGGTTTAATATACATCAATAACACACATTGTATATCACAATAAAATTGTTTAAGTAATCAAAATTGACATTTCAATATTTTATTCCTCATTCATCAGATGAAACTTTCAAGATTTAAAAAAGTTAAATTAAATAATCATGTTACATTCCAAGATGTCATATTTTTAAATGTAAAAAATATTAATATATAATGGCAATAAAGAAAAAAATTCTTATGCAGAAGTCAATTGAATATAAATGTAAAAATGTTTAAGATAAACTAAATATAACTGATTATGCAACAAATGATGTGATATTGCTACTATTTTTATACAAAATATACTTTTTAAAAATTCAGACGAATGCATTAATCTTTTAATAAGTTACACAGTTTTAGATTTGTAAGATGTGGTCAAAAAATGAGGGTAAACTATCTTTTGAAAAGATTACTCAAAATAAAAGAAAATTTAATATAATTCTTAAATACTGTTTCAACAGTTACTTATATATCTACATATACTTATGTATTAAACATATCATACCATTAATACCTTCTTAGACACTTTATCAATACTTTTATTTGTATCAAACTAACAGTTTTGACTGTCCTGCAGTCATCTTCACAGCTACAGTATTCAAATAAATAATTATACAATTATTATACTTATCCACAAATTGATATACATAATTAAATACACAATATAAACAAAAAATAATTATACATTTTAATATGACCTTTATAAATAATGATTTACCATTTTATTATTTTACCTTTTAAATAATTTTATCAATATTTTATATTAATTTATTTTATATCACTTTATTTTATTTTTTAAAAATATTATTTAATATAATAATTATAACTTTAACATTTATTTTACTATTTAATGCATATTATTATCATTTTTCTTATATTATAAAATCAACTTCTAATCTTGTCTTATTTTTATTAAATATTTCTATCAATTAACTTTACTCACATTACAAATTATTTTTTTGTTTTTATTACAAAAAATTACTTCTTGTTAATTCTATTACCAAAACCCAACTGACAAAAAATTCAAAATTTGTATTTGTTTAACACTCCCTCTATTATCATCTTCTTTAACTTTTTTCTCTTTACTTTTTCAAATTCTAATTATTATTAGCAATTGTTTATAAATTTATTGTTCTTGCCCCAAAATCCCTATTGAGATATTGTTTTATACTCTTAATCAAGATTGCCTCTTTAATTTTCCTATCCCTTCTATTATTTGTGTAATTAATCATTTTTATACAATCTTTTTCAAACCTATGACCTGTTTTTAATGAATGCAAATAAATAAGTGATCTCTTATCATATTTATATTGAATTAATCTGGTATAAATTGAATTCTTTGTTTCTCCCACATAATTAGTTTTTATATTTTTACTTTTATATGATTTGCATTCAATTTTATATACACCATTTATGTTTTTTTCTACTTTTCTTACATGCTTATTATCTAATATATTAAGTATATTCTTCCTTCTTTTATTTACTATCTTAAATTTTATTACATTATTAAACTTTTTGTTAATTCTAATAATTATTCTATTCATACTTTTAACAATACTGTTATTATAAGTTTTAATACCTATATTGTAATGGACAAGTTTGTACATTCGTGTAACAGAATTCAGAATCCAAGCAAAAGATACCAAAGCTGACCAAACTAGGATTGTGACATCCCGAGTCAGACCACACTTCAACTCATAAGCCAGTACTCCAAGACTCAAGACCCTACAAACAACCACCTTGAAATTACACGTAACATACTCCTTTATTCGCGGCCGACATAGGTCAGGGAGAAACAATGAGACTCATAATTAAAATTACTAATTGATCGCATCTAACGAATAACTAACTTAATGGAGACTTTTATAATGCATAGATTCTATAAACATATAATCAATAATTAGAATTGGATTGAATAATGAGACCGAGAATGGATTAGGTTAATTTACTAAAGTTTTATTTTCTCCAATAAATCATAATTTAACCCAAGATATATATAACAACTTATATAAACATGTTAAAATGCACGCAGGCATTTAATGGCTGAAGAGTGTTTAGGTATGCTCTTCGGACAGATTCTTTTATAAGATATTAAAACAAATAATTAGTACATTTAAGTAAGATGAATGTAACAGGTGTTCATCTTATAAATTCATGATAGCTATAGATAGAGAAATCATCATTGCTTTTGCCGAGTTACAATTTAAATACAAATATTTATATGAATTTATATAAGCATGAAAATGCATGCAGGCATTTAAATAAATAACTTATCACTGCGTCATGTCTATAGTGGAACATATGCCAACTCCTCTTGATGTGTGGCTGAATACCAGTAATTAGACTAAACTTTGGTTAACACTTACGGTGGACGTTTCTCATCTGTTTTATATTTATTTATTTAGCCTAAAATTGGCTACAATAAATTAGATTGACCGAGCCTTTAGGAGTATCTCAGACAATTGCTGAAAAGAAATGAAATAGGGAGATAGAGTTGGCTGTTCTGGATGTACCAATGCACTACAACACCAGCAATATAATAGTAAAGTCGCTCTGTGGATGGATTGGTAGATCAAGGGTTTCTACGACTAATGCCGGTACCCTGAAACCGATTGTTATGCTGCATGAGAACGGAACAATTAGTTCAGGAATGGCGAGGGACTTACATGCTGGTTTGGCCTTAAACTCAGGCTTCGTGACTGCTCTATCCTATGGGAGGAAGATGTGCTGGCTTAACCGAGGCTCCATCTTAAAGACATAAAGATACATGCAAAATGAGAAAAATATTTAAGTAAATTAATCATATCCACCAAGCAAAGAATTTTATAAATTTAATATTCTATAGGCAAGAACAATATCTTATTAGCTTGATCAAATAGAAGTCAACTCTTAGGCAGCATGATAAAATAGATGCTATAAACGGAAATAGTTATAGATATTCTTTGCTGTTCCAGCTCAATCTAATTTTGTTATTGATCAAATGACTAGTACTTCAAAAGGGAAGGAAAGTATATTTGAAGGGGTTTAATAAATAACTTAAATAGCAAATATACTTATAAATATTTCTCAAGGTTAGTCTATTTCTTAGTATTTAAAATTAATTTCTCACTGAAACAAGCCACATTGCAAAATTTACAATCAAATAATTATAAAAAAAAATATTAAATAATAACAAGCGCCAAGCAAATTGTTATTATTTTCATAAGAGGTTTTCAAAACAGCGCGCAGAAAATAAAGTTATAAAATAATTATGTGAAGAGGTTTTAATTAATCTTTTCTTGAAATATTGAAGTTTAGTGTTTGCTGTTTCGAAGCATCAGCATATCATATAATAAATATTAAAAGCTATGTGATTAAAAAATAACTATAGACATAACTGCAGTGATATAGTTTAAAGCAGAAACATTAATTCATTTCTTAAAGAAGGAAATTTTAAAAAGCAAGTGGATCATTTAAAGATTTTAACACAATAGAAAAGAAACTTTAACATTCAAAAAAATACATTTAGTGGTTAGTTAGCTAACTTGAGTTTAAAAGTATAAAAGATGGTATGAAATTAACATGAAATTATACAGAGCTCTGCACTTTAAGGTAATTTACCGGTATTAGTAGGTGCTTGAGCTGGAGTTTGGTGAATTTTCTGGGTGGCGTGCGGCTTCCTCTTCTTTTGCGGTTAGGCAATAGATATTATAGTGGCATGTTGGTTATGACGGTGTCAGATGAAAGCAAACCCGTCACCTCAATATGGAGTGACAGCTAAGACTGCCCCTAGCCTGACATCTCAGTTCAAAACTAAACTTGATTCTAACGGCAAACACTATTCAAATTGAGTCTCTTATTTTTTAAGCTTAAAATATGGCCTATTTATACCTTCATCTTATCAGCTTAACACCTTTAAAAATTTTCTTTGCCCCAGGATTACATTTTAATTAATTTTGTCAAACATACAATCTGATTTCAAATATGCTGATAAGTTTCTGAGGTGTTATAACTTTTCCTTAATTCTGTTTTAATTAAATTTCCAAAGACATGTAATTTTGATTTTAAATATCAATAAATTATTAAAACATTTCAGTTATAACTTTTATGGTTTTCTGTGAAACTATTTTGCCATAAACAATTTTAATTAGTTAAGTCCAAAAATAGCTTAATTTTTATATCTGGCGCAATTTCAATTAGCCAGATTCTAAAATGACTTTTTAACTTGACCCAAGGTAGATGCGGTCATTAATTACATACTTGTTTAAGAAATCTGTTTCTAACCAAAACTTTTAATTCTAAGAAAAAAAAACACTTAATTTTAAAGAAAACCTTTCAACACATTTGAAAGAAAACCTCTTCAACATATTTTAAATAAACCTTTTTAAAATATTAATGTTTTAAATCATGCCACCCCTATATACATTACAAATATAGGTTGGATTATATATCCACATACGAATTAAAATAATTTTATTAATAAATTGACCCTATCATTACTTAACATAAAAGTATTTTATTAAAATAATATGCAATACTAATAATAATACGCTATAATTCTATCAATCCTATCTAATTATAGTGTTCTTTCGTATGTAAATACATAATGCTGTTCAGACAGCCATGATAGCAAATTGCAACTTTATTTTACATATATTAATAGTTTAAATGAGGTTCGAATCTAACACAGATGAGTGGGCTACTAGATTGATGATAAAACGGCAAGGGATTAGGAGGTTCTCGTTTCAATATATTTATAATAACTTATAATAACAGTATTGTAAAAAGTATGAATAGAATAATTATTAGAATTAACAAAAAGTTTAATAATGTAATAAAATTTAAGATAATAAATAAAAGAAGGAAGAATATACTTAATATATTAGATAATAAGTATGTAAGAAAAGTAGAAAAAAACATAATGGTTTATATAAAATTGAATGCAAATCATGTAAAAGTAAAAATATAAAAAACTAATTATGTGGGAGAAACAAAGAATTCAATTTATACCAGATTAATTAATTCAACATAAATATGATGAGATCACCTATTTATTTGCATTCATTAGAAACAGGTCATAGGTTTGAAAAAGATTGTATAAAAATGATTGATTACACAAATGATAGAAGGGATAGGAAAATTAAAGAGGCAATCTTGATTAAGAGTATAAAACCAAGTCTCAATGGGGATTTTGGGGTAAAAACAATAATATTAATAATAATTAGAATTTCAAAAGGTATAGAGAAAAAGGTTAAAGAAAATGATAATAGAGGGAGTGTTAAACAAATTTTTTTGTCAGTTGGGTTTTGGTAATAGAATTAACAAAAAGTAAGTATTTTTTTGTAATAAAAACAAAAAATAATTTGTAATGTGAGTCAAGTTAATTGATAGAAATATTTAATAAAAATAACACAAGATTAGAAGTTGATTTTATAATATAAGAAAAATGATAATAATATGCATTAAATAGTAAAATAAATGTTAAAGTTACAATTATTAAATTAAATAATATTTTAAAAAAATAAAATAAAGTGATATAAAATAAATTAATATAAAATATTGATAAAATTATTTAAAAGGTAAAATAATAAAATGGAAAATCATTATTTATAAAGGTCATATTAAAATGTATAATTATTTTTGTTTATATTGTGTATTTAATTATGTATATCAATTTGTGGATAAATGTAATAACTGTATAATTATATATTTGAATATTGTAGCTCTGATGATGAGTGCGGGACAGTTGAAACTGTTAGTTCAATACAAATAAAAGTATTGATAAAGTGTCTAAGAAGGTGTTGAAACAGTAAGATTCGTGTTCGAATCTTAAGTTTCACCTTTTTCTGTCGTCTCTCACTGACCGGTCTATCCCGCCCAAATTTAAACTTTTTGGTATCGAATTGTGTGTAACAATATTAAAAATGTATAAATATATGTAGAATTCAGCATAAACATGCACACATTTCGATCTCAAATTAAAGGCAATAAATAGGGATAAAATAATATAATTTAGATTTCGTTTAGTTATATAATTTTGTATAATTTTAATCATTTATTTTGGATTATAAAGTTCGTATTTATTGCTTTGTTTAAATTTCGTTTAATAATAATTCTAAAAAAATCTGATGTAATATTTAATTAAAAGTTAAAATAATCTTATGTTCCCTTTTTGTCTTTGAAATTTAAAAGCGTCGGTCAGTGATAGATAATAGATTAATTAAAGAAAAATTCCCCAAAATGTAATTAGTAAATGTAAAATGTAAACAATAGAATGGCAAAACCAACAAAATGCATTGATTATCCTCAGGGCAGATTAAGTAGAACCTAAAAATACCTTAACAAAAATGTGAAAGATCAAGATAAGAAAAGAGGCCATCTTAGACTTGCTGGAGACATTCACTTAAACTTTAGCTCTGCTCTCGATCACTGAGAGTCTCCAAAATATAAAAATAAATTGTTCCTGCCAAGGTATGACCGAGTAAAAGCACCTAGATTATTCTCCATCGGGAGATGGCCTATTGGATGCCGAACTTTCCATTGCCCGTCATAAATTCACCATGAAGATCTGCTGCCTGAAATAAATGAGAAAGCTGCTGCTGCTGTGAAAGTAAATGAAATATCTAAATACAAGAAAGAATTGCCACTCGTGAACTTTTTGCTGCTAAACTAATGGAATCAGAAAACTTCTTATAAAACAGGTACCTGTCTGTGTTCAAACTCTAGAGTACTCTAATAACATGCTATAGCTCTTCTTCATATTACTTATCTAAATTATAAAATGTAAAAACTATCATTTGTATAACTAAAATTGAATAATTAATGTAATGTGTAAATGTCTCTAATAATCTAGCTTACCTCATTCTATCTTTCTTGGGTGCGTATTTCTATAATCTACATTTTTATCTATAGTTATTATTTAATTATTGCATGCTCATAATTGTCTCAATTTTCAAAGTTTAAATCTATGATCGCTTAAAACAATGAATGCATGTCAAATTTTCATTAATATTTACTTTCCTAAATAACTTAACTTTCATATAAATCGACACGCATTCAGTGCATCATTTATTGTAATGCACGGTCTACTACTTCGCAAATGGCTGGCATATTAGTTCCAATAACTCCCAGTTTATATAGGTTTTGTATTTATTAAATCTTAATGAATAATTCTAGAAAATTACATTTCTTTGAGAGTCGCCAACGTTCTTTAGAAAATGTTGATAATGTAGGGCTGAGTTAGAAATCTATTTAAATCTCATCATAATCGTTTATACATTATACATGTGTTACGTTTTAGAGACGCGATGACCCATTCTGCCGTGAAATTTCCGGATTCTTCAGGGTTGAAATTAACCCATCGTCCTACACAAGCGAACATAATGGGTGCTCCCGTAGGATTTGACGTCATGCAGCCAGCCGGCAAACTGCGACACGGACCGCTTGTCCCTGGTTATGCTTATGTGACACCTTACTTCGTCGGGCCGATGGCAGAGACCAGCCAGACATTCTTATAAACTCATTCACGGCATTGCAGTTTCAATATACTGCCATTCCATATCGCCTTTCTAAAGCGTACCATGTGTTCCTTTACTTAATTTTATATATTCTATATATCACTCCGCCTCTGCATTATCTTCATAATTCCCTCTCAAATAAATGTTTGCCCTTAGTCATAAAATAAATATTTTAATTAAATAAATATATGTCCGCCGCTACTCTTAAATCTTACTTTAGACTCTTGCATTGCAAAGGTATAAATCCATCCAGGCATGCATTAGAAATACTTACTCGAGAATTTTAGGTAGCTAGATTACGCCTTCAAATAAATGAATTCCTTTTGTAAACATTACAGTATCGGAAATACCGATACTGAGGTCCTCAAGATAAAATAAAGTCGAAACAAATAAATGTATTCCTTTTGTAAACATTACAGTATCGGAAATACTGCTACTGAAGTCCTCAATATAAAATAATGTCTAAATAAATAAATGTATTCTTTAAAATATAATAGTATTGCAAATCCCGCTAATGAAGCTTTGAATCCATAAAATATTATTAGTAAATGATTTTCTTATTAAAATGTGTGAATAAATAATTTTAAACTATACGTCTGCAGTTACGTTTCATTTATTTGATACCCATTCTATATAATATTTCCTCGATTATGTAAATATGAATGTTTAATTAATATTAGTTTGATTATTGGCTAACTCGAAAATAAAATCATGAATCTCTTGTATATCCCTGACCACCGTGCCTAAAGAAATATTTACTAATGTCACATCAGATGCGTTGTTTCGTGGATTGTATTGTGGAACCGATAAACTATGTTCGAACTCAGTACCATGGGTGGCTTCGCTACCTCGATGGTGCTGTTCTGTGTGGTGGTCGAATTCTGCATAATGTTTACGAGTCACACGTTTTCTGACTGTTACAGTGTTAATGGTATAATATGTTATAATAGAAATCAATACATAGGAAAAGAAGAAATAGAAAATTATGTATTAAAATGAACAATCCATTATTCATTTCAATAAAAAAAAAAAATTTTCTCTCCTAAGCAAAATGAAATGGAAATTTGGTTTAAAAAAACTGAAATGAGATTCAAGAGAAAACTAAGTTTTAATATAAAATCAGTTTTTTTTTTTCAGTTTCTTTTGGCAGACTGGGATATTACTTCATTAAAATCTCACGGGATTTGTGAATAAAATGGAAGAACACTACTAACAGCTAGATCTAATCTGAAACACTTTGAATGATACTTTGAATAACTCCAGTTGAAATGAAGAAATGGGCTTATTTAATTTGTCAGAAAGAAGTAAATGACAATTATTTTCTTTTGGGTACATTTTACATTTAAAGAGTGATTTGTACTTTATTTTAAATAATCTGAATTTTTAAATAAGGCTTATTATCTGGGTATTATTTTAAAAAAAAAAAAAAATGAATTTGTAATAACTTCTATTTACTTTGTTAAAATTATTTTTTTAAAAAAATATTTATTATATATCACATACGTACACTAAATTTGTGAATTTATATAAATTATCAATTAAGAAAAAAAGGTAAAGAAATAATAATTATGTAAGTGCAATGCACACATTTAAATTGCCTAAGTCTCAAATAATCATAGTTAATGATGCAATTATTTCCATTAGTCTTATTTATTTGTAGTTAAATTTATATTTGATTACAAAAATTGGATTTTATGTAGATGGACTTATATAAGTGCAGTTAGTTCACATCTATGTGGTAGAATACACTCCTATAATTTAATGAGTTAGGGATCAATCTCAAAACAAGTCAACTCTATAAAGTATAGTTGTATTAAATTAGGTTTAGGAACAAAAGGTCACTCCTTATAATTATTATATAGATGGTTTATTCAGTCAGGGTTAGCACCAAAATGCCACCCCTTTATAGTTATTATTATATAAGTAGTTATGCTTAGAAATAGGATCTAAAAAAAGACGATTCCTTACAATTATCGTAATAAAGACAACATGATGTCTATTCCATATAGAACATATGCATGTAATTCTAAAGCACTTGGTAACTACAAATTCAAATGAAAAAGTATAAATAAAAAACATAAATTAATTGCACTGAACCAGCTTTCAGCAAAACACTTCCAGAATCAGTGTTTAGAGTTAATAGGTTGAGATTAACATATGTATGTGCAAGTACTAGGAGATATGTGGTCAAAGACATGTTATATTTATGAATTCATATATACATAGGATTATATTTAAGTTTGTTGAAGTCAAGGTTACAGGTATGACAAATGTGTTATATTTATCCATAAATATATTGATACTATGGTGTATAAAGATAAGATTAAAGAACTTTGTTAAGAAAATAAATTGCACATCAATTAATGATTATATTATGTAAATAAATCAGTTACATGACTTATTAATTTATTAACAAAGATAAATTTTATATCGATTAATGGATACCCTTATAAATAAATTATTATCACCATTTGCTACTTTGTTTATGTAAGATTGCTTGGTCTACCATTGTTCATCAAGAGTAACTATGTTCTCTGCGATTTAGCCCAGCATTACAAATGGGGCTGAATAATGATTACATTATTATATTGAATAAAATATTGTTTTAAATATACATGTTAGTTTATTTCCTGATGCTTAAAGCCAGATGACATCTGTGTAATTTATGTAAATAAATAAATACAGAAAATGTAAAATAAATTAACTATGCTAAGTCTGACTATTACATAATACCACTTTTGTAAATTCTTGGTTCATCCAGGATGAGGTTTTTGATTTTATGTTGTGTAATATCCCATTTGTCTGAGTTAGATAAATGGTATGAGTGACCAGACAACTTTTTTCCTTTATTGTAAAACAAAAAAAAAAAACAACAACCAAGAAAGAACAAAACAATTTGTTACTACGAAGAAATCATACAAGTATATGCATTGTCAGTGGAGTATCCAGTTATAATTGTAAGTTTACTGCATTTACAAATTTTAAGAATTATTAAAATGGAGAATGAAATAAAAAGAAGAGACACCAACAAGAAATAATGGAAACAAATACTTCTGAAATTAGATGTAAAGAAGATATCTTAGAAACTTTGGATTTGGACAATATTCATCCAGGTAGTGATTCATGCAATCATATAAAGCATAAAGACATTAATAAAAAAATAAAAAGTATGGGAATACTGCAACATCATCACAATTAGACAAGATGCAGATGAGAACACATTATTTAAACAAATGGAATTTAAGATTAATGGAGCATAATCAAAAGTTAATAATGCAATTTGCACAAAATCAAAATCAGATGATTGATGAGCATTATAAATATATGGCTCAAATGATGGATAATTTTGGCAAACCATTTAAATCAGAGCAAAATCCAGATAATTCAAAATAGATAGAAAATGAGCAAGTACAACTTAAAAAAACAATGGATCAAATCATGAACAATGGACAATGAACAGGCTCAATTGCTTTTAAAATCAGAGAAGGAACCAATAATAAATGATGAAATTTTAATTAAATCAGAAACAAAATTACTTGAGAATATGCAAAATGAACATGAACTCCTTCAAATAAATAAATAAAGACTAGGAAATATGATTAAAGGTCTGCTTTTAAAATCAGAGAAGGAACCAATAATAAATGATAAAATTTTAATTGAATCAGAACCAAAATTACTGGAGAATATGCAAAATGAATACGAACTCCTTCAAATAAATAAATAAAGACTAGGAAATATGATTAAAGGTCAACAACTAAAGTTATATGGATAAAAAGAATGTGATGTACTATATCAAGCATCATCCATAATCTTACAGTATGATAAACAAATATAAATAAAAATAGAGAAGTTTACTTTATCCCCAAAATGAAATGGAATCACTGGTAATACAATAACTAAATGAAGACTTGTCTATCATGCTTAATCTAATGGTTAATGAAATCCAACAGCATCAATCAAACATTAAGTCTATGTGTTATACAAAGGTATTGTATTTCTATAAAATTATGCACAAGAACTTTAGATTGTCAACTTTATTTACAATTGGAAAAAATAAAACACAATTTTCTCCCTCACCAATTGCTTCTTTTCCAGTTTCCATGAAATAAAAAAATCTCCAGATAAAATGTAATATCAAAGTATATCTGAACAATCTTATATTGATCAATGGCTGGGTAAACAGCTATACCAAATGGACTTTAAAAGAACTTTCAATAATTACAATCATTTTTTTTGTTGTTGTTTTTGAGAATTTGAAATAGACAATCCATTATTCATTTCAATAAAAAATTTAAAATTAGGTTTTTTTAAAATTTTCTTTTCTAAGCAAAATGAAATGCAAATTTGATTTTAAAAAAACCTGACATGAGGTTCAAAAAAACACTAAGTTTTGATATAAAATCGGTTTTTTCCCCAGTTTCCTTTGACAGACTAGGATATTACATCATTCAAATCTCACAGAATATCCATTTATGTTTTGTGAATAAAAAGAAAAATCACTAATAACAGTTAGCTAGAACTAATCTGGAACACTTTGAATGATACTTTGAATAATTCCAGCTGAACAAAAGAAATTGGCTTATAATTTGAATTTGTAAGTAACTTATTATTCAGGTATTGTTTTTAAAAAAACTGTCAATTAAAAAAAAAAAAGAATTTGTAATAATTTCTCTTTATTTGTTAAAATAATTTTTTTAAAAACAAATGATTACATATCACATCTATACACCAAGCTTATGAATTTTATATAATGAAAAGGTAAAGAAATAATGATAATCATGAAAATGCAATGCACCCATATAAACTAACTAAGTCTCAAATAACCGTATTTAACAATGTAATTATTTCCATTAGTCTCATTCGTTTGTAGTTACATTTACATTCAATTACTGAAAATTGGATTTTATGTAGATTAATTTATTGTTCAATGTTTAATAGTTTACATATATATCATCGCATCTATATGACAGAATAGACTCCTATCAGTTTAATGAGTTAGGAATCGATCTCAGAATCACTCATCCCTGTATATATTGTAGTTGTATTAAATTAGGTTTAGCACCCCAAAAGGCCACTCCTTATAATTATTATATAGAAATTATTCAGTTAGGGTTAGGATCAAAATACCATCCCATTATAGTAATTATTATATGTGATTATATTTAGGAATAGGATCTAAAAAAAGGACCATACCTTATTATTATTATTGTAATAAAGATAGTATTGATGTCTATCCCATATAGAACGTAAGTAGTGTAAGTACTAGAAGACATGCAAGTCAAAGAAAAGGTTATATTTATGAATTTATACTTGTGTTGAATTACATTTAAGTTTATTGAAGTCAGGATTAAAGGCACAGTGAATGTGTTGTTTTATCTATGAATATATTGATATTATGATGTATAAAGATTAAAGGACTTTGTTAAAGAAATAAATTGCAGATCAATTAATGATTATACTTTGTAAATAAATTACTGTTACTTGATTTGTTAATTTATTTTAAAAAAAATTGTACATCACTTAATGGATACACTTGTAAATAAATTATTATCATCATTTGCTACTTTGTTTATGTAATATTGTGTGGCCTACCATCACTCATCCAGGAAAAACTTATGTTTTCTGCAATTTAAACTGGCATTACAAGTGGGGCTGTGTAATAGTTATATTATTATATTGAATAAAATATTATTTTAAATATACATGGGTTATTAAGGTGGCGTCCATGTAATTTCTATAAATAAATAAAATATAGAGCATTTGAACTCAGACTTTCAAGCACCCACTAACTATCCACACTATCTCATACAACTGATACACATGACGACACATATGTAGAAAAAATAAATAATCACCAATATAAGTATTTCATGCTAAACCAGCACTCATCAGTTGGTCCAGATTATCATTTCCCACACATATATATAATCAGTGCTCAGTTTATATTAAGATAGCAAATCTTCACACTTTAATGGACAGGCTTCAATCCACTCCAACTTTTCAGCCATCCATATCATTGAAAATCTGATAATAGAAAGTCAAATTCCATACTGATGTGAACATTAATGCCAAACCCATGTTGACCTGGTCACTCTGACCCCTCATGTATAGGACCGTATCCATTTAAATACATAAAAGAGAGATGGGCAGGATACAACCTTATATGTATATATTTGAAAACAAAACCAGGCAATCTTCACAAACCTGGCGCTTTAATTGTAAATATAGGGGATTTGAACTCAGACTTTCAAATTCCCACCAACTATCCACACTATCTCGTGCGACTGATACACATGACCACACACATGTAGAAAAGATAAATAATCACTAATATACATATTTCATGATAAACCAGCACTCATCAGTTGGTCCAGATTATCATCTCCCACACACATATATAATCAGTGCTCAGTTTATATTAGGATAGCAAATCTTCACACTTTAATGGACCGGCTTTAATCCACTCCAACTTTTCAGCCATCCATATGATTGAAAATCTGATGATGGAAAGTCAAATCCCATACTGATGCCAACATTATTGCCAAGCCCATGTTGACCTGGTCACTCTGACCCCTCATGTATACGACCTTATCCATTTAAATACATAGAAGAGGGATGGAAAGATACAAGTTTATATTTAAATATTTAAAAACCAGGCCCTCTTCACAAACCTGGAGCTTTAATTGTAAATATAGGGGATTTAATATATGTGTGGGAGATGATAATCTGGACCAACTGATGAGTGCTGGTTTAGCAAGAAATACGTATATTGGTGATTATTTATCTTTTCTACATGTGTGTGGTCATGTGTATCAGTTGTATGAGATAATGAGGATAGTTGGTGGTTGCTTGAAAGTCTGAGTTCAAATCCCCTTTATTTACAATTAAAGCTCCAGGTTTGTGAAGAGTGCCTGGTTTTAAAATATTTACATATAAGCTTTATCCTGCCCATCCCTCTTCTATGTATTTAAATGGATAAGGTCCTATACATGAGGGGTCAGAGTGACCATGTCAACATGGGCTTGGCAATAATGTTAGCATCAGTATGGGATTTGACTTTTCGTCATCAGATTTTCAATGATATGGATGGCTGAAAAGTTGGAGTGGATTGAAGCCTGTCCATTAAAGTGTGAAGATTTGCTATCTTAATATAAACTGAGCATTGATTATATATGTATATGTGTGTGGGAGATGATAATCTGGACCAACTGATGAGTTCTGGTTTAGCATGAAATACGTATATTGGTGATTATTTATCTTTTCTACATGTGTGTGGTCATGTGTATCAGTTGTATGAGATAGTGTGGATAGTTAGTGGGTGCTTGAAAATCTGACTTCAAATCCCCTATATTAACAATCAAAGCTACAGGTTTGTGAAGAGTGCCTGCTTTTCAAATAATTACATATAAGCTTGTATCCTGCCCATCCCTCCTGTGTATTTAAATGGATAAGCTCCTATATATGAGAGTCAGAGTGACCAGGTCAACATGGGCATGGCAATAATGTTGGAATCAGTATGGGATTTGACTTTCCATCATCAGATTTTCAATGATATGGATGGCTAAAAGGTTGGAGTGGATTGAAGCCTGTCCATTTTTAAAAAGTGTGAAGATTTGCTATCTTAATATAAACTGAGCACTGATTGTATGTGTGGGAGATGATAATCTGGACCAACTGATGAGTTCTAGTTTAGCATGAAATACGTATATTGGTGATTATTTATCTTTTCTACATGTGTATGGTCATGTGTATCAGTTGAATGAGATAGTGTGGATAGTTGGTGGGTGCTTGAAAGTCTGACTTCAAATCCCCTATATTTACAATTAAAGCTCTAGGTTTGTGAAGAGTGCAAGAAAATGTAAAATAAATGAACTATGTTAAGACTAATCATTACTATATATTGTAACGGGAGGCATCCATGTCAAAATAGTAGTTTATATATTTTAAATAAATATATATAAAAAGAAAAAAATGTGTCCGCGAGAAAATAAGAGAGCAGACACATATGTTAAATTCATATTCATACTAACAGTTTACAATACCCAATTAAGATTTCATTAAACAAAATTATTAATTATTTAATCATTTATTAACCTTTGACCATTAATAATATCTATGCACTTGAGATTCATTTATAATTTTGATTAACTATTCTATAATTCTTGAACATTTGTCATTTCCTGGTTGTAACAGATTTTTAAAAGCAAGTTGTTTTAGAAAATAAAAGCTACCAAAAATCAACTTTCAATACTTGCATTTAATTAGCTGAAAATTTAAGAAAATGTGATTGGTCAGTATTCTAGAACTAGACAATTTATCTTTTCTTTTGATGAAAACATGGCTAGGGATTGTATTGAAAAACATACAATTCTGAACTAAAACTTTTACTTTACAGCCTTACTCTTTAAATTTTCCAAATGGTACATTTTGTTAATAGTTCTGTAGAATAATTAATATAGTATTCTAAATAAAATAGGATCATAAGAAATGAACTATCTTGTAGGAAGAAATGCTTTTAAAAAAATATCATATATAATAAAATAAATATTCCTCAAAAGCATTAAAAAAGTGAATTACAGATAAAGCAAAAATAAAATAATAATATATATAATTATATATTTTGGAAAGTAAACTCCATTGTAATCTTAAAAAAAAAATGCCAACAAAACACATAATCTATTGGTGAATTAATTTTTTTTAAAAAAAACAACAAATATACTAGCACCTCATATCAAAATGAAATATCCAAATTAGTCATATATCAGTGTACAATTAAAAAATGGAATACAAGCCAATAGAGCTTGCACTTAATTTATTAGAACTACCAGAATAAAAACAAAAAGTAAGATTCCCAATTGGTATTCAAATAATCCCTCAATCTGAACATAGGAATGAAGGTACAAAATTAAATTATTGGGGTATAAATTTCAACAGAAGCTGCCTGTATCCAAATCTTTGGAATCCAATGATTATTTTAAAAAAATAGTGATTGATTAAACAATGATGCCAAAAATGATACATCTTCAATTTTAAAAAAACTGATCTTTTATAGTATTTTATATATATAAAGTAATTCTATATTTGTAGTTATGATTATATTTACATTATTACAGTGATAATAATAAAATGTATAAGGGAAAGCATTATTACTGATATTACATTTTTATATTTTTCTTATAAGAGGAAGAGATTGCCTATGCAATAGTTAAATATTCTTATGAGTGCATATGGTAATTAACCCATGTGTGCAAAAGTTATGGATTCTTAATTTAGTTTGTTTATGAATGCCAAGTTAAAGATAAATTAATTTCTCCAAGATTATTATCAGTACTGTTTGATATTTACTTCATGAATAATATCATTAAGTAAACTTGATTCTGAGAAGCTATAAGATTATTTTCATTATTTTTTAATTGTCTTTACTTGAAAAATGTAATTAATTGCCTATTAAACAGTTCGAAAGTGATTAAGCCTGGTCTCTTATTTTAATATATGCAAATGCTTTCTGAATTTTTATATTTCAGAGAATAAAAACTGTATCTTATTTATACTATTAGTTTATATTGCTTTCTTATCAATTGACTGAATCAAGATTACATTATTAAACTTGAAAGAGACTTGGGATTAGCATCATATATATATTTTTAATTCTAGCATTTAAGTAAAAGTAATATTAATCATTACTTATGTATAATAATATTAAATATTTTGCAAGTGAAAGTTAATTACGTAAGGCATCTAAGACACTATGTTTAAACATTTTTATTACTAAATATATTAGATTTTATTTATTACAATATGAACAATATTAAATAAACATAAAAATCTTAAATTTCATTAAGAGATGCATATAAGTTGATCCTGGAGGAATTTTAATTATAGTCTCATGGTCTGCTTCTTAATTAAAGTATATCTGTTCCTCCTTCCTTTAATTGTGTTAATTATAACCACATTCATTAATGGTTATATTTTTATTATTCATCAATCTCAGGGAATTTGTAAAATTAGTTTACTATCATAAAGAACTTGGTTATTTAATTGATTATGAATATAGAATGGTCTTATGGATAAGTTCTTCTATTTTGGCGCCTAGATCAAGGGTGTCAAATATAAAGGATATTTCCTCATCAAAATGTTGTAATATTGAATGTATGGATTCATTTCCACTAAGTTCAAAAGCATATCTATCAGATGTTATATGACATTTAGTATTTTTATTGTAAATAATGTACGATTCCAAACCTATTTCATAACTATATATGTATATTGTAATGGAATTGTGGTTGCTACGAGCGAAGCAAGCTAACTCTTTTCACATCCGTTACCACAAGCAAGAGAACATATAAATGAATTTATATCTATACTCGATCGAACCCGCAACAATATGAATATTGCTACAAAGTTATCTTTCCGAATCGGACATCTCTCAACTGCTGAAATTATTACAAATTTACAGCGCTTCAATGAATTTATAAATTTTGTGGGAAATTATCAATACTATACAATAACTAACATATGTACCATATTACTAGAAATAAATTCTTAACTGATTATGAATTAAGCCCTACAGGCATATTACTCTGATTCATTTGGTGAGAAAAGAGAGAAGAGACATAAAGAGCCGTCATTATTAAAACATTATTTAATACATAAAAAAAAAATACAAATAAGACATCATATTAAGGTATAAAAAAATCATTAAAGATAAATAAGGTAAGTTATACGTAGTTTATAATACTCATATTAATAATAGTAATCGACTCCAATATATGAAATAAATTTAGAAAGTAGAATATCACTTTCTACTCCAGTGTATTACTGATAAAATCTAATATATAGTTCATTTTACTAATAATGAATTAAGCGATTAGATTTAAGTTCATTTGGCCATGTTACTGAAAGTGTTTACACGTGTGACATATAAACTTTAAAAGTTTGATTTACTTAGGTTTTCTCGCAGTTAGAGTATACTCAGCTGACCGTCATGTGGGTTATTTCACTTCTTAGGAGAGAGTTATTCTTGGGATCCGGCTCTGATTTCTTCCATTCAGTTTATTTCCTCCGTATTCTTTGTGACCTTCAGGTAGCAGTATAGCAGTGACAAGAATGGTGAGCTATCGGGCAGGTGCAATATCTGCTGTTAATTCATGGGTTGTGGCTGACTGTATGAGCAAGGTGGGTATGGATCAAACTAGCATCCATCTGTGGCTACTGGCCACGCATCCCCACAGCTTCACAATTATAGTAGTTTGTTCATGGTCACTTGATCCATAATTTCAGCACTCTTCCAAAAAAAACAACAAAGTAAAGTCTTAAACAAGAAGCCTAATCAAAGTTTCTGCTCTCTTTCTCTTTTTTTATCTTGATCTCTCCTTTTTATAGCTTTTTCCTTCATTGTTCACTGGAATGTCATTATGTCCATTTCACACCTTTATTTCTACTTCCTTTCGCAAACCTATATTTTTTTTTCTTTAATTTCATAGTATCAGTTTTGATTGATTTTTTTCTTTTTTCAATAAAATCATTTTTATTTACATACATCATATCTTTTCCCTTCCTTTAAACAGTTATATATATTTCACTCATTCGAATGTGTAGTTTTACAGAAAAGATTCTTATCTTTACATAAACCTATTTCTACTTATATTTTTCAATGCAATTTCATAAATATCAGTTCTTAAATTATCTGATTCTTTTTTCTTTTAAATTTCTTGATCCTAAAATTAAATGATACAGGTTTAACCCTCTCTCAACTTTATTATTTATTATTATTATTATTTTTTTTTAATGTTGATTTTGAAGAGTAAAAGATATGAATCTCTTGTCACCCTCTTCCCTCTCTTTCATTTAACTACTGTAACGTTTTTCATTTGTAATTAATTCTTAATCAGTTAAATTCCTTAAATCAATTCAAATGACTTCGATTTAAACACATTATAAATCTTGTAATAGATTTTTTCTTTCAAGTTTATTCTAAAATTTCTGTCTAGTTTTAAATACTATTTCGTATTTAAAAAAAATACATATTTAATATTACTTGACATATTAAATATTTACATTTGTGATCACAGTGTATGTGATCATCACAATATATATATTGAAACAGTCAACCTGATACTCAGATCAAGCTTCACAGCCCACTCAGAATCTCCCACCACCAAACCATGTTTAAACTCCATCCTTACGCATATATTCATATTTATTAATTCATATATATTTTTTGCTTAACTAATAAAATAATAACTGATATAGATATATTTACAGATATCTTAATGTAACTAATTTTAATAAATAAATATTTGATTTCATTTTAATTCGTATGCGTACGCAATGGATGTGTATATATTATAGGTGAGGGGAGATTACTTTTAAAACATATATAAAAACAAATGCATTATATTAATATGTATTTTAAAATTATATTTGTAATTTATTATTTATTTTAATCATAGCGGTCAGAAAAAAAAGGTGATCCTAGTGAATATTCTCAAACGCAATTAAGACAATTGACCGAAAACTCATTAATTCTAATTAAAATGTTATATTTTTATAACAGTAATGTAAAAATCCATTAGTGGAAATTTTATCCACTTCAGATTTGTTTTAAAATCTTAAATCATATTTTAAAACAATCATTTGAGAAATCCTAACAGGATTGCATTGTCTTTAAAACTTACATTAACAAAAGATGTACCGGTCAGCAAAGTCCAGATCTGCTAAGTGCATAAAGTGCCTCAGGTCTAGCAACTAAAGTGCACTCCAAGATAAATACTGCTAGATTTGAATCCCAATAGGAGACTTGTAATTATTAAACAGTAATGGTCAATATAATCCATGCTCGTCGTTATAATAATCCAATGTGTCACGAGTAGTGAAAATTTTCACCTTTCTCTCCGATCAACATGATCTTTCCCACACTCATCACTCAGGATCCTATTACCCATGACCTTTAATATACTTAAAGACTGAATAGTGAAATGCTATCTGCCTGACCGACCAAATCCAGCTAGATCTAGTTCACCATTTCCAATGAATGCCCAAATCATCAAGAATTGCTATTAATTAACAAGGTAAAGAACTCTAGCCGCTGTCTAATGTTTAAATTCTTAAGTTCAACCTTCTGTAAATATTTCTCATAGCTCTGTTTGTCATTTAAAATAATATTCTATTAGCTGGTCCTTCGATCAGAAATTAAACATTCCAGTTAAATAATTTGTAATTTACTTATCTGATATTAGCATGTACATAACTCTATATAACATTCTTTAATTTTTTTTATCATTGAGCCTCTATTAAATAAATGTAATATTTTCTTTCATCTTCATGTGGCAATAATATATTATAATTATAATTCTTATGTTTTATATTTTATGTTTCAATAATATGCCAATAATTTCCTAAAGTTGCAAGAATATTCACTAGTCTTTTTCTTTATTTTATTCCCCCTTCTTTTCATGGGGAGGTCAGTTTAGCTTTTAATTCAAGAGTTTGTTATTTTGACAACAGCGAATGCTTGCACAGTTGGGAAAACAAATTAATTATCTTATAATGTCATTGTAAAAAAACAGAGTAGAAAATCTGTTTTTCTAAGAAATACTTTTTTTTTTATTTAACTAATAAAGCGCTAACCTTAAAACTTTATGAAATCAAATCTGTTTATGAAGTTAATAACCACCACGCCAATCGTATATGTTTAAATTATGTTTAGTATAATATAAAAGCACTTATAACCAAATTCTTATATTTATTTAACGTTGTGGGAAGTTTATAGATCAATTAAAGTAAAAGAGAAGGGGAGTCTCTATTCTAATGATTATGTATTTTAGTAATAAGTATGAATAATCCATTACTGTTTAGTATTTAAATCATACTATTACGTTGGACATTCCCAATATATATAAGTTATCAATCATTCGTCCTTAGTTTTTAAAATATTCTTTCGATCCAAGCGTTGTATGCAAACAGGCCTCCATGTTCAAATGCACATATGTGTGTCTTCGTGCTTCGTTCCCCGGGATTTTCGGTAATCCAGATCCCGTATATTCATTCCAAGTCCAAGAACACGGCTGGAAAACTCTCCCTGTGGGACTTATTCGTTGTATGAGCTATTGACATAGGGTCACTGCGGAAAGATCAGGCCTATTAATAGCCAACACCTTCATTCTGTGAACCGAATCTGCCAAAGGAGCAGAAAAAAATTCGGTCACCATTCTTCGTCCTTAAATTCGGATGCACATTTTTCGGATCCGATATTGGATCACCTAATTTTGCCATCATGCAGACACCACTCTCTTAAAATTCTCGCCATAAACTCAAACCTATGAATGTCCATAAACCATAATATTATGATTCTACTAAACAGATTTCTTTATTATATTTATAAATATTCTCATATGCTTGTCTTTTTGCAACGCAATTATATATGTGATAACGACCTATCCCACACACGTATCTCACTCAGTATAAACTGAGAGTGCACCTGGGTCTCTTTTTACGTGGACTTATTTAACACGATTTTGAAGTTACGCGATTTATATTTCACCGGAAGTCGAACTCCGATAATGCGCTATTACTTTAAATAATAAATTTCACGCACTTAAGTTATATTGAAAGTAATAGCACATTATTGGAATTCGACTTTCATCTTAGTAATTTCAATATTTCAGTGCTTTATAACAGTAAGATTTTATGCAATAATGAAATTAAAATCATGATTTCCACATTTTATGTATACACACATTAAATTTTACAAGATTATAATGTAAATTTGTTCAAACATTGTGAGTGTTAATTTTGCATTTTAAATACATTCTGTTTTTGTTTTTTAAAAAAGAATGTAATCAATTATTAATCATTTAGTGACCGCAAGTTTATTTTTAAAAGATGAGTAATAGCAGTAAAACAAATTTTGATTTTTAAACGGAATTGAAAATTAAAGACAAAAATAAGAATTTAATTTTTAGTTGTCAGTTTTAATTAAATTTTTCCCAGCAGTGGTGAATAAATGTCTTTTTATTATCATAAGTATAAGTTCATAAACAATTAATAAAATCATCGTCTCAAAGATTAATTACTAATTACATTGTCAACAGAAAACCATTAACACAACATGAGAGTGAACTTGGTGCTAGTTGTATTTCCTCTTGTTAGAATCAGATTTTTTACCAGTTTGCAAACGAACGTGTATTTCGGCAAATAGCGATAATAATTAAAATGTGCATAAAAAAATGTAAATTACTGTACTGTAAATGGTGCATAAAAATATATTATTTTGAATAAAATTAAATATTATAGTTAAAAAACGTTTGTCTGGTATCAATTTTTTTCAAATTTGAAATTTTTTATTAGTCATATTTTATTTCCTTATTTTTTTTTGCGCGAATTTTAAAGTAATTTTACGTTGATGCTTTGCTTTTACGCGAATTTTGAAAAATCACAGACCGCATCCCCTCTTTTTCAATGTAAGTTACGTCTATTTTTGCACGATTTCATTTGCGCATGTTTTCTGAGGAACCTATCTATCGCGTAAAACGAGACCCAGGTGTAATTTACTTATACCTGTAAAGTATATTTTGTCATAAAATTATCATTCTAACTATTCAGTCAAATGATATATATTTTGTTCTTTCTGGGGATGGATTGGTATCTCGCAAAGATATTTCCTCATAACACTAAATCAACTGTTCATCAGTATATTTATTAATTATTGGCATATGAGCTAGTGGCAATAAAATAGAGTAACAATTAAAGTTGTCATTTTCTAAGTTATAAACAAATTTCATGTGATTTACCTGTTATCGTGTAAATGTTAATCAAATTATATGTCCATCAGGAGGCCAATGATGATTAATGAAATAATAAAACAAATATTTATGCATACTTCTTCAAATTAACAAATCTTATATATATATCATAAACTTGCAGAATCATTGTTTCTTTTTACTTAAAATATTAATATTTTAGTTATTAAATTACGCTCGCCCTGACTAGATGATCTCCCGCTAATTCTCTATATATAATTAATGTGAAAGGTCACGACCTTTAAATGGATCAAACTTATATTTTATGCTAAAATATTCCATTATATAATTTCAAATTAGAGACTCTTTGTGTTTCTGCTTTGTGATGCCGGCAGAGAAAGATAAAATGGATCGGTATCATCAGAATTTCATAAAATGGTAGATCTGGAAAATAGGCAAATAGGGCAAAGTTCATGATTGTTCCTGACTTATGTATCTCGCACATGATTGGACTTGAGGTACTTTTGCCTAGATGCTAGATCTTGTTATGTGAACAGACAAAACCGACCGGTACAATATTATATGTAAATAATATATATTGTAACGATATATAGATATGTCGTTACATTAATTTAAAAGAAAAACAAAGTTCGCAAATAAAAATAAATGTATTAAAAATCTATAAAAAAACTAGACGCTAAAATTAAAATGTTGTTAAATATATATATTCGCACAGATGCTAAACTTTAAAAATATTTTTTTTTATATATATAAATAAAAAAAAGGTATTTGAACGTATTTTTTTTTTTTTTTGATAAAAAAATACAAGAGTTAAATATTAAAATATTTAATATAAGTTAAAATAAAAACAGGTATTAATTAATTCCTGTAATCTATAAATGGAAATGATTGTTTATTATTTGAAAAACAAGCTAGCCCTCAAGGCTCTTATGTAATTAAAGGGTCAGATGGACATTAGATAAGAGAAATTAGCTGGACCAATGGAAGCACCAAGCCTTGGCTCGGACCCTAACGAAAGTGATGGATTGGTGACGTTTTGTTGTTTGAATCCGTGTGGATAATATAAAAAGGAGAAATATTGAGTATTGGGCAGTTCCAGCTGCTTGTTTTGAGAGTGGTGATAGAGACGCAATATCACACACTCTCTCTCTATTTTAAAAAATGAACTGATTGTGATACCGAAAGGAACCAGCTAATGCTACCTCCGGAACATCTGACCGGGTTTCAAACAAGAATTCCGTGGAAAAACAAGAACCTGGACTCTTCTTCCGTAAGCTGTTAACAATGAACTTAAAAAAATTTTTTAAATAATTAAGAACTTTCGTGAAAGCAATTTAAATGTTAAAATGGAGTTTCTATTTGACCTTTAAGTTTAAAATCAATTGATGTTTAATTTTATATGTTTGTTATTGATAAAAAAATCATTTCCATTTATTTTAATTGTATAAATTATTTATTGTTTAAATTTTAAATGTATGAAATTTAAGTTGTTTATAGACGCTTGCATGGATTCGTTTGCGGTTAATTATATTTTGGTTTTCATATTTGATCAAAATATATAGACATTCGATAAATAATGATACCTTACGGTGAGTATCTAAAATGTATTTATTCGGATGTCTTTTAAGTTATTGGTGACAACGCAAGTATCTTATGGTGAATACTATTGGGTTACTTATAAGTTTCCCTCTGCGATTGTCGGTATCAATAATTTTGTATTTTGATCGTTTATGTTTATTTTGAAATGTTTTTGACCGTGGAATCTATGTAATCGATCTATACCCAACATTTTTAAACAAATCTGTGCGAACGTATATAAATGTTAAAATTAAGTCGGGCGCGAATGGCTATATAGTTTTGTAAAGTTGTATTAAGGGAGGGTAATCTTAGGTTATTCATTTCGTAGTTGAATTGGTTCAATGGATTGGATATATTTGTGTAATTAGTAGATGTAGTATGAGATCCGCTACGGGCAGGATTATAGATATACGCCACACACCCTCTGTTTGCCTATGGATGGGTTTGTAAGTCGGCAGAAGACCGCAGTCCATTCCTATGGAGTTTTTAGTTTATTGATCTACTTGCCCACAGATGTCACATTCCTGTTGGTGGAGAGTCAATGTCTTCTCTATTTCTACTTATTGTTCAGATGTACATTCCTGACAATATAGTATTTTGTGTTGTCGTATCATGCTACATTGAATACATGAATGTATCAGATGGATTGGCGCCAGTTGATTGCGAAATTTGTTGCCTAAGGTTAAATCAGGGAAGAATATTTAGTACCGAATATTTTCCTTTCAAATGCAGACCTATGTAGTCCATTCATACTCGACCCTCTAAATAAAATATTAAACATTATAGCAAGCTATTTTAAATGTAAAATTAAAAATTAAGATAAAAATCTAAATGTTAAACTTATTCCTCGAATTTAGAATGATTTTATATGTGCGTAAATAAATATTTTTCTGTGTTAATTTCTGGCAGTGGCTTTTATTATTTTATTCTTTTATATTTAAGATATAAAATTTATAGATTTTTATCTCGGCGTCTCCGCTGAGCTAGTGACAATGGGCTAACGATCTAAATATGTAAATAAAGTGGAATCCTAACAGCGCGTATCTGCCTACTTTATAAATTTTTCTAGGCTCAAATGCCTAGATGGCGCCCTTTGGTAGTGCGGTGCGGTGCGATGCGATCTACCACTTCGTTTGGATCGTTATAATATATATATTGAAATACTTGATAGTAACATTCTTAAATGAAGCTAGTTTCTAATATGGTCATTAGGTGCTTGAAATGTAGGTTTTTAATGTTTAGCTTATGTTGAGGCAATTCTTGGTATCTCATTTCAATGCCATCAGGTTTTTCCAAAAATTGGAAGATAATTTAAATTGGGTTTAAACCCCAATCTTATAAGACATGTCCTTTCCTATTTCAGATTTCTTTGGTGTAATGAATGACACTATAGTCAATATCCTCCTTCAACACTATAAACTAGAAATAACAGAGCAATTAAATTATTACTTTTGAAGACCTCTTCTCATCTTTTCTCCATCTCAGTCCATAACCATCACACAATCTAATTATTTCTGGCATAGATCAGGAGATCATGATTCTCTCTGCTTTATAAATTGAAACACCAATAAAGAAAATAAACATGAGAAAAAATTAATTTAACAAATGTTACAATAAAATTTATTCACCCAATTTTATAAGATCATTATTAAATGATGACTAACATTTGAATTTTCCCTTCATATAAATATCTCAATGAGTTTGCCTTACATTTTAAGCATCTAAATTATTTCTTTACTGTAAGTAAATTATCTTTAAATTTAAATGATATTTTCTCTTACCTAACATTAATTATATGGCAGTTTTTAATGTAATTTGAACAGTGCCATGAGCATATTACACATATTATTAGACTGAAGTTTATGTGGTATATGTTCATGAGTTTGGAATACAATACTTTGGAAATAAACTTTAATAACAAATTTCTTCATTACTAACATAATGTCTTGAATCTTTATATGAAGAATCATTTCAAATCAACATCTTAATAATGTTGACCAAATTGCATCACAATGAAATCTATCATAGTTGAAATACTACAAAGGTAGAATCAATTATTAAAATTATAAAGAAAAGACATGATTGTCACTAAATAACACTCCTCAGATATAACCATGCATATATAAGCATAATGCAAGCCATGCAAATTAACTTAAAACATTTCAATGAAAGCATGTATAGCAGGGCAAAGTTAACTGCATATGCCAAATAATGTTATCATTATTATATTTATTACTCTAATGTCTATCTATGGCTCATAGTATAGGGTAATATTAATGGTCCATGAAAATCAAATAAAATAACTAAATCCACAGTCAGTCCTTCTTTTAAATCATATGAATGGGAATGGCTAAGAGTAAACAGATTCATTAATTATAAATAACAATTATTATATTATAATTTATATTATTATATAATATAAATATATATGCACCTTTATAATCAATTCTTTTAAATCAGTCTGTAAGCATACAACAATAACTAATCCCTGACATATACAGCACTAGCAAGCAATAAAGTATAAATTACTATTATTGTTAACAAATTCTCAGTTTTGATCCTTATTTCTCTTTAATTTTATTACATTTACATAAAATGGGATTATAAGTAGTTGCAGATATTTAAAATATCCATATAAATTTTTTAAAATTAAAAAATTAATTTAACTCCAAAAGCATGTACTTTAAAGGATATAAATTTGCATGATTAACATATATTCACACACACACATTCACATACTACTGTTAAATAAATTTTATTTTTGATAGCTGAAAAATCTATTTAATTGTGATTTTTATAAAGATTTTTCAAATGTATCCTTGACCTTTCCTCTACATATAAAACAATATTCTTAATAGTCAAAATTAATAATTTTTATATAAAGATTAGACAATATATAAAAAAATAAATTTCAAGGAATATATATTTTTTTTTTTAATTTTTTCTTGATTTTATTATTTGTTTTTTCCCCCACCACGATGAAATCATTATGGTAAGCAATATAATTATTTTCTCTCCAACTTTTAACAAGTCTTTTTGATTCTTTTGAAATTCATTAACAATATTAAAAGGAAATATAATATAATACAAAATTTTGTATAAATAAAGAAAAGTAAAATTATATTTTAAAAAAAAAACTCTTTTTTTAAATAAACTAAGACTGAGATAAATAAATTTAAGTCTGAAATCTATTGCTCTTTTAATAAGATTCTTTTTTCATAAGTTTACATATAAAAGTCTGTGTAAAATATATATGTAAATAACTTACAGTTTGAATCTGCAGTTTCTTTTATGACCAGACAATCTGTAAGTACTTATATGAATCATCTCTGAATCCACAGTATTTAATGTATTGACAACAATTTTATTATTATAGTGCAAGGTAATATATATTTGATAAACATTATAGTTAGGTCAATTTTCCTAAGTCGACTAATACTCATAATTATTTTGGAGATAACTCAAGCATGGAAGGTAATATTCCAGACAACACTTTGCCTGAAGCAGACAATCCAAGAAAGAAAGATCATATAGGTTTTTATTTAATCATTCATGGTTCTTTTCTATACAGTGTTAATTTAATTAGCAGTGAAACTTTGCTGCTATGGTTCTGTTCTATGATATCTCTATTATAGAGAGAAATCTAGGAAAATCTAACACAGTTTAATTACCTTCTCAATATGGTATTAAATATAATTGGTATTAAATATAATTAACTTATTTACCCTGTTTTTCAAAAACATAGTTATCAAAATTATTTAATTAAAAACTTTGATTTTGAATCTAAATACTTACAATGTGTTTTTCAAAACCACATTTAATCATTCAATTAAGGCTTTAATCTTGAACTTAAAATAATTACTTTGCTTTTCAAAAACATACTTAATAAGACAGACTTAATTAAAACTTTGATTTTGAATCTTTCCAAATGAATCTTAATTAAATTTTTTTAGACTTCATTCAAAATTTAGAATTGAACTTAAATTTTAACATTATTTAAACCAATGTTGGAAATTTTGACTTTGATACTCACACAAACATGCACACATAAATAATTTAATGTCTGTGTGTATATATGTGTACAAAAATAATACACTGTTATCTTGAAGTTTGACCAAGACTATATGACTAAAAAACTATGCTATTGCTCTTTTTCTGACTAATTTTATACTGCTACTTTTTTCTCTGCTTGACTTTGGCAACTGGTTATCACTACCAATGAAATATCCAATATATATTTCTATAACTGCAAAGAACTTACACCATTTATTCCCAAATGATAAATTTACAAATTAACTATAGATGTAAATGTATTATTATAAAGCACTGAAAACTTTGAAATTAATCTTCCGTTTGAATAATTTCAAAGTTTTCAGAACTTTATAATAATAGATTTACATTTATAAGTCATGTTTGTCTAATCGTAGGTGGTTAAAAATGAGACACTATCTTTTTCCTGCAATGGGTTAAATAAATTTGTACAATTGAATATTTGATTATAACATCAGGCACACAATAGACTTAAGCTCTGATTTAAGCATGATCTATAAGAGTTGGTGTATATAGAATGTAAGCTCTAAACTTAAGAGATTCACTTAAGTTTTTTTAAACTCTTACTGGCATGTGAGTGTGTGGAAATTTATATTTAAGAAATAGCATATTATCAGAGATTGACTTCTGTTTGAATAAATTAACTATAGATGGATTGCTTTTAACAAATATAATCTATAACAAAGGCTGTAAAATTCCATGTTATCAATAAAATTAACATATTTACAATAACAATAAACAATTGAATATGTACAAAACAAATGCAAATATATAGATAAATTATAATTTATAAACTAAATACATATGCACTGACATATCTATATTAGTAATAAAGATTTTTAAAACCTGCCTTTTATTCCACGAATTAATGAAATTGAGAAACTTGCGACAATCCTAAAAAATAAGAGAAATAAGAGAAACCTTTTATACAAAAATAAATAAATATTTTATACAGTGAATTATAAAATAACATAATCAAATTTAAATTATTTATTTATTGTTGGTACATTTATATTTGTTTTATTTCTAAATTATATTTTCTTTATATAAACATTTAATAAGTTAAGTTAAGTTAATAAAAATTTCATTTTTCTTAATTTAAAACATATTACAATAAAAATCTCAGTGTTGCATTATTCATATGTCCATGAATCATATGGACTTTGAATGTTATTTCTTATTTAACATTACAAATTTTGGAAAAAAATATTTGTTAATAAATCCTATTAACAAGAGATCCAAAATGGCTGTTAAAAATAGATCAGTTTCAGAAAATAATGTTCCAAAAGCATTTTATTGCATGAATATAAAAATAAAATTGTAGTTATATATTAAGTGTGCCTGTTGAATAATAAAAATATGCCTTAAAGTCCTATTTGAAAACAAACAATAAATAAATTCATATAAACTTATAAAAGCAAACCAATGTGAAACTCTATCATTAGGCTCTCTCTGTAAAATTTTGTCATACACTTACAACATCGAGTACGATTTTTATTATTAAAGATAATTCTTTATATAATTAATTGTATTAAAATAAAGAGATAACATATTTGCAAAAATTTTATTTAATTAAATTTATAGAATTAATTTTAAAATAATGATAAAAGATTTTTTGTGAGTCACTAAATAATGTTTGCCATAGTTAAATTTGAATATCTTGAATTTCCTTGTTTTTTAAGATTTTGTTTAATATTTTGTTTATTCATTAAAGTATCACAAATTTAGAAACTAAATGTTTTCTCATTAAAATAACTTAATCATAGTAAGTGCTTAAATTTTTCCACAATATATATTATAACCTACACTCCCAATACCATTCATATACATTATATGAATAAATGCCCAGGGCATCAGTTCTATTAATGAATAGAACAATATGACAACATATCTTACACAAAATTATTATTGAGACTCTTTACTTAAGTCTACATTCAGCTTAGCTCAGTGGGAGGCTATAGGAAGTTCATAAGATATATGATTATAAATAAATGAAAGAAGAAACATGATAAAACATTAAATATAATGTAAATTCTTTTTGTTAATTAATTGCATGATAAAGAATCACAATGTTTATTTGTACAGTCTATTAAAATATCCTTTTAACTTAATTTCTTCCTTCATCCAAGTATAACATATATCAGCTTGCTATAATTATATTATTAAACAGTTCTATGACTTGGCATATCATAATCTAAACAGTTATCTTAATGCCAATCAAGGAATAAACAATACAATCTCAGGGAACTTCAAAAACACAGTTGAATACATTGGTCCATAAGTTATAATTCTAAAGTATGATAAAATGTAATTAAATAAATTGAATAGATACTTTACTGTGTTTAACAATTAGATAATGACAGAAATAGGGTATTTTAATCTCACATCATCATCTAACAAATATACTAACTTGGCAACCTTTCTTATATGTTTATCAAGTGGCAAATGTTCTTTATGATGTTTGGATTAAGAAAACAATATTATCAGACACCAGCAAATTTGATATTATAACTATAAAATAATATATCTATTTTATAATAGATTTATGAAATGTGAAGATGTAGAAATTGAAACATGAATGTATACAAGAATAACTTAAGACACAGTTTTTAATAAATAAACAAATCATTTATTATATTGAAATTTAATTTAATATACTTATTTACAATAAGACTACTTGTCTTAACGATTTAAAATTCTCAAACAAACCTTGAACATCAGTTTGGGATTATCCCTATTATATTACATTATTTATAACCTTTTGAAATCAGAAATTAATAACAAAACTTGAATCTTCTAACTTTGCATATCTGCTTTGCTTAAGCGTTTCATTTAAACATATCATTAACTAAATAATATATTACATTGTTGGCACAATAAATATTTATGAGAGGATTTTCTATTGATTAATAAAATAAATCAAATTAACATATTTGGCCATCAACAAAGCAACATTTTCTAACTAATGAAATAATCATTTTTTAATTACATATACCTTTCACGCATAACAATGAAATCATATTCATTCTGATGGTTTGATGATTTATAATACTGTATTAAATGAATATAATATGTTTCAAAACATATATTTCCCGTTTTTAATTTCAATAACTCTATACTTTTATATTTATGATATTATTTATATTACACGTGTGTGTGCGTCCAAGCAACAATAATAGAAAACAATCTTTTCTACACTCTATCCATTCATTAAGAAAATATTAAACAATTATTTTATTTCAGACAATGTCGTAAACCATCCAACAAAATAAGACACTAATCTTATATCAAGAATTAATTTAACTATTTATCTGGCCACATATTAAACAACATAGAGCTATATTTTCATGATTATACAGACTACACATTCCAAGGGAAATTCGCATGAGGAGCAAATAAACTCTTTACTTAACACTTCTACAATAATTCATCTAATTCTGAAATACACTATTGGTGGGGACTTTTTCCTCATCACCAAGAAGAAAAACATCACTTAACTTCCTAAATATCATTTCATACTTCAACAATAACTCATCTAATTCTAAAATACACTATTAGTGGGGACTTTTTCCTCATTACCAGGACCGTAAGAAACATCACTTAACTTCAAAACTATCATTTCATAATACGCGTATAATATAAACTAGGCTCTACTCATGGAAAATTATTAAAATATACTAAATAAGCAAAATCTTTTATCCCTGCAAATATTAGAACGCATCCAGATTACTTTCCATTCCCAAAGCTCTTCTACATATCGAACATTATATATACACGCTGGCAGATAAATACATACAGATAACCTACTAATCCGTTCAATTCTTTAGAATACGACAACATCCGAAATTTATACATGAAATATTCACAAATTGCACTTTATTAAACAAATGTTATAATTGTGCAAAACAGACACACACACGCGAATAAGAATATATAAAAAAAATAAATTCCAAGTTATATACTATGCGAGCAACGCGGTAATTAAATAATACATTAAGGTATAACCTTTAATTCAGAATAAACTTTAAGTTACTTTTAAATTTAATAGTTATAATTATTATGAACGAACTTTCTTTATCATATCTGGCAAACTATTTCTATTATACGTTCGTTGATTTAAAGGCCAAAATTCTCACTTTGAGATAATAAAGTATACAAAATAAATGTAAACCTCTCTCTAATAATATAATAAATATATATATACTTCTTTCCTTTACTGTCGTGAAAGAAAAATAAACGTATTTGTATAAAATCAATTTTTACCAGCGTATCCACTACTCGTGAATACGCATTCCAAGACGATCTAGATCATAATAGCCCAAATTATAAATAAAACATAATAATAAATATGCCTATCTATCTATCATATACACTGATAATGACAAGAAATTAAAAAAAAAAAAAGAAACAAAAGTCATTTGTTCTTTGACTTAAAATAAAAAGTTCACTTGCAAAGTCTTGCTCCGAGTTTATTAAAGATATGGGGACAGATTCCAAACTGAATTCGAACATAAATGAATTTCTGTAGGATAACCAACAAAAAATAATCATGACTTAAATATGATCCAGCATCTCCAATGTCCATAGCATAGCTATTTGAGCTTATTACATCACACATAAGTAATCAATTTCTCTTTTTATTATGACGGAAATATGAGAGACATTTATTTTAACTACAGTTGTACAAGAATTATTTAATCCACTTCATAGCAGTTTTAAATTAAGTGAGCAATGGTTCTTAATAAATTTCTTAAATAGCATTTGACATTTTATAATCTAGTATATGCATAGTTTATTTTTAAATATTGCCAATTAATATATCATGATTCATTGATAACTCCACAATTAACAATACTTTATTTTATAGTGCATCTTTATCGAAGAGAACAGAAACACAAACAGCATTCCTGTCCTTCCATCTGATTTAAGTACATATTTAAAGAGTAGTATCCCTTGATTATTTGGGTAATTCACATTTTATTTCTTTCATTAAAAATACATATTATTTTTAGAAATACTAAATAAATAAATACTGTCATTTTTCCATAATGAACTTACATATGGCATGATATATCAAAATACACATATCCTTTAATTTTATATTTAACTTTTATAAAAGCAAGACATAAAAGATAGTGAAAAATTAAAATAGATTCTGTAAAACAGTTCTGCACACATTTCCAAGATATACTAGAAGACACACGTAGATTAGTTATATAACAATAATGTTCATGCATTTTATCTTTATTCCTAATGATAATTAAATGAAGTAATGTAAGCTTAATATTATCAACATACATTTTAAAATAGCGATAAGTAAAAAGATGTTTAACTCAAACATTTAAATTAATGAGAGAAATGAAAAACCGATGTACCTTCTTAAAATTTAGTCTTGCATTCCAATTGAAGACTTTCCTGTAATAAATTTCCTAAGACTTTTCCAGAAGTTTTACTCCAAAGCTTTTTAAATCAATTTGACTTCAGGAAGAAAGATATTTGTTACAGCAGGGAAGAGTAATATATTCTGGCTGCAATTATGAACAATAATGAGCAATTTTTACTGGAAGCTATCTGTTGAATATATATCTTTTTTTTCCCCATTCTCCCATCAAAAGGTCATTTCCCTTCAAAAGTTAACTTCCACCTTTTTGCACTTAAGCTAATTACATATGCAAAAAATCTTTTCTTTAAAAAAAAATCACTCTGATTTTTACAATTAAATCAAGACAAAAAAAATAGTAATAAAAATAAATAATTTTTACAAACTTGAAAGAAATGAATATTAATTAACTGTTAAACAAAATGATGAATAATTTATTTAATTTATAAAATAATTCACCTATCCAAATATCCATTAATCATTGAAAAGAAATATATATTTGTTAAATTATTAAAGATAATTTCTGTAATTTAAATATCTTCTTGTTAAATGTACTATTGTTTAATGTTATTAAAAGATGAAAATGAAGTGAAAATAATACAGACATACATGCATCATGCACATGTACTGCAATCTAAATATTAAACTATCGATTAAATATAATTGAGATGGCTATTAACCTTTTAACCGCTAATTTTATCATTGGTTGTATCAGATAAAAATCAAATCTTTTAATTGGCCAACTCACAAACTGAAGACAAAGCCTATTGTTAAAACATATTCGCCTATAATATTAAATTCAACTCAGATACGTTTATAAAAAGTATATTATTAATTTTTCAGGTTATGAAGAGAACGAAAGTTCTTTCAAAAATAAATTGCTATTTATTTATTCTAAAATATTCAATATCGGCAACATAAAAGCTATAATATAAACAAAAAGATCGACTTTTACGTTATAGAAAAGTAAATATTTCTTTTTACTACATCTTCAATATTTTTACTTAAATCTTCAATATTTTTCGAAAATAATTTTGTTTTTTTATTATTCTCTCTGAAATAATTTTAATTTCTCAAAATATTCTTTTATAATAATTTAAATCGTATTCGAAATGAAAATCTCAGCGTTTTTCTTTATTTTCTTTGATCAGGCAGTTTCTTTGTTCTTTCCAGCCAATCAGAATGTCTTTTTCGGCTGAGAGCATGCTAAGAACCAATCACAAATAATGTTCCTTCTTTGTTTAGGTTTAAATGCGTTTTTTTTCTATTTTTTACTTGTAAAATAAATCGGAAGATGGCACCATCTTACAGAGCTTTTAAAAACGAATTCAATACGTGTTTAACGAATATTTTCGTATAAAAACTGGCTGAGTTAGAGTGATGTCAGATGTCGACGAGGAGCCTCGTAAGAGGCGGGCAAAGAGTTAATGTTGATAAAGGCATAGGTATCAATGAATAAGGGATTAGGAAACCATTCAAACCAATACTAAACACTAACATAAAATAACTTTGCATTTTCCTGCCAAAATATACCAATTCCTATAATAAACAACCCCTCTTTCTTACATTAAATACTTCATTAATTATAATAATCACAATAAATACTTATAAAGTGGTTAATCAAATGCATAAGCAATCAATATCTAAGACTTTAAACAATCTCCAGCAAAATTTTTAAAATTCTAAGGCTATTTTCATTTTTTTTAATACAATACAACTATTCAATGTAGATACAAAGTATCTCAATTTCTTGTGCCCATTCAGAGGGTCACTATATATATATATATATATATATTGTATATGATTATTCTATTATATGTATAAATAAATATGCATGTTATTATATCTGCACAAAGAGATTTGATTTAGTCCAGTTATAAGTCTGGACAAAATAACCAAAGATATAAATCTTTATCATTTAATGCAAATTATATTAATTTATATGACTACAACAAAAAGAGATCATCTATATAACTTAGAAACTTTTAACAGATCTAGTGATGTATTAATCATACAATAGTTAGCCCAATTCAAGATTATACAAGTTAACCAAAATAATAATGTTATGTTGCATAAGTTCATTAGCCATAAATTTCATTAAATATAAATCACATCAATATTATACTAAAGTAGAAAATCATATAACATTACAATAGTGTCCAAAACCAAAATTTTACTAAAATTTTCTCATGGCCATGTTTTTATTTAACAAATAAACTATCTCAAGTGAAATTCAACAAAATACAATACAATATGTATACAAAATAATATAGCCTACACATAATTCTTTTCAAAAACCAACCACTTTTTACAACAAATGATGTCTTCATGAGATTGAGGGCATCAGATTCAAGAAGATTTATCATCAGTGTTTTTTGACTCTTCTTTTTTAATTCATTTTTTTTCTGTAAAAGATAACATCATTGTTAAATAATATTTTTATGACTTGCATTCAGTTCATGAATATATATATATAGAAAGCTGAGTTATAATATGTATATTTTTAACTTTACTCTTATGAACTTTAACTTTTTCATTAAGACTTAATTTACTTTGACTTATATAAATTTTACAACATCTGCAAGGAATCTTATAAACTATACCAGGAATATATTTGCTATTGATTGATTGGTTTGTAAGAACAGTCATTTAGTAAATGGTATGAAAGTGACCTGGAAGAAAAGCCTTGATTTAAATTCATTATTAAATAGTTCAAAACAATCAATTGATAGCAAATATATTCTTGGTACAATTTATAATATTCCTTGCAGTTGTCATAAAATTTATATAGATCAAAGTATATTAATTCCTAATGAAAGAATTAATGTTCATAAGAGTGTAGTGTTTTCACGGCGAATAATTGTAACTTTCATAATTGTTACTCCAGAAGTAGATATATAGAAAATGTATAAGAATAAAGCTGTGTAAATAAATAAATAAAATAATTTAAAAACAAAACTTATATAAAGGTGTATAATGGAAATAATTATAATATGTATTTGGAAAAACAATAGGTTATTTGGGAAAAAATATCGAAAGAACAAACCATATTTGTTCTAGTTAGACAGAACAGAGATTAAAAGAAGTGATAAGCTGATAAGAGAAAATACAGGGACTATATAAACTGTGAAAAAAAAAGTCATGCGCACTTTTTCCTGTTTTTTACCAGAGTGGAGAGTAACTGTCAGTAGATCAGGAACAGGGAAGGCGAACCCAGATTATCAGATCTGAAGGTGCTAAAGTCCGACTAGGGTAATTATAACAGATCATCCTGATCTTTTTATTATTTATGTAAGCCTTTAGTGTGGTTGACTTTTACATTACAATGCTGTAAATTGGAAAATTCAATTTGTTAAATAAATAGCTCTAGTTAAGTTTGTGAGTATCGTTTTTCATTGTGAAGTTAGAATTTCGTTTTCTATTGTATGTTCTCAGTTTTTTTTGTCCTGGTCATTTTGGTTCAAGGGGCCAGGACATTACAAGATTGGCATAGTTGACAGTCACAGACAAGATAAGTGAAGGCAGATATATATATAGTTTGAAATAGTTGTACGAAAGTATAAAATGTCATTAGGGCAAAATAATATTACTGAATTTGGGAATGAAAATCCGCAGGAATGGCCTTTATACATTGTGCAGATAGAGAATTGTTTAAAGCTAAACAGCATTAACAGATAATGACAAAAAAGTTGCCGCCCTTTTGTGTCTGGTGGGACATAAGGTTATGGAAATCGTAAATAAATTGTGTAACAGGCAGGTAACAGATAGAGTGATGTTTGAAGAATTAATCAAAAAAATTAAAAGGAGAAAATAAAGGATTATGATATAGTTTTAAGGCAGCTAGCAAAAAACTGTGACTAGGGTGATTTTGTTGAACAGGTTTCAATGGAACAGTTATTGTGGGGAATGGTAGACGAAAGGCTATGGCAAACATTATTAAAAGAAGCAGATTTGACATATGAGATGGCCATTAAAAAAAGAATAGCGTACGAGACAATAATAGAGCAAGCTTGTGCTTTTAAAAACAAGGCTGAAGAGATCGGGAAAATGGCAATATATTGTAACTGGATGGGGTGGATAGAAGTGAACCTGGGGTGAGGGAAAATCATCATCACTCCCAAGTCAATACAAAATCAATGATTTATAACTCATAATAAAATGAGATTAGAGAATCTCTGAGTACATTGAGAGATCAGCCCTTTTATAGAATCATCTAAGGTGATAACAACACCTTGATGAAAACAGTTTTTATTTTTAGCTCTCTAATCCCTTTGAAAACATATACATGTTTTAATTAATTCAAAAATTTCAAAAACAAGTATTGTGTTTTTACATTTCACGCCGACGACGATGGTGGCGATAACGACGCCGACGACGATGGCGGTGGCGGCGATAACGACGACGACGACAATAATAATAATAATAATAATAATAATAATAATAATATATTTATTCAAACCTTTTAAAAGTTTAATTTATAAAACAATATTTTAGATCAAAGTTATTATTTAACCCATTGTTTATTATTATTTTATTTTAGGAAATGTAGAAAAATATCTACAAAAATTTGTCTGTATTTATTTCTACCTTTCCTTTCAACTTTATATATCTATTTATGCACATACACTACATTAGGATGTGTTATGTAAGCCAACTGGTTACATTTCCCCGGTCTGAGGGAAAAGGAAAATAGTAATGATACGCCTTTTTAATAATATTTTCATAATTTACATATTAACTTACGAGAGAGTGCAAGTCTCTCAGCGCTTGTGATTATTAATAGCCAATCAGATCGTAAATACTGGGACAACGATTTAACAAGAAAAGAGTGGTAACCACTCTTAACTTTACTTGTCTGTCTATATATCCAAGCCAGTCCAAAGTACTTATATCTGAAAGTGTGAATATTAAATACCTTCACACACTACTCACTGACTTCAAATTACAAACATACAGCATGAAATCTTTAGATTCACTATGCAGTAGATTATCGATGTTATAAATTGCAGAAATATATGTAAATATATGTTTGTAATTTGAAGTCAGTGAGTAGTGTGTGAAGGTATTTAATATTCACACTTTCAGATATAAGTACTTTGGACTGGCTTGGATATATAGACAGACAAGTAAAGTTAAGAGTGGTTACCACTCTTTTCTTGTTAAATCGTTGTCCCAGTATTTACGATCTGATTGGCTATTAATAATCACAAGCACTGAGAGACTTGCACTCTCTCGTAAGTTAATTTCAAATCATCTGCGCTTTGAAAATAAATATTATTTACATAATTTACATATATAATGAAAACAAAGTTCATATCTAAAACGATGTACTCATCAATATTTTTAGAGATCTAACAGACATTTGACAGCTATCAGAATGAATAGTGATCTACAATTTTGAGAAATAAAGAATTCAACCATTGGACTATAAGTACACAATGCACCATGAACACCAAGAGTGCTACCTCAAATGAGACACTATAAGCTACTACAACCTTTATAAAGATACTGCAAAATCTTTGCAAAAGCCATCTTCCATAAAAGGTCTGGAAAATACAAAACTATGCCCTGCTTCTTTTGAGTCTTATGGGCTAGAAAATACAAAACTATGCCCTGCTTCTTTTGAGTCTTATGGGCTGGGAAATACAATATATACCTTGCTCCTTTTCTTTGGAGACTTAGAGGCTGGAATCATTGCAGGACTATGTTAACTGCTCTATCACAAACAATATAAAATAATAAATAGATTGGAGCAAATAGTGGAGATACAACACCCTCAGAGTTGCATAAAAACTTTGCATCCTCAAGCCAATAACAAAAATCTCTCATCAAAACTGAAAATACAACTAAACAAACTTCAACAATCAAACACCAGATCCACTCTCCAAAATCAATGATTTTCTATTTAACTCTAAACATGAACCTCTCCAAACATACATGAAAATTACTATTTTATAATCATCATCAATACTCTTGTCACATATTTCACAGTAATTTTTAAAATTAATTTGGCATAAAATACTTTTTTTTTCTTTCTCAAGTGTGGCTTGAGATCAAGTTGATAATTTTGAAGTATGATCACCAGTATGTGATCATCATCAGCCATACATTGGGAAGCCATCTATAATGATTGCCACAGTACAAGATCATCAGCCCTCAGTTAGGTAACCATTTGTAATGGGATGGGGGTATCAAAATAGGAAATCGAAGGATGGGGGTAACAAAAAAGTCAACCTCGGGTGATATAATGATCATCAACCCCAAGTAAATACAAAATCTGAGAGATCAGCCAGCTAATTCAAAGGAGCAACTAAAAGCATAATTATAAATTCAACCAGCATTATAAAGTAAATATCAGTATAAGTAAATACACAAGAGAAATAACCATCCACCATCAGCATTGATGGGAATAAACAAATCAATACAATAAATCAATACAGTAAATCAACTGTCAACCTTGTGACTGGACTGGAAATTGGTCTTCTTTAGACCAGGCTAACTATTGAGCCTTTGCCAGCTTGGGCAATTATATAAACATAACTTGGATGCACCAGCTTAGTGCCCATCCATTAAAAATACACAGTAATCAGAAATCAAAACAATAATTCTGGGACATTAAAACATGCTGATCATCATCAAAGCTCAGGCCACTTGTACTGGCCAACCATAAACTTAAATTTTTAACAAGACAATTAAAATAAAATATAGTGCATGGGCTTTAAAGAGTATTTTCTTTTGTGCCAACCAGGATGATGATTGATTATCTCTGGATGCCCCAAAGCACTAAGTACACATCCCCATTCATCCATGTAGCTCAGAGAACACAAGCTCTATTACTGTATGTGAACAAGAGATGATGCAATACAATTTTAACAATTAAATGCAAGTTTATTATTAACAAGAAAAAGAAGATATTTAAGGTCTGATTTTGAATAATATACGATAATAAAAGTCATTACCCTGCAATTTACAATATTACTACAAAATTCAAATTATTACATTAGTTTATGCAATTACTATTCAAAATCCAACTTATTACATTGATTTACATAATTCCTATTCAAAATTTAAATTGTTACATGGATTTACATATATGTGTGCCCAGACGCACGATTTCTATTATACAATTAATCTATTTCAATTGATATTCAATAACAACAAAAAACGATTAAAATTTACATATGTATTATAATTGACAATATATGCACATATACATGTGCGTGCGTGAAATAACCTATTTGACTTGCTACAAAATATTTATCAAAATCTTAAATTATATAAAAATACAATAAATGATTAAAGTTTCAAGTTTCAGTTAAATGAAATACATTTTACATAGTAGGTTTACGGAAACGCATATATATATTGTAACGGTCAGAATCGTCTATCTCGCTAACACACTGCATAATTCAAACCCCAGACACTAAACTGAACATTCTAGGAGGGGTTGCCTTCTAGATATACTAAGTTCGAATCTAAAGTCCAAATTTCACAGCGCCACCTGCGTGATAACGCATCTGATGCTACAACTAGTATAACCTTTTACCGGTGCCTGGTGGTCAGGGAGAAACAAAAGACTCTATACTAAGATAAGTTTGGGTGGCTAATTAACGTCTATGGATTTATAAAAGAAATGCAGAAAATATATATATATAGACCGAGACAGTGATAGGAATCAAATAAAATAAGAGATAAAATTTAGTTTAAAATAATTTCACACAATTTATTTAGATAAATATATATATAACGCCACTGTCTGCTTATATGAGACAGGGACGCGTATTAAGTAATTGTTGGCATTTATATTTCAGTAATGACAAAAGGGTTTTAAAACAGAGTGATATATTCTATTCCTCGGGCTAATAGCATTACGATAATGTGCTTGACGAGATAGGAATATGTGCGAGGTGCTTTGAGTAAATAGACAAGTTTAAGAAAAATATTTGAAATTAAATGTTCTAAAATATTTATTGATTTCGAGAATAGTAACGGACTAAAGCTTACTAAGCAAACGTGGGAATGGGATCAAAGCATTTATTTGAGAATAATAATAGATTTGTATTGGGAGGTCAGTATTGCTGATAGTGAATTTATAAAGTTGGAGGGTGTGACTCGTTTAAGTCACGGATGCTTTGTAAAATAAATATAAAATGAAACAATATGAAGATCCGGAATAATTACGGAGGGCATCTCGCCGCTAACCCGTAGGAAAGTATTTTGACGAAACAGCCGAAACTTAGCGACTGTGTAACGATTGCGTTTAATTCCCAGGGGTGCCATTTGTGAACACCCTCTGCCTGGAAAACTTGCAATGAGCGAAAGAACGGACTTTGCCGTGTAAAGAATCCTTGGAAAATAAAAACAAAGCGGTCTCAACAACCAATTCATGTACCAGCAATACGAGACTAGTGTATATAAAAACATACTAAATGGGTTTTACTTGTATTAAGAGAAATGCCCAATCAAATTCCCTGAAATTCATTTAAAAGGGTCCGCACATTCTCGACATCAATGATGAACTTTATAATTAAAATAGAACACGGTAATTAAAATAAGAAAATGCATGCTTGCGGGTTTGAAAAGTAAGTATAGATTTATATACGCAATCATGCATTTGGGGACACATTTAATCATTGACTTCGCACATACTCTTATATTAGATTAAAATCAATAACATGTAGATTTTAAACTATGTGATTATATTACATTAAAGAAAAGAATCGCCCTCGAACGAGTGATTTGCAAGACAATAAAATTGGAAAATTATAAATTTAAAATATGCCTTAATAGCGGCGTCTTATTTTCAATAGAGGGAATAGTTCACTCGGTCAAAGACGATTCTGACACATTATCATAATAAAATAAAAGAAAGCTTTATAAATAGAAAATATTAACCCAAGGATAGAGAGCAAAATGTTAAGCATATTTAAACACACAAAATAAATACACAATGAAGTTGTGAAATATAAGAAAACAATGTTAAATAGCTATAGCATGTTAGTTAGTGATCACAAGAGCTCTTGGGTTAATTTAGGTTACCTCTGGAGAAGCATTTGCAGGTAGATGTTCGGCAGGTTTTATAATTCAGCAGCAAAATCTGGAATGTTCATATTTGGCAGCGGCAGCAGCAGTTTTGGGATCCGTGTGATAAATTTTTGATGGTATGGAGCAGCGGCTGGCTATTCCGATGGGACATAGCCATCTTAAACGCCTCTACTCGGACATGTCAAGGTTAGCAAATTAGAATTTTAGAACAACTCAGAAACTTTTAGACAACTCAGAATTCTTTAAAAGCTTAGACCTTTCAGAGCTTAGAATAGCTTAGAATGGAGAACAAAAGAAAAACATCCTTTTTATAGTAAAATTTAACAATAGATTTGTCCTGGGGCGTACAAAATTATTGGACTTATCTGCTGTAATTAAATCTATCCGAATGTCTAAAGGAATTCAACATTAATTAATTTCTTTTGTTAACTTCCCCGTCGACATTCGAATTACAAACTAGATTTAATTAAAATTACTGCTACTAATTAAAGAAAACTTAAGTGGACAGCTGCTGTTTTTAGATAAACTTATATAATTAAACTATTGTCCCTCATTTATGTTAACAGAAATATTTGGGATGATTTTTATCAAATAAAACGAAAATTATTTTATTTTAAATTGTAATATTTGAATCTATCTACTAAACGAATATTTACTAAAGGAATTTTATTTTAAATCAAAATATATTACGACGGTAATATATTTGTAAATAGATCCAAACAAAATAACTAACAATTTATAATTTTGATATGTTTTAAAATGGATATCATAGTGTGTGCGCAATTACGACTTATATAACTTACTTTTTAATAAATGTAAATTATGTGAACAAATACATAATTCATAATATTTTATTTTATTTGGGAATAAGTTATATATATAATACGAGCATTGTGCTCGTGGTTTAAAATTAGGCGGGATTTTCGGTATATAAGTGTATTGCAGACACACTACGATAGATTGGGGTTCAAACTAAGGTATGAGGGTAGGAAGTAGGTGAGAAAAGGTGAAACGAAGATCTGCAAAGCAGACCTTACTGTTTCAATATATATATATATAATTTGCACAGACGTGTGATATATTAATTTATCTACATAACATTAGCATTTATCACAATAAAATTATTACAGATTATTCTCGCAATTTAATTCTCTTTGCTGTATAGTCTTTTTTCCTTGAAACAAGTATTATCAAATTTTTGACAGATGATTGTTGATTGATTTAAAATGTCTCTCTTTTTTTTTTCAATAAATGAAAGATAAAATCGTTTTATAGAATTAAGAAAATATAAATTTCAAAATGTCTTTCTGCTTGATTAGTTAATGCTGATGAAGTAGGCAAGGTGAGAGAGGAAAAGTGAATACGTGAAGTGCAGCTCTTCATCCCATGATAAGTAGATAGTCAAGCACGGACTAAGTACACAATGCCCATGATGTCATGAGAAAATACCTCATTTTTAAGCACTGCCCCTTCTAAGTACCTAGATAGATCATCCACAAGAAATAGTATCCAGAAAAAATATCAGGCACTGAACCAGCCCTGCTCAACTCTTGTGAGTCTTAGGGGCTTTAGAAGGTTTATTCATGAGACCAAGGCCTATTCATGAGGCCTACATATACACTGTTGGACTAACCTGGGAGCTCAATATCTAGGTCTAGACAGTGCCGAGCATATACTTCGGAGTACCATAAACACATTGCATCCACACAGCCCTGCTCAACTATACAACTACCATAAACATAAAAAGTACAAATTCACGCATCACTTTCAAAATGTAATTTTACTAAAGAAATTATTTAAAATTTTGTTATTATATATAACTGTACTCACCACAGCTGTATGTATGTTTATCTGGGCTTCTCTGCCTTTAGATAGTCAGCATCTATATAATTATTTATTTAGCAAGTTGGTTCTTTTGGTCCATTAGAAAAATATAATCAATGTTTGTTGTCATCATCAGGTAAAAGTATGCAATCCATGTAAACTCTTGATTTGTAGTTGGTCTCTTTCTATCTAGGGTTATTCCAGGCAAGCAGCCGTCTTGGTTTGATAGATTTCAGGCTATGAATTTCAGCATTAAAAAATGAGTCATTTTGTCCATGTGAATTCAAACTCCTGCTAAGGAAAAGTCTATTATCTTGCCTTCAGCTACATCAGTTAGTTTATGGTAGCTATTCTGCAAATTCTACAGTCATCTAAAACCTACTGCTGCACTTCATCAAGTTGCAACAAAATATTCCAACTAACTTTTCAGCTGACCTTCTTACAAAAAACTATTAATCAAACTGTTCTCTTCAAAAATCATTACCCAGACTTTGCAGTTGGCCTAGTTGACTGCTGCTTAAAATATTAAAAACTCTTCTGACCAACTCTTACAAAACTGCAAGCAGAACTGTTCTCTTTAAAAATCATTATCCAGACTTTGCAGTTGGCCTAGTTGACCACTGCTTAAAATATTAACAACTCTTCTGACCAACTCTTACAAAACTGCAAGCAAAACTATTCTCTTTAAAAATCATTATCCAGACTGGAGCTAATTTGTTATCAGCCCTTTTATAGAATCATCTAAGGTGATAACCGCAGCTTGATTAAAAACAGAGTTTTCATTTTTATCTCACTAATCTCTTTGAAAACATATACATGTTTTTACTTAAGTGATTTGTAATAGATAAAAATTTTGTTTAATTAATTAAAATTTCAAAAATACAATAGGGTGTTTTTAAATTTCAAATTCAGAGTAATAATTAATAATAATGCAATATTTATATTTATTCAGACCTTTTTAAAATATTAATTTCATAGTGAAATTTTACTTTAAGCCCAGAGTTATTTAACCCTTTACTTATTATTCTTTTATTTTAGGAAATATAAAAAAAAATCTACAAAAATTTATTCTGTGTTTATTTCTACTTTTCCTTTATTTTATATATATATGCACACACACTATATTATTATTGGTGTAATACGTAACCCAACTGGTTACATTGCCCTGGTCTGAGGGAAAAGAGAAATAGAAATGAAACACCTTTTTAACAATATTTTACATAATTTACATATATAATTAAAACAAAGCTCATATCCAAAACTATGTACTCATCAATATCTTTAGAGATCTGACAGACATTTGACAGTTAACAGATTGAATAGTGATCTGCAATTTTGAGACAAATAAAGAATTCAACCATAGGACTATAAGTATACAATGCACCATGAACACCAAGAGTGCTACCTTACATGAGACACTATAAGCTACTACAACCCCTGATAAAGATAATGCAAAATCATTGCAAAGCCCTCTTTCATGGAGGGCCTGGAAAATACAAAACTATGCCCTGCTTCTTTTGAGTCTTATGGGCTGGAAAATACAAACTATGCCTTGCTCCTTTTCTTTGGAGACTTAGAGGCTGGAATCATGGCAGAACTATGTTAACTGCTCTATGACAAACAATATGAAATACAAAAAATAGGTTGGAGCAAATAGTGGAGACAGAACACCCTCAGAGATTCATGAAAACATCGCATCCTCAAGCCAATGACAAAAATCTCCATCCATCATCAAAACTGAAAATACAGCTAAGCAAACTTCAACAATCAGACACCAAAGCTAATCTCAAAAATCATCGATTTTCTATTTAACTCTAACCATGAACCTCTCCAAACATACATGAAAATTACTATTTTATAATCATCATCAATACTCTTGTCACATATTACACAGTAATTTTTAAAATTAATTCTGCATAAAATGCATTTTTTTTCTTTCTCGGGTGTGGTTTGAGATCAAGTTGATAATTTTGAAGTGATGATCACCAGTATGTGATCATTATCGGCTGTATGTTGGGCAGCCATCTATAATAATTGCCACAGTACATGATCATCATCGGCCCTCAGTTAGGTAGCCATTTGTAACAGGATGGGATGGGTAGAAGTGAACCTGGGATGATGGAAAATCATCATCACTCCCAAGTCAATACAAAATCAATGATTTATAAATCATAATAAAATGAGATTAGAGAATCTCTGAGAACACTGAGAGATCAGCCCTTTTATGGAATCATCTAAGGTAATAACAACACCTTGATGAAAACAGTTTTTATTTTTAGCTCTCTAATCCCTTTGAAAACATATACATGTTTTAATTAATTAAAAAATTTCAAAAACAAGTATTGTGTTTTTACATTTCACAATCAGAATAATAATAATAATAATACAATATATATATTTATTCAGACTTTTTAAAAGTTTAATTTATAAAACAATATTTTAAATCATGAGTTATTATTTAACCCTTTATTTATTATTATTTTATTTTAGGAAATGTAGAAAAATATCTACAAAAATTTATGTCTGTGTTTATTTCTACCTTTCCTTTCAACTTTATATATCTATTTATGCACATACACTACATTAGGGTGTGTTATGTAAGCCAACTGGTTACAATATAAAATTAATAAGCACCATGAAAATGGAAAGGCTGAGGAAAAGATAAGAAGTAAGTCTTTCTGCTGTGGGAAAATGGGGCATTTAGCAAAGAAGTGCAAGTAGAGGAAAGAAAACTATTACTACTGTGGGGCGAAAGGGCATTTAACAGCAGAATGTAAAAAGCCTCGTACAAAAGATATATAAACCAACGACTGTAAATATGCAGAAACAAATATTAAGAAAAGTATAACAATGTGAGCCAAGACCAATTTATGGTAAAAGTTAAAATATGGAGTACTCAGTTAAATATGGAAGTAGATCATGGGTCGGGTATTTCATTGTTATCTATAAATGAATGGAAGAAAATATCTAAGGTCACCACAAACATTAAAATACAGAAAATGGACATAAAAGTAAAGGATGTTAATGGTAATCCAATAAATGTAATTGGAAAAGTAAACACTCCAGTTGCTTTTAGGGAAAAGGTATATATACTGCCAATTTATATAGTAAAAAAAAATATGTCTGTTTATAGAGAGAGAATGGTTTAGTCACCTGGGGATCCACATTTCTCTATTGTTAAAAAGATTTTGTTAGAAAAAGAACTTTTAAAATTATATCCAAACTTATTCATGGAAGATCTGGGCTTAATTAAAACAAACCCAGTGGAAATACATTTAACTGATATGTGTAAGCAGTGGAAAATACCTGTCATGCAAAGACAAAAAATGGAAGACAAATTAAAAGCATTAGTAGCAAGCGGCATATTAAACCCTATGGAGGATTCAGAATGAGCTAATAACCAAATCAGAGGAGAGAATTAGATTATAAAAATGCGTATCCAGTACCGAATGTATGGGAAATACTGGCTAATTTGTCAAAGGTGAAATTTTTTGCTAAATTAGACGTGAACTCTACTTACCACCAGATTAAAGTAACAGATAACACGTCTAAAAATTCTAAAACTAACCACACCTTTTGGGTTATATAAATGCAACCATTTGCTATTTGGAATTACCACACCACCGAATATTTTTCAGGTGAAGCTAAACATGATTTTGCAAGGTTTTAAAGGGGTGATGTCATATTGTAACGATATCTTAATAATGGCGACATCTAGTGGAAATCTAAGAAATAGAGTTTTAAAAGTATGTGAGAGGTTGAATAAGACAAGGGTAAAACTTAAAATTAAAGAAATGTGTATGCGAATCACAATAATTAAATTTTCTCGGTCATACTATTTCAGATAAAGGGAAGCACCCATTGAGTGACAAAGTTCGGGCAGTTAAAAACACTGTAAGACCAAAAAATGTAAAATTACAGGCTTTTCTGGGTCTTATAAATTTTTTTGAACCATTCCTAAAAAATAAAGCACTGGTCGCAACTCCGCTATATAAATTATTGCATAAATGACAAAGATGGAGCTGGACTGAGGCACACGAGAAAGCTTTTGAAGAAACTAAAGATTTATTGGTGTCAGATAAGCTGTTAATACAAATTTGATAGTGAACAAAATGATAGAATCACCACTGACGCATCAGAATGGGGAATAGGGGTGTTCCTAGCTCATCCATAGAAGGAAGTGAACACCGTGTGGCATATGCACCCAGAACCTTGTCTAAGGCAGAAAAAACTACAGTCGCTGGTGATCATTTTTCCGGTAAAGAAATTCCACCAATTCATATTTGTCCATAATTTTGAGATAATAACATATTATAAGCCATTGTTGGGAATTTCCGAAGGTGACCATACAGCTCCAGAACATTTAAGCCCATGTGTGTTGAGATGGCATAATGTATTGTCTGCATGTGATTTTATTTTAAAATACAAGTGAAAGAAAATTACTCGTGTGGATGCATTATCGAGATTACCAGATAATAATGACCCGATAGAGAGTGAAATACAAGTTAATTACATAGATAGCACGAAATCAGAGGTTGTAAATAGTGAAACAATACAGTGATGGACTAAGGAAGATAAAGGTTATTGTTGGTTGACAACTCGGCCCAAATGTAAATCAAATAATTTAGCGATGGGGTTTTGGATTAACAGAGAACACTTATCTATATGTAGGGGATGCATAGTCATGGGGAACAGAGTAGTCATACCTCCAGTAGGAAGACATAAGGTATTAAAGTTATTATATTAAAAGCATTCATGCATAGTTGCATGCAAAAGCTCTGGCTCGTAGTTATGTTTGATGGCTACAAATAATGACATTGAAAAATTCATTAAAAAGTGTTCACCATGTCAGAGAGAAAGCTCATTGCTGTTGAAGCAGTATCTATCCTGGCCTAAAGCATCTAAAGCTTGGGAATATTTGCATATAGATCACGGCGGACTGATTGAGGGAAAACTAATGTTCATTGCAACAGATGCATTTTTGAAATGGATAGAGTGGGACCTGGTGAAAAATACTAGTGCACAGAAAACTATAAACTATTTAAGATCAATATTTTATATACATGGTTTTCCTGAGGTGGTAATATCAGATAAAATGGCCCTAGGTTTGTAAGCGAAAAACTAAATCAATTTTTACTAGTTGTGGGATCAAACATGTATATATTCCACCGTACCATCCTGAGTCGAACGGATTATCAGAAAATGCCATAGGACAAGTAAAGAAATGTATAAAGAAGAAAACAAATATGGATATGCAACAAACTTTATGTGAATTTATGTTTAACCAGCCATTCAACTCCATCGATGGCGACCGAAAAATCACTGGCAAAATTATTACTTGGGTGGAAATTAAGAACTAAGTTAGATATTTTGCATGCCACTGCCCAAAACATCGTGTGCGATGCAACAATACAGAAATTGTTATCCTTCATAAACTGTGGACAAAATGAACAATTGAGAAAGTGATATCAAGACAAATATATCAAATTACCGGAGTTAATGGACAAAATTATAGATCACATGTAGATCACATATGGAAAAGAGAATTGGAAAAAATACAGATGGATATATTTTTTCAACTACAACCTCAGGAAATGGACTAACCCAAAGAAAGAATTACCCATAGACACACAATGATGAGATGAAAAAGGGGAGAGTAACTTCCACCATAAACCGAAAGAAAACATGTCGTTTATACCCATATATAATAAAATTAAAGCCTCTCCATTTGAATGATTATGTTTAATGAAGACATTTTTTTACCTTCTGGAATGAGGGGAGAAAGTGTAGTGTTTTCACGGTTGAATAATTATGACTTTCATAATTGTTACTCCAGAAGTAGATATATAAAAAATGTGTAAGAATAAAGCTGTGTAAATAAATAAATGAAATAATTTAAAATCAAAACTTATATAAATGTATATAATGGAAATAATTATAATATTTTATTTGGGAAAACATAATAAGTTATAAGGGGAAAAAACATCGAGAGAATGAGCCATATTTGTTTCTAGTTAGACGAGAACAGAGATTAAAAGAACTGATAAGCTAATAAGAGAAAATACAGGGACTATATAAGCTATGAAAAAAAAAGCTCATATGCACTTTTTCCTGTTTCTTACCAGAGTGGAGAGCAACTGTCAGTAGATCAGGAACAACGGGGGAGGCGAACCCAGATTATTGGATCTGAAGATGCTAAAGTCCGACTAGGGTAATTATAACAGATCATCCGATCTTTTTATTATTTATGTAAACCTTCAGGGCCATCGAGTTTTATGTTACAATACCTGTAAATTCGAAAATTCAATTTGTTAAATAAATAGCTCTAGTTAAGTTTGTGAGTATCGTTTTTCTTTGAGAAGTTAGAATTTCATTTTCTATTACATGTTCTCAATTTTTTTTGTCCTGGCCATTTTGGCTCAAGGGGCGAGGACATTATAAAGAGTAGGGTTAAAAATAAGTATCATAACTCAGCTTTGTATTCATGAACTGAATACAAGTTATAAAATATTATTTAACAATGCAGATGTTATCTTTTATGAAAAAAAAATGAATTAAAAGGGAAGAGTAAAAGAAACCCTGATGATAAATCTTAAATCTGAAGTTATCAATCTCATGGAGACATTCTTTGATAAAAAAGGTGGTTGGTTTTTGAAGTAACCTGAGATGGTCAATTTAATAATAAATGAAACTACGGTCATGAGAGAATTTTAGTAAAATTTTGTTTTTTGACTAGTATTGATAATGTTATATGAATTTCTATTTTATGTATCATTACTAATATAGCAGTAGGCAGTATTTAATTTTCAATATTATATTGTACAATTAATAAACTGCACTGTTGGTTTTTGTTAGCATCATTTAAATATCTTTCGCAAAATGTAAATACAAATGTTAGTAACATTAATGCAATAATATATTGATAACTATAACATCTAACATAAATTTAAATAGACAAAATATATTTATTAGTTAGCTGAATTCAGTATTATACAAGTTTAGCATAATTTTAATATTTACTTTGAATATAGTTTGCAAAAATGTTTATGGCTATTTTCTTTATCATACTTTAATATGATGTTAGTGATTATCACATCACTGGACATGTTATGATCTTAGCTTAAATCCAGCCAGAGTGTGTAATCCTTAGAAATTTTTTTCAGATGGCAAATTTAGGATGTTTCTTTCAGATTGCTAGTCAATATTCAACCAAACTAGAAACCAATATTATTAAAACAAATGGATATCTAGCTTATTAATTAAACAGTAAAAGTCCCAGGATAATCTCGATTGGTGAATTAATATCTATGAAGTGATTATAAAAATGAAAATATGATTGTACTATCATTCAGACATCAAACTTACAAGATGTTTTACTCTTATAAGTATTGAGTTTATGCTTTACTATATTTATTTATTGTGATTATGGTTAATAATTGCCAACATCATGCTGCTCAAAATAAATATTAATAATAAATTAAGAAAAAGCAATGCAAAATAGAAAACAATTAAAATTAAAAAATAAGACTGATCCTTTTTATAAATATCATTACAGAAAAAAAAATGAAATTTGGTATACATTTAAAATAATAAAGTATAATCAACAAATGAAAAAAATCTATGTAAATAAATAATAATATTTTTCTAGGCACTATATGCAATACAAATGCAATACTCTATTATTCCACACTTTCAAAAATAACTGACAGTTTTAACTATCCTACATTCTTTTTCGGAACACATCAATGTAAATTTAGAATATTTGACAATTAAACATAAAATGAAAAAAAAAAAAACTCAAAACTTTCTTCTTTGAAGTCATTAAGAGAGAGAGAGAGAGAGAAAGAGAGAGAAAAAGTCATTAAAATTCCAATGTAATAAACAAATATTCATTAATAAAATTTGAATTTGAAGTTGTAATTGGCTGACAAAACAAAACTATGTAATATTTTACACAAACAAAGACATATATTGATGATTATCATGCTTTGGGAATTCAAGTAGAATAAAACTGTTAGTTAGAGAATGAATTTAGAAATGTGCAACAATAGAAAACAGGAAAATATAAATCTATAAATTCAAATAGTAACATTAAGAATAAAGTATCTAATGGATGTTTAGGTAAATATGAAAAATTAAAAACTTATGACAAATTAAAAAGACAAAAATATTCATTTATAAATTTGAAAATTTTATAATAATAATTAAGATTTTAATTTGGAAATAGTTTTGCCTGTATTTTTTATTAAGGACATACTTTCAGTATTCAATACATACTTAAAATTAAAAGTTTTTAAAAAGATAATGATTAAGTATCTTAATAATGTAGCTGGCTCATTAAAGTTTATGAAGTGTAAAGTTGAGATGCTAAGATAAATTGAATTAAGAAATGGTATGCAATGAAAAACTACCACTGCTGATGAATCCAAATTATTGCTTGACCACAATTATATTCAATTTTCTACTTAATTACAATTGCTTTTACTTTCTTGGCTGATAGATGCTTTCCCTTTTTAGAGATTATGTGCCCAAGAAATAGCAATTCTTTAGTATTCCACATGCTTTTTTGTGCATTTAATTTTACTCCGAACTTCTGCAATTTCTTGCATACCTTAAGCAATCTTTGTCGCAGGTCTCTTCCGAGCATGCTATTATAAGTATGTCTTCAAAGTCAGGTATGAAGTCTTATAAATCCTGTAATAAAGCATTTATTTTTGCTTGAAAAATATTCAGCACCGACGATATACCAAACCATAGCCGATTGCATTTAAATAATCCCACAGGGGTTGTTAGCATTAATATTTCCCTGATCTCTCCATTACTAGGTATTTGATGAAAAGTGGAATTTAAGAAGTTTCGCAAAATGTGATGCATTTTGCAGACTAGCCAATAGCTCGCTCACATTAGGTACAGTATACGCCACTTATTTAAATACATAATTACCGTCATCCTATAGCCACCACAAATACGTATTTGCCCATTGGGTTTTGTAATTACAAATATAGGCATGACCCAGTCTGATGTTTCTACAGGTATCAAAATGTCCTTATTGACCAATTCTTGAATTTTCTCCTCAGCTTTTTATTTTCTGCATGAAAGAAATTTTTTGTGGTTTACAAATAACCGGGCACACGTTTTCAATTAACTCTATCTCTGCTGAGCTCATTCTTCACTAATTAGATCTGGGTATTTACTCTGAATTTCTTGCTCTATGAATATTTTTTTCACTATACTGACTTGTATTCCTATCACTCTAAACCAATCTCTTCTTATTATAAGGCTAATTTTTCCTTTAATAATGTATAACGATAATTTTATTATTTTCTCTTGGTATCTGATTGGAGCTTCTAATTGCCTTAATAATTCCCATGTGTTTCTGCTCCCTGAGCCTTAATGTGTTTCCTGTACTTTAATGCTAGGATCCATGCCTGATAGTATTCACCAATCTGTGTCAGACATTATAGATATACCTGGGCTACTATCTATCTCCATAGTAATATTTTTATCACAGGTTTGCAATTTTATCATAAATTGTGCGGCCTCCCAATTTGTATATTTTTTCCTATGTGGTCTTGAAGGGTTTACCTCTCCTACTTTTCTGCTCTTGAGTTCTCATTTGGGTTTCAGCTTTCCCCAATTTTCTGCATGTGCATGCTAAATGCCTCTTAGTTTTGCATTTGAAACATGTTTCTTGCCTCTATTTACAGTTTTTTGCTATGTGGCCAATTTCCCCACAGCAGAAGCATTTAGTTTTGTCCTTTTCAAATTCAAATTGATGCGGATTTATATATGTTTTAGCCATCTTAGAAACTTGTGTATCAATATTCTCTTTACATCTAAAAGCCTGTGCCTGTTCTAACATTAGCTTATAAACTATTCCTTTCTTTATTGCACTTTCATAGGTTAGAACAGTGTCTGTTAACAACTATTGATGGAGCCTATCATCGGACATGCCCTATAGTAATTGACCCAAAAACATTTCTTCGACAAAATCCCCAATACCACCAATCTTTTGCTAGTTTCTTCAGGTCTGAATTGTATTGTTTTAATGTTTTGCTCTTTAACTGTTTCCGATTTCTTAGCTATAGCTGGGCTATGTGGCAGGATGGGTGAGGACTAAAAAATTGGTTTAATTTTTTAATTAATTCCTTGAACTGTACATTCTCATTTACAGGGGGTTCATAAAATTTATTTATTATTTCAATAAATTTTTTTCCCAAGAAACATAAGAGTGCTGTGACTTTACACTTATGTTTTCGATATCATTTAGAATGAAAAAATTTTCAACTTGTGATAAGTATAATGGCCATTTGGCAGCCTTACCTATATCAAACACTCCAATAGAAATTTGTCCAAATGCAGACATTTTAAAATCCTCTAAACCTAATTGACTTCAAACTACTAATTTTCTCTCTAGGCTAGGTTCAAACTGACTGAATCAACTTTTGCTGTTTTAGATCGTTAATCGTGGAGTAAGAATAACGATGTATTAATCTGAATAACGATTTATAAATCTAATTAATATTAATATTACAAGTAACAGTGCATATGCATTAGACATCAAACAGATGCAGTTGTAGTTATACACACACAATAATATACATATACACCTGGGTCTCATTTTACGCGATAGATAGGTTCCTCAGAAAACACCCGCAAATGAAATCATGCAAAAATAGACGTAACTTACCTTGAAAAGGGGGGAATACGGACTGTGATTTTTCAAAAATCGCGTAAAAGCAAAGCACCAACGTAATATTACTTTAAAATTCGCGCAAAAAAAAAATAAGGAAATAAAATATGACTAATAAAAACTTTCAAATTTGAAAAAAATTGATACAAGACAAACTTTTTTTAACTATAATATTTAATTTTATTCAAAACAATATATTTTTATGCATAATTTACAGTAATTTATATTTTTTTTATACACATTTTAATTATTATTGCTATTTGCCGGTAAACAGGTTCGTTTGCAAACTGATAAAAAAATCAAATTCTTCACAAGATGAAATACAACTAGCGCCACCGTTACTCTCATGTTGTGTTAATTAATGGTTTTCTGGTGACAACGTAATAAGTAATTAATCTAACAACTAAAAATTAAATTCTTATTTTTGTCTTTAATTTTCAATTTTAATTGTGCCCACTGCTATTACTCACCTTTTAAAAATAAAATTACGTTCTTTTTTAAAAAGCAAAAACAGAATGTGATTTAAAATGCAAAATTAACACGCACAATGTTTGAACAAATTTACATTATAATCTTGTAAAATTTAATGTGTCTATACATAAAATGTGGAAATCAGATTTTAATTTCATTATTGCACAAAATCTTACTATTATAAAGCACTGAAAATATTGAAATTACTAAGTTGAAAGTCGAATTTCAATAATGTGCTATTACTTTCAATATAACGTAAGTGCGCGAAATTTATTATTTAAAGTAATAGTGCAATATCGGAGTTCGACTTCCGGTGAAACACGAATCGCATAACTTCAAAATCGTGTTAAATAAGTCCGCGTAAAAAGAGACCCAGGTGTATATAGCAGATACAAATGTCAATCTAGTTAATATACATATACATTACTATATATATATATATTGTAACGAGCACAGACGTTCATTACATTGTTTTTTTTTTATATTTATTAAACATGAAAGTAAATTAAAAAGTTCGCATTTAAAAATTTTCTTTAAGAATTAAAAATTGAAATTAAATATCATCTTAAACTCGTATATATTAAATCGCACAGATAAAAAAAATTATTAAAATAAAACTGTATTAAAAATAGAAAAGGTATTTTAAAAACAAAAACTTAAAAAGATTTAGAGATAAAAATATATCTTTGATTTGGAAAACAGGTTAATTAATCAGAAATGGAAATGATTGTTAATTAGTTAAATGTAAACCAGCCTTGGGCATTTAAATGTAAAAACATCGGTCAGATAGGAAAACAATAGAAACAAATAGCCAATGAAAGAAATCCATCGGGAAATCGGACCTCAGCGAAAGGATCATCACATCGATGACATAATGCCAAGGCAATCCTTCGAATACGTATAAAAGGAAAATTTGGAAATTATTAATTAGTGACTGGAAATTGATTATTACGATGTGACTATATGTAGTAGTACGGAGTTGGAAAAATTGACAGACGCACTGTCAATTCTTTCAGCTGTTAAAGAAAGGAGAAATGAACTATCGTTTCCTACATTGAGGACCAATTAAACTAAAAAATCCTCCGAATGAATAAATAAAACAACGGCTAAATGGATACCAATCTTAGGACGGCGTGGGAATTCACGTTCATGGCAAGCAACGGATAAAGATGAACTGTTTTAAACCGTAAGAACTTTATAAATAATGAACATTAAATTAAAATTTTCTATATTTAAATGATTGCAATATGATCCTATCTGACCAAACTAAATTTGTTATTAATAGTGTTATTTGATGTATTTTTTTTCTTATTTATGTAAAATCATTTCCATTTATTTATTTTTTATTCTTTAAGTTTTTATCATGATTTTTTTTTTGTTTTTCGTTAAATTAATTATATAAATGTTAAACTTAAGTCGGGCGTGAATGGCGGTATAGATTTGTAAAGTTATATTAGGGGAGGGTAATCTTAGGTTATTTGTTTCGTGGTTAAATTGGGTCAATGGATTGGATATATTGGTGTGATTAGTAGATGTAATATTGATTCGCTACGGGCATAATCGCTTCATACGCCGCACACTTCCGTTTGCCTATGGAAGGAATTATAAGTCGGATACCGCAGTTCCTTTCTATGGAGTTTTTTTGTTTTATTGCTCTTCTTTGCAGATAGATGTAATATTCCTATCTCATGAGAAGCAATTTCTTCTCTTAACTTTTTGTGCTGCCATATTTTATTACATTGAATACATCGATATATCAGTTGAATTGATGCCAGTTTGACTACGAATTTTAACCTAAGGTTAAATAGGGATAGAATGTTTATTTTCAAAAGCAAATTTATGTGGTCTATTCATACTCGACCCTAAATAGAAATGCATTAAATTTAAGTTGTTTATAGACGCTTGCATGGATTGTTTATTGGTTAACTATGTTTTGCGTTTCCATATTTGATCAAAATATATAGACATTCGATAAATAATGATACCTTACGGTGAGTATCAAAAATGTATTTATTCGGATGTCTTTTAAGTTATTGGTGACAATGCAAGTATCTTATGGTGAATACTATTGGGTTACGTATAAATTTCCCTCCGCAATTGTCAGTAATCAATAATTTTGTATTTTGATCGTTTATGTTTACTTTGAAATGTTTTTAACCGTGTAATCTATGTAACCGATCTATAGCAACATATTAAAACAAGCTTTTATAATCCCATCTGTGCGAACTTAATTAAAATGTAAACTTATAATATAATAGAAATTAAAATGTAAATTAAAATCTAAAGTAAAGTTAAAAATAATGTTAAATGTTAAAATGTAAAACTAATACTAAAATAATTTTAAATCTTATATATATATATGTGCATAAATAAATGTTTGTATGTTAATTACTGGCAGTGGCTTATTTTATTCTTTTTTTTATATATACTCTTAGATTATATTATTAAATCTCTGCTATTCCACTGAGCTAGTGACATGGGCTAACGACCGGATGCAAAATATAAAAAAAAAAATTTTTTTTTGACTTACGTATCTGCCTACTTTATAAATTTTTCTAGGTTCAAATGCCTAGATGGCGCCCTGTAGTGCAGTTTACGTTAAGCCGCTTTCTCCGGATCGTTACAACTGGCGAACCAACTCGGGCCGATCTTTAATAAACCACATATACCCTGAGCAAATTTTATCAAAATGAAATATTTTTATCTGTTTACATATAGTCGTATACTTTAAATCTTATAAAAGCACTGCCAGAATGAGATAGCACATATATTAAAAACTAGAAAGTATAAATAATTTTAAACTGTAGTTCGTTAAAAAGAAAGTCAAAAGGTTGCGATTGATATTTTGTTGTTAATATAAATTATGCTTTAATGTGTATAGGAGCGCACAGCCATGCAAGTTTATGATGGTAAATGTGGTACCTTACGGAGAGTACCGTTGGGAATTTACTTCAGTGTAATCCTATTTAAGCATTTTAATCAGTCATAAATAAGTTGGTGGTATTTATAATTGTGCTGCAAATATACACGCATAAACCCATTATCTTTCAAAATATATTTACTTCAATGCAACCTTCCTAAATAATTTAAATAATTTGCTTGTCATGCCGTGTGTAAAAATAAAATGGATAAAAAAAAAAAAAAAGTTAGAACTCTGGTCGGGAGGAGGTGAACGTAAATGGTCCTTGGAAAGCGATAGTAAACATTTTTTTTGTATATAGTCTTTTTGTAAAATTATTAACCGGATGTTTTGTAAATGTCTTCGTCAATCGTGTACCGTAATTACTAACCCTAAGTAGAATATTTTTTTTTTGATCATTTTTTTTTAAGCAACTTTACTGATATGTAACGAGCACAGACGTTCGTTACATTGTTTTTTTTTATATTTATTAAACATGAAAGTAAATTAAAAAGTTCGCATTTAAAAATTTTCTTTAAGAATTAAAAATTGAAATTAAATATCATCTTAAACTCGTATATATTAAATCGCACAGATAAAAAAAATTATTAAAATAAAACTGTATTAAAAATAGAAAAGGTATTTTAAAAACAAAAACTTAAAAAGATTTAGAGATAAAAATATATCTTTGATTTGGAAAACAGGTTAATTAATCAGAAATGGAAATGATTGTTAATTAGTTAAATGTAAACCAGCCTTGGGCATTTAAATGTAAAAACATCGGTCAGATAGGAAAACAATAGAAACAAATAGCCAATGAAAGAAATCCATCGGGAAATCGGACCTCAGCGAAAGGATCATCACATCGATGACATAATGCCAAGTCAATCCTTCGAATACGTATAAAAGGAAAATTTGGAAATTATTAATTAGTGACTGGAAATTGATTATTACGATGTGACTATATGTAGTAGTACGGAGTTGGAGGAATTGACAGACGCACTGTCAATTCTTTCAGCTGTTAAAGAAAGGAGAAATGAACTATCGTTTCCTACATTGAGGACCAATTAAACTAAAAAAACCTCCGAATAAATAAATAAAACAACGGCTAAATGGATACCAATCTTAGGACGGCGTGAGAATTCACGTTCATGGCAAGCAACGGATAAAGATGAACTGTTTTAAACCGTAAGAACTTTATAAATAATGAACATTAAATTAAAATTTTCTATATTTAAATGATTGCAATATGATCCTATCTGACCAAACTAAATTCGTTATTAATAGTGTTATTTGATGTATTTTTTTTCTTATTTATGTAAAATCATTTCCATTTATTTATTTTTTATTCTTTAAGTTTTTATCATGATTTTTTTTTGTTTTTCGTTAAATTAATTATATAAATGTTAAACTTAAGTCGGGCGTGAATGGCAGTATAGATTTGTAAAGTTATATTAGGGGAGGGTAATCTTAGGTTATTTGTTTCGTGGTTAAATTGGGTCAATGGATTGGATATATTGGTGTGATTAGTAGATGTAATATTGATTCGCTACGGGCATAATCGCTTCATACGCCGCACATTTCCGTTTGCCTATGGAAGGAATTATAAGTCGGATACCGCAGTTCCTTTCTATGGAGTTTTTTGTTTTATTGCTCTTCTTTGCAGATAGATGTAATATTCCTATCTCATGAGAAGCAATTTCTTCTCTTAACTTTTTGTGCTGCCGTATTTTATTACATTGAATACATCGATATATCAGATGAATTGATGCCAGTTTGACTACGAATTTTAACCTAAGGTTAAATAGGGATAGAATGTTTATTTTTAAAAGCAAATTTATGTGGTCTATTCATACTCGACCCTAAATAGAAATGCATTAAATTTAAGTTGTTTATAGATGCTTGCATGGATTGTTTATTGGTTAACTATGTTTTGCGTTTCCATATTTGATCAAAATATATAGACATTCGATAAATAATGATACCTTACGGTGAGTATCAAAAATGTATTTATTCGGATGTCTTTTAAGTTATTGGTGACAATGCAAGTATCTTATGGTGAATACTATTGGGTTACGTATAAATTTCCCTCCGCAATTGTCAGTAATCAATAATTTTGTATTTTGATCGTTTATGTTTACTTTGAAATGTTTTTAACCGTGTAATCTATGTAACCGATCTATAGCAACATATTAAAACAAGCTTTTATAATCCCATCTGTGCGAACTTAATTAAAATGTAAACTTATAATATAATAGAAATTAAAATGTAAATTAAAATCTAAAGTAAAGTTAAAAATAATGTTAAATGTTAAAATGTAAAACTAATACTAAAATAATTTTAAATCTTATATATATATGTGCATAAATAAATGTTTGTATGTTAATTACTGGCAGTGGCTTATTTTATTCTTTTTTTTTTATATACTCTTAGATTATATTATTAAACCTCTGCTATTCCACTGAGCTAGTGACATGGGCTAACGACCGGATGCAAAATATAAAAAAAAAAATTTTTTTTTTTGACTTACGTATCTGCCTACTTTATAAATTTTTCTAGGTTCAAATGCCTAGATGGCGCCCCGTAGTGCAGATGACGTTAAGTAGTATTCCCCGGATCGTTACAATATATAAGCAGCTATAATAAAATCAAATGCTAATCAAGCCTATATACATACAAACAAATACCTATAGGCAGACATATGAGGTTCAACTGCTAGTTTATATATCTGATCATAAATTAACTAAGAACACACAAGTTCTTTTATCTAAGTCTATTCGTAATTAATACAAAGTAGAAAACATTTATTTTTACTATATAACTGATCTTCAAGCCTGGGCAGCTCTTGAGGCATTCAAAATAATAATAAGATTGGTGCGATTTGTAAAAACCATAATCGGCTTATTGAACCTTCAGGAGCTGAGATCCTGGGTGTCTAATGATTTCCCCAGCTGGTTCTCTTCTGCTACTTCTTCTGGTAGCACAGGTGTCTCTAAGATAATGCTGAAATACACACTGCTTTTTTCTTTCTCTCTGCACATTTTTTTTATGTGTTCCAGTCCCTTTTGTTTTCTGGAGTAATCTATATTTGGAAAATTTGGGTGGTATTTATTTTATCAATACCACTAGTATTTTACTATTATCAATTAAATTCCTTTCATTCTCTGATTATTGATCTCTTGCCTCCAGTAATCTATTGTAAACTATACGTTTTGCTCAATTGCATTTTTACCAAATTCAGATTAATCTATGACTATTTTTATTTCCTCTCTAGATTAATCTTATAACTTATTAAATACATAAATAGATTTTAGCTTATTAGATATGTATATGCTTAATAAATACATATTTTATACCGCAATACTCAATTTTCTACTTAATTGCAGTTACCTTTAGGCACAGAATTTGATATTCATACATACATAAAAGAACTGATATACTTACACTTTCAAATTCACTTTCAGAAATTGTTAAGAATACACTTGTAATTTCCTTTTTTTCAAACCACTTGTTAACAAAAAATTTCCTTTTCGATTTAGGTATAATTCTAAAAAGAACTTCAGTAATGCTTGCTTGCAGACCATAATCTAAATAAAGAAAGTATTTAAGTTCAAAGTTCTTTCAATTATTAAAAGTTGCTTAATAATACTAGTTTAAAATAATTACCTCCAGAAGTGTGAATCATATTTGCAAGTTCTTTCCTGAATAAAATTGAAAACATGTAAATAATATTAAAATATAGGGGATTCTAACACAGACTTTCAAGCTCCATTAGATTATCCATTCTATCTCATACAACTGATACACATAATCACACGCATGTAAAAAAGGTAAATGATCTCCAATATAGGTATTTCATGCTCAACTAGCACTCATTAATTAGTCCAGATCATCATCTCCTATACTTATATATAATCAGTGCTTGATTTATATTAAGATAGCAAATCTTCAAACTTTAATGGACAGGCTTCAATCTACTATATTCTCCAACCTCTTCAGTCATCCATACCATTGAAAATCTGATGATGAAATACCCAAATTCCTTGTTGACACCAATATTATTGTCATGCCTATGTTGATCTTAATCCATTCTGACACCTCATGGATAGGACCTTGTCTATTTAAGTACACACAGAAGAGAGATGGGTATAAAATATACTTATCACCTGTATTCTGCCCATCCCTCTTCTGTGTATTTAAATCGACAAGGTCCTATATATTATATAAATAGAGTGAGTAGTTTTTGTTTTGTGGATAAAAGATAGAGTAAAATATATAGAGAGTTAAAATGTATATAAAGTGAAACAAAAAGTAATACTTAAATTAAATATTACAGTCTAAAATTACTATAAATAAAGGTTAAAACTTTTAGTTAAAAGATAGCTGATATCCCAAAAGGGAAAGGAATGCAGCTGATACAAATTGTAATATTGAAATCTGATAACGAATTAGAGTAATTATTGTGTTTAATAAAATTAAACAAATAAAAGGATGAGCTTTGTACTAAAACAGATTAATCAAATAAAAGTAATTAATCAAATTAAATCCGAATTCCACACCCAAAAAATAGTGTAAAAATGATAGAGATGCAAACATGTCTATGAATGAGGGGATTATAAAAAAGCAGTCAGAAAACTAGCGATGTGTTTTTTCCCCTTTTGTGGTTTTTGCTGCTGTTGTGCTTTAGACATCTCAGTGTAGTGTGTTCTCCATGTTACTGCTGGGTAGTCTTTTCCCAATACTTTTCACTACAGCAAGGCCCATCATTGGTGGACTGCAATCCCAGGATCGATAATCCAGCTGATTAGAACTGAAACAGATCGCACTGATCTTATATATTTTATAAATGCCCTAAGGTGCTCTTCAAGAGTATGAGCTCAAGGTCAGGGAAAGGTATAGTGAATTTATTTAGTATATAACTGTAGCCTTTGGGATTTGAATCAAAATCCGTTTTGATACAAGAACTTATTCTTATACTGGTGAAGGCAGGGTATATTTATTCATGTTAATTTCATAATTATTGTCATGTTTTGCTAAATTATTTAGTATTAATAAAAGTGTGCAATGTTTTAAATTGTTGGTCTGTTTACTTAATGTATATTCATATTTGCTGGTCACTCAGCCAGAGCTGGGAACACAGTCCTATACATGAGAGATCAGAGTGACATAAGGTTAACATGGTCATGACAATAATATTGGCATTAACAATTCATCATCAGATTTTCAATGAAATGGATGGCTGTAGAGTTGGAGCATGGAGTAGATTGAAGCCTGTCCATTAAAGTTTGAAGATTTGCTATCTTAATATAAATCAAGCATTAATTACATATATATGTACAGGAGATGATGATTTGAACCAACTGATGAAGGCTGGTTCATCCCGAAATATGCATATTAGTCTACAAGTATATAAAATATACTTGTATTCAAATATTAAAAATTATAATAAATATTGTAAAAATATCTATAAATTGAATTGCAAAATATGTCATCACTTTACTGCTTTGAGCAAGTAAATAAAAATAAAAATTATTTACTTAAAAATAATTACAGAATAGTAAAAACCACAACAAAAAACTAAAAAGTTATCCTCCAAAGATTATATAAAGTTCTGCTTATCCAATAATGCATTAGTGTAAAAACTCTTTCTGAAATACTAGCTAACAGATGATTTAACAAGATAAAAAATTTACAACTCAGCAAAGCAGGATAAAAATGAATATCTAGGTCTTTAAAAATTAAATTTAAAAATGATTAATAAACAGTAATCTCTAATTTCCTATAGTCAGAGAACTTAATTAAAATGCATATGAACATACACATACACAAATGGCCAGACTTATACTTTGAAATTCACTTTCAGAAATTGCCAAAAAAAAATTTTCTTTTCAAATGCATATTTTTTTAAAAAATCATTTTTGATTTAGGTGTAATCCTAATAAGCAGTTCAAACTAATCAAAGTATCTAAAATACTTCCTTATTGATAAATTTGGTTTCAGTTTGAAATTATTATCCTCCAAATATATAAAAAAAAAACATCTGCTTAAATGACATCCTAGAAATAAATTTGTTAATCCAAAGCAATAAGTCTTTTCATTTCTACAGAAATTTTACTAAAATCATCCTTTTCTTTATTTTGCTGTAATATCTTATAAATACAATTTATCCAAACAACTTTGAACACTTTTTAGTAAAATCCTTTATTGTACATATATACATTGTGCCCTTTTCTTTAGGTTAGAATTAATTCGTTACAGCAATTTACTAAAAAAATTTAAATTTAGAATATGTTCTCTTTGTACAATAATTATATTATATTGATAATCTTTTAAAAGTTCAATTTAAAGCCAAATAAAAATATGTAATGTCTAAAATTATGATAAATAACTTTAAAATAGTTAAATAAAGCTAAATATATTAATTGCATATGGTTGGGAAAGCTGGCCATAATGAATAATGTAGCAATAAATGTTTAAAATATGTTTAAAAAGTTGAATTTTAATAGTTAAAACATGTAATTAAATAAATACTATATTTTAAAGTATAAATTATATCTAATAATTATATTTAATATTATATGTTTTAAAAGTAATCTTTGTGGTAGGAAAATTTATAATTAATTCTATGTTTTCAAACTTATTATTCCAAATTTTATTATTATATTATTTATTTAATGTAATAATTGTTGCAATTAACATTTTATATTATCCAGACAGAAGTTTGATACCGTCTGTCTCAGTTGTAAGTCATGTGACATATACAGTCATGTACACGTGCTTACTAGTGTTTATGTTAATAAAGTTTCAAAAATTATTAAAAAAAATTACACTATAGAATTGAATATATTTATTTATCTATCACAAGAGCAAATATTAAATTAGTCATTAGAAATTGTTTAAATAGTTTTATAAAACGAATGTAGTTAATAAAAAAATTAAATATTTATTTTAAAGAAAATAGATAAATTAAAAATAAAGGGTGGAATAAATTGACAAATATTGTTTTCTAAAAATCATTTTAAAATGTTTAGTCATTTTAATAAAGATTTAAAATTAATATTTTAAGTAATATTTTTAAATAAGAATGGGTCATATTTTAATTTTTAAATTTAATTGTGTGATACTGAAGTAATATGCAAATTAAGTATCAGATGAAAAGCGTAATCGACCAATAAAACGATGTAATTTTTTGGGTATAAATACAAGTGCACAGCTAGTTCAGGAGTGGGTGTGTAAGTAGTAGGATAAATTTTCTAAAAACTTCATGCTTTTTAAAATTTTTTGTTTTATTAGTAAATTCAGTGTTTTAATAGCTCTCATAATTATTTTGCAACTGATAAGGATACCAATTTTAAGTATTTAAAAAGAGTGTATTATAAATAAATTATAATAAGTTTTATCTAAAGGATGCGTTGTTAAAAGCTAAATTCCCTTACAAGAATTTTTGTCGAAGCTTAATTCAATTTCACATTAAGATATGGAAATACCAACGAGTAATACTTACCTATTTAAAAGGATTTTAAAAGTAAAATTTATAATTATTAATATGGTATTGATAGTTTTATCAAGGAGAACTATTTTATTAAGTAAGGATGTATATTGGACATTATGCAGAGAGCTTAACAGGATAGCTACTCGGAAATTAAAATTAATAATGCATTTTCTAGCAGTGAGCTAGTCGTATCAGTAACTGATAAAAAAATACGACAAAGCTCTTAATAAATTTTATGAGGAAAGTAAAGGTATGGAGGTAAAATGTTTTATCTTTTGAAGAAAACATTATGAATAATTTTAAACAAACTGTCATAAATAATAACTAAATGAAAATTATTTAAAGTGTACATAATAAATCTATACTTTTATAAGATTATATGCGTTACAATGATGTGTTGAAAAGAACCGCTAATGGAAATTATGATGAAAATAATTATACTTGGATAAAGAAATAATAATTATCCTGTCAAATAAAACCTTATAAACAATGAGACTAACAACAATAAATAATTATTAAATTCTGAAAAGATATATTTTTAAAAAAAAAAATGCGCAAAAAAAAATATCCAGATATCCAAATTCAATTCGCCGTGTCTAATGCATTACTAAGCCGATATAAAATTCGAAGAAAGGAAACTTCGTATTATTTGCAGAGAGCGGCACGATCTTAAAAGAAAGATAAAAGAAGCTTTCTTTATATCTAGAGATGGCAACACCATCAATAGAAAAGACTCTTGCTACAAAATATCCAAGAAATGGAATGCGTAATCATTTCATTTGCATAAATTTTCATCACTCCGAGTCAATTTATTATAGTTTGTAATACAGCTATGATTATGAGGGTTTTGACCCTTGAAAGCGCTTAGCCATTTAATGGAATAGATATTAAAATTAAAATAATATATATTTTCTTTATTTGTTTTTAGCTTTGTTTACTTGTGCATGTTAGCGCATTTTATATATTTTGATTCATAATTAGCCACAAAGTATAAACTGTTTGCTTATTTCATATTATAGTTTATTTATTATTTTAATAATCATTGTTCTGGATAATAGGAAATATGAACTATTATTTTATAAACTGTTCCAGAACAGATCAATGATTATTTTTGCTAATTTTTTAGATTTTTTAGACGTCGCCTTTATTATTTTTATCATTTATTTTCAAAAACTTCGTTCGGGTTGGAAGGATTCTAGGCATGCGTCAGTCAGTCATTTATTAAGTCATTCGCGGGGCAGAAAAATTCTAGTTTCGTCGTCAAGCGTGAGAACGAAAATAACCTAGCAACAAAGGTTGGGAATTACAATTGCTCTTCAAGATAATTTTTTTTTTTTTTAAAAAAAAAAAAAGAACTCAAGGAAAAATAAAAACATTTTATTTTAATTGTGTAAAGGACAATCCGGCATAAAAGTATACGTAATTATGCCTTGATTATTTTTTATTAACATTAGTTTTAATTATCACATTATTTAATTAATAGGTACATAAATATTAATTTAGTCACTAATAATATTATAATCTTATAATAAATATTTTAAGTTATTTTAAACAAGTTAATATTGTTAAGTGTGACAGTATGAATGTATTATACTATGCAATGTTTATTTTGATTTGTGGACAAGAAGACATCAGAAGTGATTAACAAGTTGATATCACTTAGGTAATAGTTGTAGATATTGATATGTTATGATGTATTTTTCTTTTGCAGATTATTAATGAATTATATAATGTTGAAGGATGAATGTTTGGTTATATGTGAACACATTAATACACACATTAAACTTATAAGATTAGAAGTCATTTATTCTAAGAATATGCAAACTTTTATTTCATATTACTAGTATAATATAACATAATGATGAATAATTATATGATTCTTTTATAAAGGACTTTAATATTTTTTGGATATTTAAAGTATAAATAATAATCATTTTGTATTTTGTTGAAGAATATGGATAGAAAAGTAAAGTAACCTTTTTCTTGTTGATTGGTTGAGATCATTATAATTACAACTGAATTTTATTTGTTGTTTTGACTATGTTAGTTAGTATTATTATCAGTGTGGATTTGATAAAATCTATAGGAAAATTTTATAAAATAGTGACTTGGTAGTAATTTTAAAAACACGAAACCAATGAGATGTTACTAATGTAGGATTTATTATGGGAACAGGAATAAAATTGTATAATATTATTAAGTATACAGGTACAGTTAAGAAAGCCCTGTAGCTGGTATGTTTTAGTTGTGGGCAGTGTTTATTTCATATTGAATATTGATGTTCTAGAAAGCTGAAGTAATAGCTTTGACATCATTGTTGGTAGTTGAGGTCATTAGACAAAATAGGTCATGCCTCTATTTTATTGATACACGGTGCCATGATGTCTATCTAATATGTACTATTGAGTGAGACTCTAGTTTCTTCCCTATGCCTAAACATCTATTCGCTATTACGATTTTTCCAAAGCATTACACTGCACAGTATCGTATTTTAAAAGGAAATGATAAATAATTTTAGAATTTGAGGACTGTTATTTAATGTATAAGATAGGTTCGTTTACTTATAAGGATGAATAGAGTCAATGCAAAATGGAATTTAAAAAGAGTCAAACGAAATTAAATAATAAAGAATCATAGAATATGTTCTATATTCATTTTAAAAATAAAATAAATTTTATGAATGAATGTAAATGAGATAAAGTTGCTCTGGAATTTTAAATAACTTCAAATATTTTTAATTTTATAAGTATTGCATATTTTTTAAAATGTATAATGTAGTAAAACGAAACAGTACAAGATAAGCATAGGTATATTTTGTAGTTATTTTAATAATTAAGAAGTACATCAATAATTGCAACTATTCCATATTAAAAAAATATTGAGTAAGAAATATTGAGTATAATAATATGATTAGCAATGATGTCCACGTACTTTATTAATAGACCAACATTAGATATTTTATGTTTAATAATAGTAACATTGCAAAATAAGAAATTATTTAGTGATAAGATACAGATTCGAAATGTTATTTTTGTATTTTCCGCTTTATGTTTCAATGTATTAATGTAAAGTAATTGTATCTTTATTATAAAATTTGACAAAAATGGAAATAGAGAATTGTATTATTTTTAAGTCGGAGTGAAGACTTTTAAATTTATGTTTTTATCTTATTAGTTTATGATGAGTAATAGATGTATAATGGTGCAAGACTTACTGTTCAAATTGTAAATATTGTAAATAGATTATTGTTTATTTTATTTTGTTGTAATAAAATTTTGTTAAACTTGTTGTCAAAATTTGTGAGTTAAGATTACTTTCTCTCCCACATTACAACATATTCAATAACAACTATTAATCTAAATATATTATTCATTTTTAAAAATCTCCTAATTACATCTATTCCTTATAAACTTAACTTTATTCTTATTAATTCCACCTCAATGATATATACAATAATTTTATATTTATATAATTGTCAGTTCAACAGTACTTCATTTATTAATATTCTTTTTAATTTTTAAATCATATATCTATTATTAACTTATTCATTCTTCCGTTAAAAATAATACTTTATATCTATTAAATTTATATCTATTGTTCTTTTTTTATAATATCAATAACCTATAAATTGTAATATTTAACTTACCCAGTTTACTTTAATCTTTTCAAAATAAAAAACGTTTTTTGATGTGATGTGATGCACTGTGACTTCTCCTTATATGAAGTCGGGAAACAGCAATTGTGCGAAAGAAACCTGTTAGCCACTTTACCTTCTTTTTCCATTCCCCATCCTAAGGTGTTCCTATATCCTGCTTCATCCCATTTCCACAACATAATCTTTCTCAACTCCATGACCTTTATATCTAAATCGCCCTTATTTTTTCCCAAACCCAGCATAAAAATAACTCACTTTCTGTATAATCACTTTGCTTATATTTATTCTTCCACAACTTTATTATTTGTACCCTTTCTGCTTTCAGGCATTTACATTCAATTAACAGATGCCTAATATTTTCTATGCCTTCCTTACACAACTTGCAGACTAAATCACCCACATTTTCTCATTTACATGTATAATCCCATGTTGTTAAAGATCCCATTCGAGTCTTAAACAGTATACTATTTTCCTTGCTATTATCATAAATTAACTCACACCCAATATTCTGTTTACTTCTATGTATATTGAAACTCTTTTTACTCTCCATATTAGTTCTACATCTCTCCAACTCCCTATTTTTTATTAATGCATCTATTCTTCTATATCCCATTCCTTACCACTATAACACTTAACAATTCTCCTAACACAATCATCCCACCTTTTGTGCAAGTATACTCACATAAATTCTTTATCCAAATTTCTGCATATCTCATTACCTTTATCACCAATCTTGTTACCTGCCCAATATTCATAATCCAGTTAAATACTGTTTTGGCTATTCTTTAATTATCCATAAACTGCAATCCACTGAACATTTTCATTTTCCTTTTCGCATCTCATATAAAAACTTGACTATCCCATTTCTCCTTGAATTGCCTCCTTTGCTGTCAACACATCTGCATCTAATGCATGTCTTCCTACTTCTCTTTGTAATTTTTTCAAGTAATCTACTACCCCTTTACGAACCCACAACACATCATTACCATATGTTAACCCTGCTACCGCCATTCCCTCCATACAATTCTAGCTACATCATATTTATTATACAAAAACATTGTTAATTTCTTTATCAATCCCTTTCTTTTCTTTTTTTTCTCCATATGTCATAGCATCGGCCAGGATGCGAACCCACACCCGTCTGCAACCAACTACTTGCTTGCAAGGCAGGTGCGATGACCTCTCGGCTAACAATGCTTGACATCCCTTTCTTTTCTTTGCTTCATTTACCAATTTTTTCTCTGATTCATCCAAGCAATTTCTCTGATTACTTAAGACAATTCCCAAATAGTTATATCTATTCACCACACTTAACTTTATATCCCCCAATAAAAATTCTTTGACTTCTCTTTCCCCAGTATTAATCATTATTACTTTTGATTTTTTATCACTAAACTTAATCCCCATCTCTTTACCCACCCTTGTGCATGTCCTCAGCATAACTTCCATATCTTCCCTTCTTTCTGTGCACAAAAAGACATCATCTGCAAATAAAAGATCTGATAATGTATACATTCCCTTGACACCTATTAATGGTATCTCTATCCCCTCTTCCTAGTCATTCTATTGCTCTCTCCATTTCTCTCAAATACAACAAAAACAAAATAGGTGACATAGGGCATCGTTGCCTTAGTCCCACCCCATTTTTAACTTTAAATGATTCTATATTCCCTAATTGATACATATAGTAATTATTTTCATAATGTCTTAATAATATCCACTAAAGCTCTATCCATTTCCAAATTTACTAAACTTACCCATAATCTATTTCTATTTACTCTATCATACACATTCTTTATATCTATAAAAGCCATATGTAACTGTTTATCTGTATACCTACTAATATCCATAAGTTGTGTAACTACAAATAAACTATCTCCTATACAAATTGAAAACCTCTTTACATTTCTCCCAACTATATTATTCTCTTCCATCCATTTTGCAATCCTTCCAGCCACCATATACAAAAAAACTTTATATAAAACTGATGTCACCACTATCGATCTATAATTGTTTAACTTTCTATGATCCTTACCCTTTCCTTTAAATAGTAGCCATAGTCTAGTATTACTCCAACTACCCGGAAAATCTCTCTTCTGCATCATCCTATTAAAACATGATAACAATTTTATTTTTGCCTTACATCCTAAATTCATTATCATCTCTGCTGTCCATCCATCTAAACCTCTTGCCTTTCCACTTTTCAATTTCTTCCCTGCCTCATTCATTTTCTATAAACCTAATATTTCCATTACTATATGCTTTCATGTTTGCTAGCTGCCCTTCACATCTAACATCTTTTCCATACCCATTACATACTTGTATAATATAATCTCTAATTCTTCTCTAGAGCTACTCTCTACTCCCTCATCATCTAGTAATACTATCTCTCTCTCCCCTACATTCCTTCTTTTAATATATTTCCAATTTTTTTTACTCCCATACCTTCCACTTTTATTAATATCATCCAATAATTTACTATTCAATTTCATTCTCTCTATATACTTATCTATTTTAGCCAACTTCTTTTTTCGTAAGTACTTTTCCCATTTAACATTAACATCTTTTTCACTTTCTTTGTTCTTAATTGCACACTTATATTCTCTGCATTTTTTTCCTTTCTTTTACACTTTTACTAACTCTCACATTTTTATTACTTTTATTCTTCTGAATAATCTCACCTAAAACCCTATTTTCCACTTTCTCTATTTCACCACTCCAACCAATACTTCCATGATTTCTTCAACTTTTATTTTATACTTTTCTAACTTACTCTTATCATTCACTCTCCATCCACATCTTTCACTATCATTTCTTTTATTTCTATTTTCTATCACATTACTAACCATTTCTATTATAAAGAAGTTATGATCACTATTACACACTTTCTCTTCACTATCAAACCCTTTAATTTTCCGTACTTTATTCATTCTCTCTTTCTCTAGTAATACATATTCTATTGTATAGAATATATTATTTCTAGACTATGTGTATTGTCCCTCATAAATATTTGATAAATTTCCAATGCTCAAATTCACTCTGACAAAAATTCTTCAAAAGCTGTCCATTCTTATTATCTACATCATCTATTTTTTCTTCAATATGCCCATTCATATCCTCTATAACCATTATTCTCTTCCCCTTTTCTTTGAAACTATGTATATCCTTAACTATGCATTAATATATGCTACTATTCCAATCCATTATAGTTTGACTATACCAGTAGCTATATACACTATAGCCACCATCTATTCTTGTCTTCCTAATCTCAAACCACGTTTTTAACATTTAACAGTATTTAAATATTTTTTTGACATAACTCCTATACTACCACCCCTTTTTTTCTTCTATTTATACCCTCCCATACAAAGTCTTAACTATCTTATACCCTAGCTCCCTCTATTATTTAAACTAAATATGCCTATAATTACTACAACACTTTATTTATATATACATATTTATTTATATCTTAACTTTTGTTATTATATAATTCTCTTATAAATATACTGCTTTATATGTAAACATTATGCTAAGTTTTTCCCAGTATGTAATATCTATAAGTATACCCATGGGTGTACTCCTACGTGACCTAACCATTTTTTTATAACCCATAATTCATTTATAAATAGTTTTCTCTTTATATATTCACCTCTATATATCTTATTTAAGAACTATATACCAATCTCATCCTAATTCTGGAATCCCCATTAAATTTTGGTTTTATCTTTTTTATTAGTATTGCATCTTTTATTTCCCTTTCTTTAATATTATCTGTATGTAACATCATTTTTACTGAACATTATGTAAATTTGTGGTTGGTTTCCTTCATACGTATATATAGTGGTAATTTATTATCTGACATGTTGTTTTTTTATAGAATTTTTGTTCTCCCACATATTTGTTAGCAATCCCACTATCTAAACATTGTTTGCATTTTATCTCATGTACTCAATTAATTATTTATTTATTACTTTTATTATATCCTATGTATTGTTATTCATAAAATTTAATGTTTTCACTTTTTTTATTAACTATTTTTGTATTAATTATTCTTTTGTATTTTTAATTAATCTTTATAATTTTATTAAACTTATTCAATATAATATTATTTGTTTTTATTCCTATATATCTATTTTCATGTTTCTTTTTTCCTTCATTCTTTTCACTTTTTCATTCTTTTCACTTTTATTTATCTTATATTCTATTTTTTTCAATACTTCTTTATCAATATGTACAGGGAAAGCACTATTTTTTAACTCAGTGATTATTAAATCTTTTTAATTAATATAGTCTTCTTTTTTTTTTTTTTGAGTAATACATTGCAGCCCTGTATATTCTTGAATATATACAACTAATTTTATATTTTCTATCAATGTTGGAAAACCAACTTGTTATTTTGTTACCAACATTGTTCTTCTTATAAATATTTGTTTGAATATACCACTTTTTATCTATCAATTTCTTTTGAAACATTATATCCAGATATGCAATTTCACTATTATTTTCCCTTTCAACTGTAAACTTTATATTCCCTTCCACCTTATTAATATCATTAATAAACATCACATGATCACCATATCCATTGATTACTCTGGCTTGCACTGAGTGGCTAAATGTATAGAAAGTTTTACCTGTTTTAATCATTAATAAACCAGTTTATTTGTCTTTGGCATTTATAAAAATCATCAAATAATCATCTCAAAAAACAAAGGAGCATTTTTATTTTCTGTTATATTTTTATCAAACTCATTCATATAAATATTGCTCAAAACTGCACTTAGAGCTCTTCCCATTATAATCCTTCTCTTTGTTTATAAAATTCCTTATTATATTCAAATATTACATCCTTACAATATAATTCCATTAAATCTACCAATATATGAACAGGTAATTTAACTTTTTTATTTTTATCCTTAATATGCATTCCTATAGCTAAATTTATTGCTTTTTTTTTACATTTAAATTAGTATACATTGATATAATGTACATTTTTTATAAATGTTAAATTCCTGTATTCATATTTTTTAAATATATCATTAATTTTGTTTTATTAAAATTTTATTATTTTTTAAAAATTTCACTCGATAACCATTTTGAAACTTTTTCTAAATAAGATCCCTTACAATCAATAATTGGCCTTAGCGGTATATTTTCTTTGTTAATTTTTGGAGCCCCATATATTCTAGCTGTTCTACATTCTTTACTTACTATTTTCTCAAACTTTGATCTGTCTATTAAACCCTCTTTATAAATATGTTTAATTAATGTATATATTTTTCTATTTTTTAAGTCAGTCATTCTTAACTTTTTCAAATACCTTATCACTTAGCATAACCTTCATTTTTTCTAAATAATCTTTTTTATCTAATATCATTAAATTATTCCCTTTATCTAACTTTAGGAAAACTACTTCTGCTTCATACTTAGATTTAATCTTTCTGACTTCTTTCTTCCCTATTAATTCTTTTTCTTTATATACCCCTTACTTCTATTTTCAAAATTATTATTTTCTATTTTATATATCAAATTATTTACTTTTTTAAATTCATCAAACATATTTTCTTTTCATTATTTATCAATTTTGTGATATTTTTGTCATCATAATAATAATGAACTCCATATTTTTTTTCTACAAAATCTTGTGCTATTTTTTTCCATTGTTGCTTCTAGCTCTACAACATCTTTCTTAATGTCATTTCCAATTGGTAAAAGATTACAATTTATAGGTTATAGATATTATAAAAAAATAATAATAGATATAAAGTATTATATTTAACAGAAGAATGAATAAGTTAATAATAGATATATGATTTAAAAATTAAAAATATTAATAAATGACGTACCGTACTGTTGAACAGACAATAATATAAATATAAAATTATTAAATATATCATTGAGATGGAACTAATAAGAATAAAGTTGAAGCTTTAAGATATAGATGTAATTAGATTATTAAAAATGAATATATTTAGATTAATAGTTGTTCTTGAATATGTATGTATACAATTAGGAACACACGTATAATTTATATTTATTTTCTATTTTGTATTTATATTGTATATTTTATTTTATATTAACTGGATTATTTTATTTGGGTTTGATTATATTTATTTCTATATCATATGTATTGTTATTTATTTTATGTTGTTTTTAGTTTTTTATAGTTTACATTCTTTATGGTATTATTTATATAGTTATGTATTTTATTTTGTTCACTATATCATAACTCTGAAGAAGACTGCAAGGCAATCAAAACGGAAGGTGTATGCATATATGTACAATAAAGGATTTTGCTAAAAAGTGTTCAAAGTGTTTTGAATGAATTGTCTTTTCATTTCTACCACTAAAGCATTATTCAATTGAGCTACATCCAATCCTTTTTAAATCTAGAATATGTTGAACAAATAGATTCAATTTCATGAAACTCCTTTCTCTTCTTCTTCAAAGCTATCAGTAAGTAAAACTAGTTATCTTCATACTTCAAACATCTATTAATAATTATAAGATCCAAAATGTATAAGTTACTGTAAAATGCCAATTTTCAACACATCTAAACTGCAAACTCAAATTTTCTAAATATTGTAGCCATGGTAAAATTTTATAAAACCTAAGTTATTTATAAATAAAGTTTAATTTTTTTTCTTATTTGTTAATCTATTTCATTTTAAATATAATTTATATGATGTTTTCCAGATTATTCTCTGTTATTTTTCATTTCCCCCATACTATCAAAAAAGTCATTTTTCTTATATAAGTAGTTTTTAATATATAGGGTATATGAGCACAGACTTTCACATGACCCAACACTCTTTACCCTATCTCGTAACACTGACACACTTGAACACATATATGTTGAAAAGATAAACAATCACCAATATATGTATTTCATGCTAAACCAGCAATCATCAGTTGGTCCAGATTACCCTCTCCACACATATATGCTATAAGTGCTCAGATATATATTAAGATAGCCAATCCTCATACTTTAATGGACAGGTTTCAATCTACTCGACACTCCAACTCTTCAACTGTCCATCCAATTGAAAATATGATGATGGAATGCTCAAAGGCCACCCTAAGGCTGAGATTATTGTCACCCCCATGTTGACCTAAAGCCAATCTGACCCCTCATACACAGGATATAATCCATTTAATACAAGGGAGAGGCAGATATCTTTACTATATAATAACTGACACACAGGCTTATTATGTACCTGGGTTTATATATTTAATATATAGAGTATATGGGCACAGACTTTCACACGACCCACCACTCTCCACACTATCTCATAACACTGATACACTTGAACACATATATGTTGAAAAGATAAACAATCACCAATATACATATTTCATACTAAACCAGCAATCATCAATTGGTCCAGATTATCCTCTCCACATATATGCTATAAGTGCTCAGATATAGAGAGGGTAATCTGGACCAACTGATGATTGCTGGTTTAGTATGAAATACGTATATTGGTGATTGTTTATCTTTTCAACATATATGTGTTCAAGTGTATCAGTGTTATGAGATAGTGTGGAGTGGTGGGTCGTGTGAAAGTCTGTGCTCATATACCCTATATATTACATATATAAACCCAGGTACATAATAAGCCTGTGTGTTTCAGTTATTACATAGTAGAGATGTCTGCCCATCCCTTGTATTAAATGGATTATGTCCTGTGTATGAGGGGTCAGATTGGCTTTAGGTCAACATGGGTGTGACAAGAATCTTGGCCTTAAGGTGGCTGTTGAACGTTCCGTCATCAGATTTTCAATTGGATGGACAATTGAAGAGTTGGAGTGTGGAATAGATTGAAGCCTGTCCATTAAAGTATGAGGATTGGCTATCTTAATATATATCTGAGCACTTATAGCATATATGTGTGGAGAGGGTAATCTGGACCAACTGATGATTGCTGGTTTAGCATGAAATACGTATATTGGTGATTGTTTACTTTTTCAACATATATGTGTTCAAGTGTGTCAGTGTTACGAGATAGTGTGGAGAGTGGTGGGTCATGTGAAAGTCTGTGCTCATATACCCTATATACTACATATATAAACCCAGGTATATAATAAGCTTGTGTGTTTCAGTTATTACATAAGTAGTTTTTGTGTTGGTTGCTTGAAACTGAAAAATCTTGGATATTAGGCAGCACTGTATACATCAACTAGCTAGTCAATAAGATCAGCTGATATTAGTAGCATATTTAACTATTACTTAATATAAAGTCAAATCTTTATTTAATTTTCCAAACTCTTTCATAAATTAAACTTCATTCTTTAATAAACCATTAAACACCACAGACTACCTTTTTAACAATGTTAGCTCTAAGTTACAAGCTTTATACCATTCCAGTGCCTCAGAAATTTATTTCAATATGATTCTTTTTTGATATTTATTTTCTACAAATGTAAATATTTATGTAAAATTATATAAATAAAAAAAGCTTGAAAAACGCAATAAAATCTTGACATTTCCAGATTAAATTAAATCTAACAAAAAAAAAAGAGACAAAAAAAATCCCACTTAAATTGATTTTAAAAATAACTAAAAAGTTAAGTACAGATTTTATTTAATTAAAGCTCAAACATAGATAATTTAATAATAGAATGATGTTTTTTATCTAAATCAGATTTAAAATAGGACAATAATTGTAATCAACAGATTAATTAAAAAAAAGATAATTCCTTTTCTACAGAGAGAGAATAATTATAACGTTAATTAAATATAAATGCAATAATTCCAGAAATAAAGAAACACACTATTCGAATATAATTCTGAAGCTCTGACTGCTTTAATAGAAGAGAAATTTCCAACTTGGGTATGTCTAACTTGAAAGATAACTTCATAGAACTAGGGACTTATCTGCAGCTCATGTGCCAAAAAGTGTTATTATATAAGAATGTAATGTAAGATAGATTTTGTAAATATATCTGTTAATAAACAGAGCAAAACTCTCCATACAGTATTGCCACCTGTGCTAAACAGAGTAATCAATGGATGCCAGAAGGCTTGTGCATAAAATCCCTATCTAATGCCTACTCATCCAATATCCCCAGACTAGTTTCTGGCTTGTGGCCTTCGTCAGTGAGGAGCTTTGGATCTGAGAGCACTGCATCTAGATCTTAGGATCTAATGCAACCCTCTAGCAACCACCTTTTATCTCTACTTTACTACAAAACTATGAGAATGAAATTGAAAACAAAAAAATATTTTCAAGATCCAAAGCTCCTCACTGACGAAGGCCACAAGCCAGAAACTAGTCTGGGGATATTGGATGAGTAGGCATTAGATAGGGATTTTATGCACAAGCCTTCTGGCATCCTTTGATTACTCTGTTTAGCACAGGTGGCAATACTGTATGGAGAGTTTTGCTCTGTTTATCAACAATTAATGTGCTAGTATAGGAGATGTGATCATGTGATGCTTAATGGTTTAATATCTGTTAATAATTAAAATAATTCAAGTTGCTTACTTAATTTATTAAAGTTAGTAATAGCGAATCATAATTACAAAATGTATAGTATTGGGAAATTTGTCAACACTCTGAAATGAGACATAATGAAAATTAGCATCCAATTTTGTGATGGTTAAAATAATCATCCATTACTTTGATATATGTTACTAGAAATATTGCTAATTCTGTGCTATATATATTATAATTTACAAGTTAATCTAATTAATTTAAAAAATGTACAATTTTCAATGACTATAATGATTGAAAAAGAAAATCTAAAATGGGCTGAATGAAATTTATCATCACTAAAAAGAATATGCAACTGAAAAATCTGAAAAACCAAACAAATAAAAGGTCATTACAAAAAATGAAATTTCATATATCTACAACTAATCTAAAAATTGGAGAAAAAAATTGCCAGAAATGGAGTACAAATTAAATCCAAGGAATAAAAAATGACTAAGTGAAAGACAAGAAAAAACTGATTATGTTATTTGAATGCATCACTTATTCATAATTATAAATAATTAATAAAATAATTAGTATTAACTAGAAACTAACAATTATAACATTAAACAAAAAAACAAATAAGCTTGTTACAGCATGCAACAAAACTTCAATTTGATATTAAAATTAATTTACAATTTTTATCATAAATATCAATTCACAAAATAACATTTACATTTTTTTTACTAACATAACATACAACATATGGTTATACTCAGTCTATTATATCTTAAAGTTTAACAATAAAAGAAATTGTCCAAATCTTTTCTTTATTTGTCTATGGATTGAAAGTATATGCTATTGTTTCTGATAATTGTTTAACACAATAAAATTACAACTGACAGTTTTATGGGAACATAAATCTTAGTATGACTTCAATAGCTATTTATATCAATTCAAGCAAAACAAGCTAATAATTTATAACTTCTCAATAACAATTAGTTTGCTTTCATTTTACAAAAAATATAATATTCCAGTTTAACATTAACAATCAGCATCTTATTCATATAGTATTTTTTTATGGTCAGAAAAGATTATACTGTAAGAAGTATTTAATCATATACTAAATTTAATATAATCTTAAACAAATATACCATCTGATGTATAAAATATTAATACAACTTTTAAACATATATTTATTGAAACATTCAAGTGTTAATTATCTTTCAGATTCTTGGTTTACAATCTTAGCAGTAATCATACAAAGAATGAACAAGCTGCATGCTTATTTTTTTACAAATAAACAAACACAAATAAATCTACAAAATAATCATCATCATCTTTAGCCATTTTTGATTTACTGCAGAAAAATTCTCTCTAAGATTTAATAGAGTGTTTTTGATCTAGTAAATTTTTTTATTTCACCCATTCAACCATTTCATAAGGGTTTCATTTTTTAAGTTTTTGAAATTTCTTGTAATCCAACTTAAGAATTCAATTGTTTATCTATTGTCATTTCTTTCAGAAAGATGCCTAGCCTAGTTCTATTTCAGCCATTTAATCTTTAAAAGCCATTTATGTTATTTACAAAATTTTGATCCCTTCTTCTTACTCCCAAAATAGATCTCATCATATTTCTATTTAATATTAAGTTATTTCTACCAAAGCAACCATTGAAATATATTTCTATCATATGTTTTCATCTTTGTTAAAAATCTGTCTAAGGTATTTGTAATTCTGAATCTCTTTTAAAGAATTACACTCAATCTTTATTTTATCCATGTTTTAAATAAGCCATTAAGCTTTAATTTTTTATTTAATCCTATTTTTTTGCTTTTATCTTAGTGCTCTGTAACATTTCCTGAAGATCTGAAGGATTATTTGCAAAAACAACTTGATATTCTACAAAACCTAAGTATATTAATTAACCTACATTTCTATCCATTCACTTATCTTCCCATTTTGATCCAAAAAATACTTCTTTAATTTTTTTATCTTATGCTATTCCTTAAGTTAATCAGGATATATGGATAATAGTTATAACAGTTATTAACTGAAGTTTTTAATATTGGTAAGCAGGATATTAATTGAATATAACGTCATAAATATTTAGTCTATATATAATGAAATAAAGCCATACATATCAAAGTAATAGTTAATATATAAATAAAAAAGAAGAAAGGAGATAAAAATGTTTCCAAAAAAAATTATGATTATGCACACATATATTGAACTTCATTTTCATACTAATATTTTATAATAACCAATTAATAAATAATTAACAAAATTTGATAGTTATTTCATTAAGCCATAGTGAGGAATATAGCTACTGGCATTATAGATGCCCTTGAGCTATATGAAAGATAGGAGAGCATGCAGATATAATATTAGGTCAATTATTTTATAATTCTTGAACATTTTAAAAACTACAAAATAAAATAGCAATTCATATAGTCACAGTGAAAATATAATTTTACTTTTCTTGTTTTTAATATACATTCTTAAAATAAAATATTACAAAAAAAAAGTTTCTTTTTTCTTCTAACAAACACTTGTTTATCCTTAAAATATAGCAAATTAGCATTCACCCATTGGGTATCTAATTAGCTGAAAACTAATTTTTTTTTCATTGATACACAAAAGTATTTTGTGAATATAAATTGTTTGTATACACCTGGGTCTCATTTTATAGGGTAGATAGGTTCCTCAGAAAACGCGCACAAAAGAAATCGCACAAAAATACTTAACTTACCTTGAAAAATGGGGATAGGGGGTTGTAATTTTCAGAAATCGCATAAAAGCAAAGCAAGAAGGAAACATTACTTTAAAATTTGCATTAAAAAAATAAGGAAATAAAATATGACTAATAAAAAATTTCAAATGTTTGAAAAAAAAATAGTACAAGACAAACTTTTTTTACTTTTTATATTAACTACAGTATTTAATTTTACATTTTTTCATACATATTTTTGGCTATTTGACAACATGTATTCGTTTGTGAACTGTTAAAAAATCAGATTCATCATGTGACATACAACTAGCACCACTTTCAGTCTTGAGCTGTGTTAATTGTTTTTTGTTTCTATATTAAAAAAATGAGATGGTAATCAAAACAAAAAGATTATAGATTAATCAAAACAAAAAGATTATAGATTATCATTAGAAAGATTGTTTTCAGTTTATAAAATCAATAAAATCTTCGTCATTATTTATTTTAAAAATCTAAAAAATTATTTATTTCTGTTATAATTAACAAAATATGTTTTAAAAGTTTAAAATTTTTGAATATTTATTGCAATACTTTTATATGTAAATATAAATCTATTATTATTATTTACTCATTAGTATAAGTAGATTATTGACATAGAAGCTAATATTTTAAATACAGCTTCAGGCCATATTCACGTTAGCTGCTAATATAACATTATATTTTTTTTAAAAAAAAAGTATTTCAAGTCAAAATAAGTTATTAATAATTTAAATTTCTTGATATCTAATAAATATAGTGAAATATGAAAGATATTAAGAAGAAACATGAATTGCATAACTTCAAAATCGCATTAAAATAATCCGCATAAAACGAGACCCAGGTGTAAATATTTTTAAAGACATGCCAGTTAATGGATAAATAGAAAAGGAAAATTTTTTATTAATGAAGAAGTAGTTATTTATTTGAAATTTAAATTCCGTTCATACTACTTATTTGTTTTTTGTTTATTTCATTAAATTTTTTATTCCAAATTTAATATTTTTGTATGTTTTTCTTCTTTATTCTATATGATATTTAAAATATATCTAGTTCAACAGTAGTATAAATCATAAATTTTGTATGTGCTCTAACAACTAATTGGATATACGTTAATTAACAGCCAGTGGGACATATTGCAGCATTATTGATAACAGATCTAGAAAAGGATGAATTCATCACATGATTGTGGAGCTATAATTTCCATTATTGCTGGTACTCTATCCATTATCATCATGTCGACCATAGGCCAACCATTAGCGAAATGGTGATGAGAATTATAGTTGGCTATTCAATTCCCAATGTATTTCCAGGTCCAATATAATATATTAATGTGACACTAATATAATCAGCATACTACATTCAATTTTCCTTTTACTTTTTGTTTTTAAATATTTCATCGAACTACTGAAACCATACTGAAATAAGTCAATGATTTTGAGTGAAAATTGGATTCTCGTAAATGTACATCATATTAAAATACAAATTAATTGAAATTATATATATATATTTTTGGTAAATCTTATTAATTGTTCAAATTTGTTTTTAATTTCTTATTGAATTTTGAGAAATATATTAGTAAAGAACAAATCCTTTGTGAATGATAATTTTTTTTTCATCAAAGAAAATGTTACTTAATCAGCACATAGTATAATAAAACAATGAACTGGGCTAGTAACCAAAAATTAAAATAAAAAAGTGGGTAAAATGACAAATTATTTTTTTGATATTTTGATTACTGACAATAAATAGTGTGAACTTCCTGAAGAAAGGCTAGAAAGAGGCTCCAGTTTACCACTGCTTTATTGCTGATGATCCAGATGTGATTGTAATAGTTCAGGTGTGGCTTTCATTTTCAGAATTTAGCTTCAATACCCATACATGCATGCATGTTTATTCTAATTACTGGATTGACAGAATGCTTTTGATGTTTACTGCCAGTTTAACTAATGTCTAGAAACAGGAATATATATAATTTTTTAATGATGAACTAATTACATGTGTAAATTTTTGAATAAAGTACAAATACATATTTATTTTGAGATTACTTTCTAAAAACTTTAAAAAAAAACTGTTTCATGTTTCAGGAAAATGTTTAATTTTCCAATGATGAACTACACATAGTACCAAATTTTGCAAAACTATTTGTGTTTTTAGATTAATTACAGAATAACTAATATTTTACTTCAATACAGATAAATGTTGTAAAAGTACAAATCTATGTTCCACTGTTTTCATATTTATTTTTATATTACTTTATATAAAAATATTAAGTCTTTAAATATGTGACAATGTCAAAAATGCATCAAATCTTCATTCTAACAATTTGTTAGCATAGCTTCAGAAGCTCTATACTGCTGTGTCCCAGACTAGGATTGGGCAACTAGCAAACAAATACATACAACTCGACAGACAACACACATATATATTTAGTAACAACAATTTATTAACAATTAGAGTTACTATTCATATCTTCAACATAAACTATGCACTTGATCGAGTCTAATTCACAAGTTAACTACTGAATAACAAATAATGTTTATACAGTTTAGGTAAACTATTATCTACTTTACCTTACTAATGACTAGTCTTCACAACACAATCCTCGAAGAGCCTTTTGAGGTGTTCAAAATAATAATAATAAGACAGAGATGGTCTGCTTAACACATTAATCGGCTTGGTGACCTACAGGAGCCGAGATCCTGGGAATGACGTCCTTTGATGATGATCTTCACGGCCCTTCAACTGTGGACACAGTGATAGTAGCAGCAAACACATAAAGAGCCTACAGTCCTTTTTTTCCTGGCTTTTTATATCCATCTCTTTTTTTGTTTTTCTTATCTTTTCTGGAATAATTTGACTTTGTCTTTAATTACTTTGCTTAATCAATTTATGTATTAATTAAGGTTTGATATCGTACAATGGAATTCACCTTAGCTTTTAATTACATATATAGTTAATTACTCTCTTAGATATTTATTTCCATATAAGGTAAATTTTTAAGGTTTATAATAATAATTTTAATCTCTTATGAATTTATTTCCATATAAGGTACGTTTTGAGATCTATATTATTAATTAGTCACTTAGGAATTTATTTCCATATAAGGTAAGTTTTTAAGATCTATACATTTAATTAATATATACATGTCTCTATATTTATTTCTAAACTTTGTTTACTTTGAATATTTCTTTTATTGATTTGCACTCCTCATACTCCAGAAAATTTAGGCTTATGTATAGTCATAAAATATGGCCAGTCATCATATCTCACATTTGGGTCTGGCTGATCTCGGATTTGGTGTTGATTCCAATTCCTGTTCCCTAAAGAAGAATTACTCTTAGAGTTCTTTAAGAACTGGTAAAACAGCCTTTGTATGTTTAGTTTCCAAACTTTTTAAAAAATGCAATGCATCTACTATCCCAACTTGAAAATTTCTACTGTTTAGTTCTTTTTCAAGTTTACAGAATAAATCAAAGCTTACAATGAGAATTTCGGCAGAAGAAAGTTGTTCTTTGCTGATTCAGCAACTTTGCCCAATGTTTGAGCTCCTCGGCCCAAGTACATTTCACAGAAGATAGTGTAATAATCAACAAAGGCCACTGAGATTTATAATAAAAAGTTAACCAAATAGCTTGAAGAGTTTTAACGAATCACCAGCAATTAAAACTCGTCCATTTTTAGATATTCCAAAACATACCCCATCTTTTTAAAAAGGCATCAATAAATTAAATTAGGTGCTGATCAATATGTATTCTGCAATATTATCGTGATTTGAATGCATTTCTGACTACAAATGGCAATGGTTCAATTTTAACATTAACTAACCGGTTAAGGCTTTCAGATAATACTTTGTAATCTTTCAAATCAAAATTCCAGTTTTTTTAACAAGGTCATAAATCTTGCTCAGTATTGTTTTGAAAATTTTTATAATTTCTTGGGTTAAAGCCAACGTGAGCTTCAAAGTGCTCTCTGCTTATTAATCAGCAAGTTAACTATAGTTTCCATTCCAGTTGCTTTACTCTGTATTTTAATACATTTCCATTTGTAACTGGAGTTGATTTGCTATTATACAACAAGTGTATTTTTAATTCATTCAAGGAAGTACTATTATTTAGTGGTGCGGTAAAAGAAGCCACATTTAAATGTTGATTACGTTTCTCTAACATTTTTCGCCAATTTTATTCTATTCTTTCTTTTTGCCCTGCAGTTAAATTAGAAATTTTTATTATTCATATTAAAACTGGAATTACTACTACAATTTAAAGTTTTGGTAGCTTATGCCATCTATTTTTTACCCATCTTGTAAGCAGCTGATAACCTTCATTGGCTTTTGTCCAGTTTGCTACTTTTTTACTATTAAATATTTCTGATTTGAATACATCAATGAAGTTAATGATTATCTCCATGCTGCTTGGTTCTTCTTCATCTGGGATCTGGGACAATGCATCAGAAAATGAAATCTCTTTGCCCTTCTTATATTCCAATTTGTAATTGTAAGATGACAAGATATTTCTCCAATGCATTATGCATGGGTTTAAATAATCAGGGACTGATTTGTCATGGCCCAAAATTCCTAGCAGTGGTTTGTGGTCAGTTATTATTTGAAACGGTCTGCTGAAAATATATTGAAGAAATTTTTTCAAAAATGATAGCTAAAGCTTCTTTATCTGATTGTAGTTTCTCTCTGCTTTTGAGATTGTACATAATGCATATGCAATGGCCTGTTTCCTTTACAACATGGGTGAGAGAGAACTGCCACCACCCCCCACCCCATTCTGATCCATTTGTAGTTGAATGCAGTTCCAAATTACTAATAAAGTGTACTAACAATTTTTCAGATAACAATAAGACTTCAGTTTTGCTGAATGCTTCCTCATGAATTTCTAATCATTACAACTTTTGATCTTTTCTCAATAAGTAATACGTTTTTGCTACATGTGCTTTATTCACTAAAAAATCTTGAAAAAATTTATCAATCCTAAATACGCCTGTAGGTGTTAAACGTTTTTAGGTTTTGTCACATTTTTCACTGCTCTATCTTTTTCTGATGCTGGTATTCTTTCCCCTATTATGTGACTGAGAAAAACCAATTCTTTTGCTTGCCATATGCTTTTTTTTTTTGGGCATTTAATATCACTACCACTTTATTTAACTTTTCCATATTGAAAACATCCTTTTACACAGCATCTCTTCTGAGTTAGATGTGATGAGTATGTCATTGAAATAGGGGATAACTCCCTCCAGGCCTGGAAACAATGTGTTAATTTTCACTTGGAAAAATGTTAGGGACTGTTGTTATGCCAAATGGTAAACAATTACATTTAAATAATCCTATCGGTGTTGGCAAAGTTAATATTTCCACTGATTAGTCAGTCACCTGCATCTGGTAAAATGCAGAATTTAAGTCCAACTTTGCAAAATATGAGGCATTTTGAAGAATGGCTAGTATTACCCTTAGATTTAGAGCTGGGTATGCTCCCCTGTTTAGATATTTGTTTAAAGTTACTCTGTAATCACTATAGTCTAATTTCACCATTTGGCTTGGTTATCACTACTGAAGGTGTGGCCCAATTCGATGTTTCAATTGTTGTTAATAAGCCCTTAGCAACTAATGACTTTAGTTTTTCCGCCATTTTTTATTTTTGAGCAAATGGGATTTTCCAAGGTTTACACATGACCGGTTTCTTGTTCCAGAGAGATTTTTTTAATAATGTTAAGTTGTATACCTGGTTTGTGAAACCACTCCCTCCCAACTTTGGGACTGATCTTCCCTTTGATTATGTATAGGGATAGATTCACTTTTTTATCACAGTGTTTAAGGGATGATATCACCCAGCCTATTAATCTAAGCGCATTTCTGTTTACACCCAGCACTCTAATGTTAGTTTTCTCTATTTCATTTTATACATTCTCTGATGGCAGTCTGTGCGTGACACCAGAGAAATGCTTGACCCATTATCAATTTCCATTGCCACTTCATTGCAGCAAAGTATCAACTTTGCAGCAAAGTATCAACTTTATCATAAACTGATTTAACCCCTGAATGCCCATGTTTTTAACTGTATGGTAACCTCCCCTATTTTCTTGTATAGGTGATTTACTTTTGCTTTTCCCATTATCTTCCTGGTTGCAAATATATGCAAAATGCCCCTTTTTGTCTCATTTAAAGCATTTTCCATGAGCCACTTGCATTCTTTTGATATGTGGCCTATTTTTCCACAACAAAACATGCTACTCTAACATTTTTACTGCTCTCAGCTTTCCATGGCAAGAACTTTTCCTGTTGTCTTTAACACACTTGTTCTAAGGTTTTCATCCATTTTAGTGCTAAAAACCTGAGCCTGTTCAAGCGTTAACTCATATGCTATGCCTTTCTTAATGGTCATCTTGTACATGATCACAGGTTCTGTGAGAAATTGCTGTCTGAGTCTATCATCAGACATACTACATAATAATGTCCGAGTCTATCATCCGACATACTACATAATAACTGGTCCACGAGTATGTCATCTTTCCCATAACCACAATCTTTAGTCCATTCTCTAAGAGCTGAGTTGCACTCTTTAATCTTTTCACCTTCCTGCTGCTATCTTCTTCACAAGGTTAAGCGAGCTTTGTGCCATGACGGACAAGGCTAAAATGATCACTTAATTTTTTTATTAGATTCTCATACTTTATTTACTTTATAATAGGTAACTCAAATATTCTATTTATGACCTCTATTACTTTAATACCAGTGAAGCGCATAAGTTGCAGCTATTTTCCTTTTATTATCTTCAATATCAATCAACGTAAAGTTTTGTAACTGCGTAATATATAACAATCATTCAGACACATTACTAACATCGAATTCTGCTACACTATTCTCTCCAAAAGCAGTCATTATTGATTACTATAAAATTAGCTTACTATTTACTTCCTACTGTTGCTATTCTGTATTTTTCCCTAAGTTCAAAAATGACTAGACCAATAGCTTACTAATGGTATGACCGGGTGACCAGCAAACAAATATATACAATTAACTCGACAGACAACAATACACACACACACATATATATATATATATTTAGCAATAACAATTTATTAACAATCAAAGAGATACTATTCTGATCTTCAACATAAATATAATGTATGCAGTAGAGCGAGTCTAATTCAAAAGTTAACTACTGTTAAAACAGGCAAAATTCTCTATACGTATTGCCACTCAATGCAAGCCAGAGTAATCAATGGATGCCAGAAGGCCTGTGCATAAGATCCCTATCTAGTGCCTACTCATCCAATATCTCCAGACTAGTTTCTGGCTTTGTCAGTGAGGAGCCTTGGATCTGAGAGCACTGCACCTAGATATTATGATCTAATGCAACCCTCCAGCAGCTACCTTTTATCTCTACTCAACTACAAAACTATTGAGTCTTAAATTGAAAATCCTATAATATTTTCAATCCAAGTTCATTAGCCTATATAGTCACATAGGTCTGAACTTAGTTCAGTACCTATACATTTTGGTGTCTTTGGTTCTTCAATAACCATAGACACTTTCTATCCTATTAGGCAGGATTGATGTTAAGTCAATAAACATCACATGATCACCATTTCTTATGCTTGCTTATAACTGTTATTAAAACTGGCAAAACTCTCTATACATATTGCCACTCAATGCAAGCCAGAGTAATCAATGGATTCCAGAAGGCATGTACATAAAATCCCCATCTAGTGCCTACTCACTCAATATTCCCAGACTAGTTTCTGGCTTGTTGCCTTCGTCAGGGAGGAGCCATGGATCTGAGAACACTGCACCTAGATCTTAGGATCTAACGCAACCATCCAGCCGCCACCTTTTATCTCCACTTAACTACAAAACTATAACTGAGTTCAGATCTATATTAACTACAAAACTATAACTGAGTTCATATCTATATGACTATATAGGCTAATGAGCTTGGATTGAAAATATTATAGTGTTTTCAATTTAAGACTCATAGTTTTGTAGTTAAGTAGAAATAAAAGGTGGCTAATGGAGGGTTGCGTATCCTAAGATCTAGGTGCAGTGAGTGCTCACAGATCCAACACTCCTCCCTGATGAAGGCCACAAGCCAGAATCTAATCTGGGGATATTGGATCAATAGGCACTAGATGAGGATTTTATGCACATGCCTTCTGGCATCCATTGACTACTCTGGCTTGCACTGAGTGGCAATATGTATAAAGAGTTTTGCCTGTTTTAATAATAACAATTATAAGCAAACATAAGAAATGGGGATCATGCGAAGTTATCTACTGAATAACAAATAATGTTTATACAATTTAGGTAAACTATTATCCACTTTCCCTTCACTAACTCTTGAAGAGCCTCTTGAGGCTTTCAAAATAATAATAAGACTGTGACATTCTGCTTAATACATTAATTGGCTTGGTGACCTATAGAAACCGAGATCCTGGGAATGAAGTCCTCCAATGATAATTTTCACTGCTCTTCAACTCGTGAACACATTGATAGTAGCAGAAATGACATAAAGAACCCGTAGTCCTTTTTTCCTAGCTTTTATATCCATCTTTTGTTTTTATCTTTTCGAGAGTAATTTGACTTTGGCTTTAATTAGTTTGCTTAATCCATTTATGTATTAATTAAACTTTATCGTACGATGGAATTCATCTTTGTTTTTAATTACACATATAGTTAATTACTCTCTTAGGAATTTATTTCCATATAAGGTGAGTTTTTAAGATCTATACAATTAATTACTATATACATGTCTCTATATTTTCTTTTATCGATTTATTTAGCAGCATTCTTAATTTTTTAAATATTAATTAATATTTTTCACATACAATGTTTAGAAGCAGCAACTAAATGGAAAATGTAATCCAATGACTATATTGTACAGACTTTCAAGCTCCTTACATCTATCCACTCTATCTTAAACAACCGATATTCATGACCACATACATGGAAAAGAAAAAAACAACTCCAATATATTTTGTGCTGAACCAGCACTCATAGTTCAGCACAAAATGTGTATATTAAAGATTATTTATCTTTTTCACATATATGTGACCATGTGCAGGCTCACCATGTACCTTTGTGCAAGGTAAATTTTAGTGCCGATCCTCCATTCTATAAAATAAAATTTGTAAATTGAAAGTAATTTTTTCCAGTACCCTCACAAGAAAAACATGAAAATATAGCTTTAGTCATTTAACATGTTCGGTAAATACATTACATGTTTATTTCTTTATTTCTATAACATAAACATGGAGAATAAAATACATTCTAAAATAAAACATTAATTAAACTAGTTATGTCATCTTCATTAAAAAAATTTCCATTAAAATCTTTTTAAATAAAACAATTTATATGTAAAATTAAAATAATAGTAATAAAAACATTGCACTGCTCCCTCTTCATCTCGGGCCGGCTCTGATATTATCCAAGTAATTATATAATATATAAGTTAAAAATATTATATATATCCAGAATATGATTCTTTGGAAGTTCCATCCTTCAAAGCAAGGAGCAAAGAGAACTTGGCATCTGGCTTATCCCTATTATTCCTTCTTAATCAATATTTAAATCAACTTTAGCCAGAAAGTCAGCAATTCACTAAAAGTAGTTGTTTGTTTGAAACCCATTGAAAATCTCTCATGCATAAAACCTATTCACATTTTCTATTTAAAAAATTATATTCCTTTAATAATAATATATTTACACTAACACTACTATTTAATTTTTTATCTGGTGTTATTCTACTATCAAAAACTATAATGTAACAGGAACTGGGTTCAAACCCTGTTACAAGGGAGAGAGTAAATCAGGCTACTGTGTATGTATGTGTGTGTTTTGTTTCATGAGTTGTGTATTTGGAAAAGACCACGCACCCTACACATATATAGTTACGTAAATAATAATAATAGCAATGATGGTCTACTAATATTAATGTACATATTTTAATTTCTTTCTCTCACTTATTTTATTCTCATTTTGTGGCATACGCGTATATTGATAAATGTTGTGTTGAAGTGGGTAAGAAAAATGAATAAAATCAAGAGATTTTCAAATATTTTAAAATATGAAGATAAAAGAAAGGAATTTTGTTTGCTTTCCATGAATAAATTAGTCTAATGGACTGTATTGTTATTAAAACGGATATAGTTAATAGTTTGATGTTTCATTTAAATTAATAAGATTAATATATTATCAAGCTTCAAAACTTTGTGGAAATGATTTTTGTGTTTAGCTAAAAGAAAAGAACAGGCGGAATGTCCATTAAGAAATTAAATTCTTAAGGATCCTATTGTCTAATTATCAAGGTAAACAACAAAGCGTAGTTAGAGGGAGTTTCCAAAAATAGCAAAAGTTAAGACCAAGTTACTAAGTGGTTTTTCTTTTGTTCGCGTATTGGGTTAAAAGACTTTTGTTAGAAGTAAGAAAAAAAACTTGATTGAGAGTGAGGACATTTTGTTTTTAAACAGTTTTTAGTTGGCTAAGGATTATTGCAGAGAGAAGGCAGAAGGCAATATGTGGCAAAAAGAAGAGATTTATAATCATTTTTGACCAGAAAAACGAAAAGATATAAAGCAAACTCCATGAACGCATGGGGTAAAGTTCTCACGTGCTGGAGGTCTATGTTAGATGCCAGCTCCTTCTGTACCTTCGAGGCCACGCAAGATATTAAGAGATAGATTGCCCTAAATATTATATAGAAAGTAAAAAAAAAAGGAAAGAAAACATACGACGAATGAATCCTATGACTGACGACCACCACTCCACAGATCTGTCATGGAACAATAAACTTATTAATTAGAATCCCGAATTAGAAGATCATATGGACTCGCGATTTATCTACGTTAACCCAAGGAATTGGAGTGAAGGTAAAAGAATTAGTAAACACAAAGAGTGCACTCAGAAACATTTACTTTAATTCAGAAGACTTGTCAAAACAGCAGTAAATATATTTGCTATTATTTCCAATCTTTAAATACACAAAAATCAAATAGTGTAATAACTTTATACGTATTTTGCTTCATAGATTTTATTCTTTAACTATAACATCCTGTAAACAGAATATTATGTCATATATATGTGTGTGCCACTATAATTTCTTCAAATAAACGTAAATAGATTTTAAATTTAACAAACAAACTTTATTCTTTTTTTGTTTATTTATTTGTCTCTTTTACATTTTATTATATTTTTTTTTAGGAATATGTATTGTATGTTTTGAAATAGATTCCATTATTACTTTCCTAAGAGTGTGTGTAGATATATGTTTGGTAATTCTAAGAAACAAATGTGTTAGATCAAAGTAAAAGAAAGGGAAAGAGAGAGATTTTAATTCACCTGCCATTTCTTCTCCGGCGGGTTACGCCACCACCCCTGAGCATAAGCTAGTATAAACCAGGCAAAAGCTTAAAATTTATTGAGTTAATTTATTGTTAGCGAATTCCATGATTCTTGTTAAATAGCAAGATTGGGCTGGGCCTAGCCCATAAACGCAGAATTGTCATGAGAGATTAGGTTTGGAGGACCAATTATTAATTTAATTTCATTTATTTAAATCCTTTTCCTCACCCTTTGAATGACAGAATATTAGGAATTCACAAAAAGAAGGATGACTCAGAACATGGAAAATTTCATATGGGAGGGGATGGTCAGAGCTATAAATACATGAATGCATAGGCATGCAATTCACCCTCTGAAAGAAATGCACGATCAGAAGAAGTCAAATCTCTATAACTAGTGATAATTAATAAATATAAAGTAATAAAATGAGGGCGTTTTAGTTACAATAATTTATTATATATATTGATATTTAAATTTTTTACTCCATTTTTATATTTTATTAGGATCACAAACTAGTCAATTTTAAAAACACTAATATAAATTTACCCGTTACACTTTATTTTAAAAAAATTTTTTTTTCCAAATCTTCATTTTTTTAAATAAACCCTACACAAAATTTTTTCTTGAAGAAGGAAACCACTTTATAAATAGTTTTATAATAGTAAAATTTTACTTTTCCAAAAAAAATTTCAATTTTATTTAATAATTTAAAATATTTTTAAATTTTTTTACTTTTTTAAACAATAATTAATTGTGTTTAAAGAACCAAAAAATTGTAAAAAAAAAGAAATCCACTAAAAAAAATAATATTTTTGTAAATATAAAAAGAAATAGAAAAACAAAAAAGAACACCATTAAAAAATACAAATAACAGATACATCAAAAAAACATTTAACTTAAATTATAGAAATTTTATCAATTTGATTTTTTAAAATAGTAATATAAGATAAATACTTCTCATATAATGGATATTTAATAAAAATTGGTTTTTTTATTATTTTTTGAAAAGATTTTGGAGATATATAAATATATTTGAGTAATCCCAAAGTTTAATAAAGAATATTTTTTTTTAAAAAATTTCAACAATTAAAAAATAACTAAAATTTAAATAGTTTTATTATAAAAATTTTTTTAGGGATATTTACTTACCTAAAATTAAATCCAAAATTAAATAAAGGTACTCTTTATTTAAATAAAAAATATTACCAAATTTATAAATAAATAACAATTTTTATTTTAAATCCCAGAAAAAGAAAGAAGAGTGAAAACCTTATATGAACATTTAAAATTTATTTAATTTAAAAAAAATTAAATACTGTTTTAATAAACCATAGAAACAATTAAAGAAAAATATTAAAAAGAAAAAGAAGAAAATATGGTAACCAAAAGAATCCCAAAAAAAATTTATATATATATTTGGAAAAAAAAAAAAAGAATTCCTAAATTTGAATATACAACTTCCAAGACCATAAACAACCAAACATAAAACAATACACCCTTTTCCTACTATTTTTCTTCTTTCAAAAAATAAAAAAATTATTTTTTTTTCTTTCTGTTTTTTTTAAATATAAATTTTTTATTTTATTTTTCAATAAACTTTACAACCAACTTTTTTCAAAATATAAAATTTATTTTAATTTTGTTACCACAATTAAATTTTACTATCAACACCTAAATAATTTTTTTTTCAAATAAATAGTAGGAATTGAATATAAAATATAATAAAAATAAAATTAAAAAAAAAAACTAATTAAAGATTTAAAAAATATTTTTTAAAAATAATAAAGAAGATATAAAAATAAATAAGAATAATTTTAAAGAAAAAAGAATAAGAAAATGAGAAAAATAAAAAAAATCTACAATATTTATAATATCAATTTAAAAAAAAACAACTAAAAAAACATAAATAAACAAAACAAAAAAAAAAAAGAAATTATCCAACAAACTTTTAGAAAATACCTTGACAAAAAAAAAAAAATATTTATAGAAAATTAATCTAACACAAAGAAAAACAAAACAAGGAAAAAAAAAAAAAAATAAAAAAAAAAACAAATAAAAATAATTTAAAATACGAGTTTAAAAAAAGGAAATTAAGAAAAAAGAAAATATTATAAAAAAAAACCAAAAAATAAACCGATACAAACACTTAAAATCTAACTTTAAATACATATTGAAACACCAAAAAATATAAAAAAAGACAATTGATAATGGTTATAGATTGTCAAGCTGATTTCTTAACTAAAACAACTAGCATATAAAAACAAAAAAGTCATGAAACCCGGATCTAACATCTAACAGATAGGGTTGCCAACTACTCCAGAAATAGAAAAAGAAAGAGCCAGGTATAAAAACAAACAAAGTTTTCCTGCTCCAGGCTGGGGTGTGTTCAAGGGACAAAATCCAGGTATGGGGGATAATCAGCACTAGGACCTTAAACGCCCACTTTTATTATTTTACAATTCCAATTGGGCTTTTTGGATAATAAATTGATGCCGCCGTAGGAACTTTACTTATAAACTTTTAACTTTTGGTTGGGCTAGGATATTAGACCCTGTTGTGTTAGCTCTCCTATTATATTGTATTTGCTATTTTATGTATATAAACTATTTTCCATACCTGGCTCTGTTTTAAACCAAGTTTGCTGATCACTGGCGGGACCCAAAAGGTCAGGTAACTTGTAAACGGGGGGAGGATTAGGTAATAGCAAAAGTGGTTAGTTCTAAAGTTTCAATTGGTCAAAATGCTGGATAGGGAGTAATGCAGGTTTATATAAACCCAGATAGAATTTTTTACCTTGAATGGATAGAGATAATAGAAAAATGAGCACTTTTTGGGGCAGAGAACAAAGTTATATAATATTTGAACGCGAGAGGTAAATGAAGAAATTAAAAATAAACGAACTTGCCCCCCTGTGAAACTGGGGGTGGATTTGTAGAAACCTGGACAACCTGGGGTAGGGGCAAAAAGAAAGATTAAAAGAAAAAAATCCTATAAAAATATAAAAACACAAAATATATTGTAAATACCAGATTAAACTTTCAAACAAAAAGGAAACAAGCATTATAAATATATAAATAATTGAGCTATACAGCTTCACTGAAACTTGAAAAAAGTAAACAATGATACTAATAGAAAAAGTATTCACAAAAACTGGAACTAATACTCTAAAAGACAGGACAGAAACACTCACTACCTATATAAAAACAATATAACAGTAAATGAGGCAACAAACGGAAACAAAACAATATTTTTATCCCTTAAATTTGTCTTGAAGTATCAGAACGCCCGGACTCTCCTCCACCCCCAACACACAGAAAACCTGACAATAGCATCAAATAAAACAGAAGAAACAGAAATGAAGAGCCACTAGCTAACCCAAATAGAGACCCTAAAAAGAGGAATAGAGAAGAAGACGAAAGAAGACAAAAAAAATACCAAATAAACAACAGAACTATAACACAAATAAAAAGAAAAGAAGACAGGAAAGATTTCCAATTGCTAGCACATCCCCAGATCTCTCTCTTTTCAAAAAGCAAGAGAGAAAACCCCCCGACCTGACACAATTCTTTCAACTCCCCTAATGCTATGATAGTATTGGAATTTCATTAGATGAAATTACCTATTCCCCCTTTCTAACCAAAATTCTCTTTGATACCTTATGCACAGTATATAGAAGCAAACAATCTACATTTATAATACCAATATATTAATAAAAAAAACCCACAAACTTTCAGAAAAGACCACGCTCAACTTTTTATAATAAAACTCGACACCAAACACAAATTAAACAGCTATCTTTAAGAAAGGATGATTTTGAGTAAATATAATTTCGCGAAAATTTGAAAAAAAACAAACACATAAAAAAAACAGGACAGACAAGCTTTTATCCACCCTCCAAGGAACGCTGCCCGCACAACCGGTTGAATTCTCAGCGACGAGGGGGGGCACGGCCCCCCCCCCGCCCCGTTTCCGGACGCCCCGCCCTGATTCACCACAGGTGTGACAATTAGATAGGAGTTACAGAACCACTTAACCTTTGTGGTTAGATTAGAATTTATTAATTTAGCAATTTACATTAAACGTTTATCCTTTGCTGATGCCTATAGTTTGCAAACGTTAAACTTGCAAGAGAAGCAATTAACCCTGAAAGAGGTAACACCAACGTTATAAACGTATCAAATCAAGATTTTTAAAGGGGGACTGGGCTTAACAAGTTCTGAATAACAAAGTCTCAAATGCGTTTTTACTCAGGTGATCTATAAACTCAATGATTGGTTCCCGTGGACCGTACGACTTACTATGATAAGAGAACACTTAGTTCTGGTAGTCTGATCAGTTTGAAATATTAACAATTTGGATCTTCATGTTTCAGTTCTAAGGGAAGCCATCAGAAAAAGAATATGAAATGGCCTTATACCAAGTTCCATTTAATAACAACATATAGCAAGGTGTATATGCACATGTGTGTGCTTTATAAAGAACACACTCAACACACGAATAATAATTAATTATTAAATCTAAAATGCACTACATCTATAGCTTCTTTCCACCAAACTATCTCTACCAGTTCATAAGTTTAGCATACCTGAACATGCTAAAAAAAGGGGTTAATTAAGTAATCTAGTTTATAATTAATCTCTATAGTTCATAGTATAATTCTAGGGAGGAATAAAGCATAATAAGGACCTACTTATTTAATTCAAATATGCTTTAGATATTGCTCTTGCATTAATTAACTAGATATTTTATTAATAACAAGCAAAACTACTTTATTCAGCTAATACATAATAGCTAATTTAATATATATAATAGGTCTCAAACTGAAGAGTGCGTGTGAGTGCTTAAACACATATAATTTATCTATAGAGAGCTTCTAATCATCTCTCTCACCCTTCCTTTGAAGTATCTAAATTATCAATCTCCATTCTGAGTATATCAAAGCATAAATTCATAACCAATATAAATAATATAATAAAGGCATAACCGCAGATAGAAATAGTTTTAGAAATTTTAAGTTCACAAGAGTTAGATTATTAGTTATTTAATTTACATGAAGTTAGGTAAGTTTTACAAGATTATTATTCTTTCATTATTTATACCATTTATTATATTTAGCTTTATTCTAAAAACTAGACAAGTGAGAAAGTGTAAATTATAAGTTGGTGCACATTTACATAAAGCTAGCTTAGAATTATTTAATAATTTAATTTGAAAGTTTATTACAGAGCTCTGCAGATTACTGTTATCCATCTTCTCTACTGAGGCATCTTCTTTCCATGGCATTTGGCACTGCTATTCTTGGCTGGTCTGGATCTTCTTGGTTTTCTGGGCAGGCTGCTGGTTCGAACCTCTCCTATCACTACTGACTTGTCTCCCGCAAGGGCAGACAGCAAAGTTGCCTTCTAACCATGATTATCCATTATGTGGACGGGCAGAATTCCCAACAATAATACAAGATTTAATATTACAAAAAAAAGCAAGAACAAGAAAGAAGGTTTTCAATTAAATTTAGGGGATTTTATACTAACACACTCCTCCCCTGCAAACGTCATGACTTGTTGACAAGTTAAGATATTTTTAATAATTAATTTCCATCTGTGTTACAATTTTTCAAAACAAAATCATTACCTCAGTCATTGAGAAAATTGGCATCAGTTAGCTAGTTTTCTCTTTGTTACAAATCTCAATTTAATATTTTAAGTTTACTCTCGTTTTTTTTACAAATTTTAAAACCCAAGTTTGATCTGCTAGTTTCCAAAAAATAACTACTTTACAAAAAAAAAAAAAGATTTTAACTTGGTAAACATTCTAAATATATGTGAGACTGTCATCTAAAAATTATAACTTTTATGCAAAGAAAGCTAATTAGTTTAAGAGATTTATCATAGCTGAGAAATAAATAATTTAAAAGAATTGACAAGGTTTGAAATCTATAACCTTGCTCCTCGCTTCGCGTAAGTGTATATGTGGAACCTCTAAATTTATTACTTTAAAACTTATAAATTGTTTGTGTGTGTTATAGATCAGTTAACATTATTTGAAGTACGCATTTTTAAAATATACATACATACATTCCTATATCTTTTATTAAGTTACTTTTAGCTAGTCTTTGAAGTACGTTTTTATAAAATACATGCACATATATGCCTATATGTATTATAATACTTTCTATTAAGTTACTTTTAGTTAATATACGTCCACTTGGAGGAGCTTGACTAAGAAAATATGTACTACTATGAAACATAATAGGTGAAACGATACGATAAAGAATACCCTTTCAATATATAATAACACATTTTGTTGACAAACATTCATTAGAATAGAATTATTGAATTGTAAATGTACAACACTTTTCAACATGCACATATATATATATAACAAATGCTTTTTTATATGTATATATAAATTAAGATTACAATATAAACAAAATTTTTAAAAAAAGTTATTAATAATAAATTAAGGGAACGCATATATACATATTTTACTATGTAAGTTCACTCATGCATTCACTGAGGTAATAAAAATAAGAAAAAAACTAATTCTTGTATCTTTATTCTTATAATAAAGTAAACAGTGAAATGTCTGACTTTCATCATTATTAAATAAGCTCTGAATATTCTTTTTTTCAGTAACTTTTTTTCTCTTATAAAAAAACAAAATAGTGGTCTTGTTATCAAGATACTAGGATCTCTCTAATTGTTTTTAAATCAGTTTCAACTTTTCATACGTTTAAAATTTTGTAAAACTTTTAGCATAACGCTCAAAAAAATATTTTCTTATATAAACTACACATCAAATTTGAAAAGACCAATAAATGAAAAATAAAATATATGTGCTTTCAACATAAACTGAAGAAAATGTATTTATAAATCATGTACAGTTACTGGCATTATTGTAAAATTTATTTACAAACTTTATGCTTTTTTTTAGACATGATCACATATTGCCCTCAGAGAAGGAAAACTGGCTGCTCGAATATCTTTAAAATTTGTCAATTTTAATGCATTTTTTTTGTTTGGTTGGTTACATTTTTCTTTGGATAGCATATAAGTGAAATTGTGTAGTTAGATACAGTTTAGTTCTATGCATTTTAAAGTGATAATCACCAAATATATTTAATTAATAGTTAAACTTCCCTCTAGCTAATATGTTCATATAAGTTTTAAAAAATTAGATTATAGAATAAATTATATAAAGAAAATGGCAAACACTAACAAACTGTGACCAACAATGATAAAATATTATCATTTTGTATTCAAGCAAAAAAACTTAAAGCATGTTATTGAATTAGTACAATCAAGATACACTTTTTTATACTTTTAATATATGGATGTTAATAGTATCCAAAAATTTACTTCAGTCAACTAGATATCATTAACATTGCTAAATGTCATACATTCCGTCAAATATCATGCTCTAGTATTATACTTATTAATAAATTTATCTTTTAGTATTTTCTATTGGTAATAATCATTTTTCAATAAATAATCAAATATTTATTAATAATTTTAGTTGTATTAGAAATTATTACATTTCATATAATTCTTGATATAGATTTTAAATTAATCAAGTGCAAATATATCAACAGTATTATCAACAATATCATCAGCAGATGAGTGGAAAGATGATAAAATGCAAAAAAAAAAAATACTTGTATTTAATTAAAAGTCTATATCAAATATTAGATGAAATATAATTAAAAATGATTAATAATTATTTAGATATTTATTGAAAAATTATCAATAGATACATGCTAAAAATATGCATCAATAGAATAAATTCTATATATATATTGTGGCAAAAATTTTCTCAAGATTAAAAAATTAAATTAAAATATAGTATTCCCTTATTTTAATTATAAATATTATAAAATACACTTACAAAAATTTGTGATTACTTTCTTGCTTCTGAAACGAATATTTCAAATCCATCGAGCATGATGTTAAAAGCAAATTTAAATATCTTAAAATCTAAAAAAAAAAAACACCACCATTAAGAAGAAATAGTAACAATTTTAAATCAGGATTTAAAAAGCAGCTATTGAAGACATCTATAGCTATTACTATGTGCTATAAATAATAAATAACATTTTTATAATATATATATATATAGTAGAATTATTCACTGAAAAACAAAATTCCATTAACCTTGAAAAGTAAATTTTACTCCATTTATAATCTTAATCCAAAAAACTTTTATTAAAGATTATCATTCAAATTCAAAATACATTGGTTAAAAACATAGTTTTTCTATATGTTTGGTATAATGAAGATTAAATATTGTTATTTTGGACCAATACTAAAGCCAATAATTATATATATTGTACCCTTGCTAACCAACATACTAATAATATAATAATATCTAATAAAATCCGGCTGGGCATGAGTCACAACATAGAAAGTCATATAATGTGCAGCCTCTGTCAGTTTACTGCAAACATACCCCAGAAAAACATATACATCCATGGTCTAAAGAGGATAAACTATGGAACTGCTTACACATTGATCATTGTGATTTAAAAGATGGTAACATTGTGATGTGATATGATCACTCCTTTATCAAAGTCAGGAATCTCACAGCCACTATGCTCAGAAAAACCTGTTAGCCACCTTACTTTCCCTTTCCATTCCCCACTCTAAGTTTTTCCCACATTCTTCTCTATCATGCTCCATCCCATTTCCACAACATCATCTTTGTCCACTCCATGGCTTTATATCTAATTTCCCTTTTTTTTTTTTCCAAAGCCAGGATAATCACTTAGTTTATATTTATTCTCCCACTTCATTATATGTACCCTTTCTTCTTGTAAGCATTTACATTCAGTTAGCAGATGCCTAATATTTTCCATGCCCTTCTTATATAACTTGCAGAATAAATTATATTCACTTGTTGCTAATGATCATGTTCGAGCCTTAAACAGTAGACTACTTTTCATGCTATTATCTAAATTAATTCATACTCAATATTCTGTTTACTTCTATATATATATATATATTTAGACGCTGTTTACTCACAATACCAGTTGTCCATCTCCCTATTTTTTATTAATGCATCTATTCTTCTATCCTATTCTTTGCACTATAACATTCAACAATCCTCCTAACACAATGATCCCAAATCTTTGGTATACTGGACTACCTTTCTCATTCATCTTGTTGCCTGTGCTTTACTTGTAACCCATTTAAATATTATTTTGGCTATTCTCTTACTATCCATAAATTGCAATCTACTGAACATTTTTTTTTGTTGTTGTTTTTTTTGCATCTCTCATATAAAAACTTGACCACTTCATTTCTCCTTGAATTGCCTCCTTTGCCATCCACACATCTGCAACTAATGTTTTCCTACTTCTCTTTGTACTTTTTCTAAGTAATCTAACACTGTTTTACTATCACCAAATGCATCATTACCATAACTTAAGCCTGCTACTACCACTGCTTTCCATACAATTTTTGCTTCAGCATATTTATTATATGAAAACACTGTTAATTTCTTTCTCAATCCTTTTCTTTTATTTGCTTCATTTATCATTTTTTTCTACCATTCATCCAAGTAATTCCTCTGATTACTTAAGATAATTCCCAATAATTATACCTATTCATCAAATTTAAGTTTATATCCTGGAAGTCAAATTCCTTCTCTTCTCTTTCCCCTGCATTTATCATCATTACTTTTGATTTTTCTTCACTAAATTTGATTACCATCTCTTTACCCACTCTTGAGCAAGTCTTCAGCACAATTTTGATACCTTCCCTACTTTCTGTGCAAAAAAATATCAACAAATAAAAGACATGATAATGTATACACTTCCTTGCCATCTATTAATGTTATTTCTATCCTCTTCCTAGTCTTTCTATTGCCCTTTCCATATCTCAAATATAACAAAACAAAATCGATGACAGGACATCCTTGCCTTAGTCCCAACTCATTTTTAACTACTGATTCTGTTTCCTAATTGATGTCATTATTTTCATACAATCTGATATAATTATTTTCATAGATCTCTTAAAAAGATCCATTAAACCTCCATTCATTCCCAAATTTACTATACGTAGCTATAATCTATTTTTATTAACTCTATCATGACTTCTTTATATCTATAAAGACAATATATAATTTCCTACCCATATCTATAAGTTGTGTGACTACAAATAAACTATCAACTATACGTCTATCTATTCTAAAACCTTGCATTTCTCCCACTACTATTTTCTTCCATCCATGTTGCCACTCTTCCATTCACTAAATATCTAAAAACTTTATATAACACCGACATTACCACAGCTAATCTATAATTGTTTATGTTTCTATAATCCTTACCCTTTCCTTTAAATAATAGCCTCACTCATATTATTCCAGCTACCTGGAAATTGTCTTGTATAGGATAATATTTCCCAAATTCATCACCATTTCTGATTCCCAGCCATTTAAACCTCTTGTCTTTCCATTTTTCAACTTCTTGCCTGGCTCATTCAATTCATTTTATAATATGTCTATTACTACATACTTTTTTGATTGTTATCACTCTGTCCTTCACATGTAACATCTTTTCTATATCCATTACATACTTTGTTAAAGATTGTCTCTAATTCTTTTCTAAAACTAAATACTCTTTCTCCTCACTATTTAATAGCATTATCTCTCTCCCTATATTCCTTCTTTTAATATATTTTCAAATTGTTTTACTCCCATCTCTACCACTTTTATTAATATCTTCCAATAATTCACTATTTAGCTTCATTTACCCTTTCTATAATTATCTATTTAGTTAAAGTTTTCCCATTAAATATTAACAACTTTGACACTTTTTGTTTTTAATAGCATATTTTTATTCAGTGCATGCTTTCATCCTCTCTTTTACACTTTTACTAATTCTCATTTTTCTATTACTTTTATTCTTCTGAGTATTCTCACCATTCCTTATATTCATCCCCAACAAACTCTTTCATCATTTCTTATACTTTTCTTTTATATTCTTCTAACTCATTCTTATCATTCATTCTCCATCCACATCTTTCACTATAATCTTCTACTTTTATTATTATTTTGCATCACATTATTAACCATTTCTATTATAAAGAAATTATGATCACTACTACATACTCTCTTCATTATCAAACAGTAACTTTCCGTACTTTATTCATTCCCTCTTTATCTACTAATACATAATCTATTGTGTGAAATATATTATTTCTAGACCATATGTATTGCCTCTCATAAATATTTGATAAATTTCCAATTCTCAAATTCACTCTCTGACAAAAAAATTTCAAAAGCTATCCATTCTTGTCATCCAGGTCATCAATTTCTTCAATATGCCCATTCATAACCCCTATAATCTATTATTTTCCCCCCTTTTTTTTAAACTCAGTATGTCCTTAAATAGGCATCATATATATTACTGTTCCACTCCATTATAATTTGATTATCTCTAGTGGCCATATACACTATAGCCACTATTCATTCTTGTCTTCTTAACCTTATTTTCAAACTACAAATTTTCTTGACACTTTACAGTATTTAAATATTTTTTTGACATAACACCTATACCACCACTCCTTTTTCTTTACTATTTATAGCCTGTCATGCCAAATTTTTCAATTTAGGTTTTTTTCTACTCTTAGATGTGTTTCCACTATTGCTTTCATTTTGAACTGCTTCATTTAATTCCAAATACTTTTCTGGTTTCCTACTACCTTGCAAATTCAAATATCAAATTTTAACAATTTCTTCTTTTCCTACTACCCTTTTATAAATTCTTTTGACTCTTTCTTCTCTATTGTATTTGTAATTAGTTTATCATTAGTTTACAGACCCATTTCCTCTCCACATCTATATTTAGATCTGGATCAGCCATCCTTTGTTTACTTCTTATATCCCATCCACTCTTATTCTTTTTTTTCTTCAATCATACTGTTATTTGAAACTCTACTCCCCTTTATAAGCTCCCTGAACTATAATATTTTTCATAAATCAAACTCACTAATGCTTCACTTTCTTGTTTTGCTAAATGCAATTCATCTTCTTACTAATAAAAAAAATCCCATACATCCACAAACATAACATTATTTCTGTCACATAATTTTTTCAATCTCTTATTTATAGCCCTATCTAACATATACATATTGTTGAATCTTGATAGTAATCCTACTTTTTCTTTAACCTTATTCAAACTACTAATCAATTCTTTGTACTTATCCATTATTCTCTCTGATGGCTCTGATAAATTATTTGTCCCCACCAAAACATAAAAAACTCTACACCCATGTTTATTTAACTTATCTATAACATCCCTAATTCTAGCTCCAGACAAACATACTCTTACATACCTATTTCTATTTTCCTTTGCAATTACATCTCCACATTCTCTAATTAGTGAATCCCCTGTCAAGACTCTATCATACTTTTTTCCCTAATTCATCTGTATCATTCACTACAACCTTCTGAACTTCCTTATCATTGTACTACTATATCTTTTATCTCTTCCTCTATCTTATTTATTCTTTGCACAGCTATCCCCATTGCACTACTTATTTTGCCATCCATTATCTCCTGTCACTCTACTAAATATATACTCCATTCTATCATCCTCGTTTACATTTTCCTCCACTTCTCCTGATTTTCTTTTTAAATTATCTAAACTTAAAAACCATTTTGTCAACTCTTTTATCACATTTATACATGATCTACACAACCATATACCTTTTATGTCCTTCTTAGTCTTATTTAAGCACTTCAGATGAGAAACCTTATCACATACTGTGCAACGCTACAAAAGGATGCCTAGTTTTCTTCTGACCATCATATATACATTGTGGAATACAAATGCAATCCATATTTCCTTATTTTTCCAATTCCTCTATTCTATATTTAAATGTATGGGTTTCTACCAGTCTCCAAACCACTTTATACAAAATTTTTTTTTTTCTTCTTATAATGGAGAACAAGAAACACATGCTCCCCTAAATTCACATCTCAATGTTACCCTCTTTCTCAAATAAATCACTCTCTCACTTAAATTGAAACAAAAATTTAATAGCAAACCTCCTAAAATCCAACTAATCTTACATATGCCTTAGTTTTAAGGCCTCATGACAGTAAACAAAAAAATATATATATTTTTCTTTATATTTAAAATGCCAATGACTCAGATAACTATCCAAACAGTACAATGTGATGTGCTATGGCTTCTCCGTTATCAAAGTCAGAATCTCTCAGCCACTATGCCCAGAGAAACCTGTTAGCCACCTTACCTTTCCTTCCGTTTTTCTCATATTCTTCTCTATCCTGCTCCATCCCGTTACCACATCTTTGACCACTCATATCCTTTATAACTGGATTCCCCCTTATTTATTTACAACTCCAGTATAAAAACCAAGAGTTCTCTGTATAATCACTTTGCTTCTATTTATTCTACCACAACGTCATTATTTGTACCCTTTTGCTTGTAAGCATTTACATTCAATTTGCAGATGCTTAACATTTTTCCTGCCTTACACAACTTGCAGACCAAATCACCCACATTCTCCATTACTCGATTTCTGCAAAGCTTATTAAGAGCTTATTTTGCAAGCTCTATATATAACATTTCTCTATTTATGTGTATATTCCCTTGTTGCTAATGATCCTGTTTGAGCCTTAAACAGTAAACTACTTTCCTTGCTATTACCATAAATTAACACACTCAATATTCTGTTTACTTCTATATATATATTTAATCTTTTTTACTCTCTATACTAATTCTCCATCTCTCCCAAATCCCTACTTTTTATTAATGCATCTATTCTTCTATCTCATTCTTTGCCACCATAACACTCAGCAATTCTCCTAATATAATCATGACACCTTTTGGACGAGTATATTGACATAGTCTTCATGTGATGTGATGTGATGTATTGCGGCTTCTACTTAAACAAAGTTAACAATAATTCAGTAGTGACATCTATAGTCATTAAAGTTAAAAAGTGTAAATGTCAACAATCTAAAAAAAACCTATTAATGAAAATCTTATTAATAGTCAATCATCTTATAATAAAATTAAAGTGGACACTGAAAAACATGAAGAATTTATAAAATTGATGTGGTGCACTGTGACTTCTCCTTATATGGAGTCAGGAATCTCTCAGCAACTATGCCCAGAGAAACCTGTTAGCCACTTTACCTTCCCTTTCCATTCTTCACCCTACATTTTCCCATATCCTGCACTATCCATTTCCATAACATAATCTTTGTCAACTCCATGGTTTTTATATCTAAACCCCCTCTTATCTTTTCCCAAACCCAGCATAAAAGTCAATAACCCACTTTTTGTATAATCACTTTTCTTATATTTATTGTCCACAACTTTATTATTTGTATCCTATTTTCAGGCATTTACATTCAATTAACAGATGCCTAATATTTTCTATGCCTTCCTTACATAACTTGCAGACTAAATCACCCACCTTTTTCCATTTACATGTATAAACCCTTGTTGCTAAAGATCCTGTTCAAGCCTTAAACAGTTAACTACTTTCCTTGCTATTATCATAAATTAACTCGCACTCAGTATTCCATTTATTTCTATATATATTGTAATGGATGTTTAAGACACCATTACAAAAATTATACTTTTATAGGGGTAAAGAAAAGAAAATAGATTTTTATTTAAGATTTCATTTGATAATTTTTTTTTTTCTTTTAACGAGTGCTAGTTTCAAACCTATTACTGTCCGTCCTATTTAAGTCTTAGTAAGTAAGATAGTAGCTTATTTTAATTTCACATTCCTTGTCGTTACAGAGCGCAGTCTGGATAGTACAGACTAATTTAATTGGCTTTTGGCTTGTGACCCATTTTATTAGCCGCACTTATGTCGCGACCTTAATTATTAGTAATAGATGATTACAAAATATAAGTCTTTAGTTTTATTTCTTAAAGCTTCCAATTCGTTTATTAGGGGCACGTACAATCGTTTTAACCCTTTCTATAGGTAGATCGTGAGCTCCTAGCCTGTCTCACTCAGAGGAAGGTCAATCGATTGAAAGTAATAACTTTCAACACTCTTTTTATTATTATTAATGTTTTGGAAACTACCTTCGCATTTCTTCTGTTTCGACATAAATCTCTTTTCCTAACTATGGGTTATAAGCAGGAAGCTAACCTCCCTTGTCTGACGTGAGATCACTGTATACTTACTAATACGTCTGTTACTGTCAGTATTTTGCACTCTTTCACGCACAGGAAATCGCTCTCTGAACATATAAATATTTTAGTTTAATTTTGACGAATGTACGTGTAGTACATATTTTAAGTGTGCTTTAAAGATTATTATTTAGATTTATGTTTATTTAACCATGCTACTAATAAAATTATTTATTCATTTACTTAGTTGATTTTGTTTTCTATTGCTACCTTTCCAACTCACTGAACGAAACATAGATCTCATTTGCTTGATTGAGCTAGTCCGGTGCATTCGATTCGCATATCCTGTAGCCCCTTAAAAATAAATGTCTAGTTCCAAATTTCGGACTAGTGGCGCCCTGGCAGTCAGTATATGCGAGTCTAAAGCTTTTGTCCGGTATATAGCTATAGTAATTTTTGGCGCAACCAAACGTGGGAGCCGATATTAAAACTTTACGTGAGATGTTTTGTTCGGATGGTTGGGAAAAATAAACAGAAACGGTAGGCGAAAATAGGTGAAATAAAGTTAGTGGTAGAATAGAAGTTGATGAAAAGATGCAGGTAGTTTCGGATCTGTCCGTATTTAATGTTTTGATATTCAAAAAGAGTTTATTAATTAGTTCGACGTTCATAAAGTTTTTTTAAAAAAGTAAAGAGTTTAAGTTTGCTTTGTAAAAATAAAATAAAGTTAGCTGTTGAAGATTAAAAAAAAAAAACTAAAAGAAAAGTTCCGTTGGTAATTTGAAAAAAATAATTAGATTGCGTCGGGGCTAAGTTTATTTTCAAAATGGAAGCTAAAGAAGAAAACGATAGGGAGGTAGGTTGGGAAGAGAGCCTAGTTTCATTTAAACACCCCCAGATAGTAGAAAAAGAAGAGAGCAAGACACAGACGATGATGAAGATGATGATAGAGTTGATAATAGAAATGAAACAAACTCAGCAAGCCGAGATGAAAGAAATACGACAGGAGTTGCTGGAAATGAAACAAAATATAACAAAACAAAATATAGAAATAAAACGGAGTCAACAAACAATACTGGAGGAGCTGAGAGCAGAAATGAAAGAAATGAGACAGGAAATATTGAAGAAAGTTGACAAAAATCAGGCAGCTATAGAAGTCATAGAGAAAGATAGGAATAAGGAGGTTCAGGAAGTTGAAATAGTAAAGGAAGAGATGAAAGAAGTAAAAGATGAATTAGAACAGGATAGTGTTAGAACAGACAAGGTAGAAATAGAAATAGAAATTGGTAGAGATTAGGTGCAGATAGGTGGTGAGATAGAAAATGCAGATCAAAAGACAGAGAATAACGTAAGAGTTTCTGCAAGAAACTAAAAATAAATTGGTTAAAATAACTAGTGGTTGTGAATACGAATTTAAAAAAAAGAGAGTTAAGAAAAAAGTTAAGGAGTATGATTTTAAGGCAGAAATAAAAGCTATCTATAGAGCAATTCTATTTGAAAAGACTATAGAAGAGGGATTCGTTCCATTTGTTATTAACGAAGCAGTCTGTACTAAAATGGGACACATTGAACAAATATATTTTGCTCGGCTAAAGTCATAAAATATACAAGCTACAAGATAAAACAGAACGAGAAAAAGACAAGGCAATAAATTATAAGCGAAGGACAGACAAAAGGGGGAAAGGAATGTACATTAGAGAGGCAGTAAGAATCAAGAAAGAACCATCTGACCGAGCGTAAGTGATATTGATCAGAGGTACTGCTAAAAAAAACTCAATGGATTTGTAATTGGACTACGAGTTGAGAATAGAAATTTATTTCGACGTAGGTAATAAGCCTGAATGAATTTTGTAAATAATATTATATAATTACAACTATATATGTGTGTGATAAACAATATTACATTTTGATATTTTGAATTATGTTCGTTTTTATTTAATAAAATGTATAGTGGCTATCATAATTGTATTACTTTGTTGTAAATAGTTATTTTAATAGATCGCCAGTATATTTCTGAAAATTTATGTTACTTACAAATGATTTAAAATAGTATTCGTTAGGGTAGTCAGACGGATTTGATTTTTTTTTAAAGTGAAAACAAACTTAGAGAAAACTGGTTAGTGGTAGGCAGAGCAAAGTCAGCTAAGTTTTTTTTGTGTGTGTGATGACGGAGAGGCAGTTGTAATGGATGTTTAAGATACCATTACAAAAATTATACTTTTATAGGGGTAAAGAAAAGAAAATAGATTTTTATTTAAGATTTCATTTGTAAAACTTGATTAAAAGCTTTTTTTAATGCTTGTACTAATATATATGTATGTGCGTGGGAATTATATTTTAATACAACAGTTATATTTGGTTTTTAATTTTGATTTTAAAAAAAAGAAAACTAAGATTACTTTTTTGTTAAATTTATGTAAAAGTAAAGTGTACAAATAGATTGCTTTACAGATTTGGGATTTATATTGATAAGAATAATTAAAAAAGAAAGAAAACAAAAAGAAAAGAATTTTTCATTAGTTAGTTCCTAGATCTGTAAAGGGCAATTTATTTCGTTAATTAGATAACTATTGTTATCTAGATAGAGAATTTTTAAATTTTAATTAAAAAGAAAAAGTTTGGTAATTGGTTTAAGAGATATGATTCAGATATAACAGGCTGAATCAGGCCATTGGATTATTTTTTTTGACTAGCTTTCAATACTTGCACGAGCTAGAATACTTGCACCAGCGCAGAGACAAACACCAACTCTGACAGGAGAATTGCACAACTATTCCTGCCAAAAATACTTGGAAAGAACGATTCCTGCATATTCTGAAAGCTGATCCGGAAATTATTCTATCTAGAATGAACATTAAACCTACAGCAAGAATATTTTCTTTACCATGATGTGCTAAGCTTCTCGCCAGGACAGGTTCGGACATCCTGTGTCTCCATTAACTGCCTATAATGCCATAAGAACCAGCTCCAAAGAAACCACTAACCAACTCGCCCAAGCCTACCGTCAGTGAATCCCGAGTAACGGACTATACTTAAGAAGTCTAGTGCACTAGTGTTTAACTAAATTATTAAGGTACCTTATGCTCCACAATTTAAATAATTTTGTTGTCTTAGATTTGTTTTCTTTTTTAAATATAAATGTTTTTCAAGTTGTATATTATGTAATTCGTTTTCTGTGTGCTTGATAATTCTTTTTTTTTTCTTTTAACGAATGCTAGTTTCAAACCTATTACTGTCTGTCCTATTTAAGTCTTAGTAAGTAAGATAGTAGCTTATTTTAATCTCACATTCCTTGTCGTTACAGAGCGCAGTCTGGATAGTACAGACTAATTTAATTGGCTTGTGACCCATTTTTATTAGCCATACTTATGTCGCGACCTTAATTATTAGTAATAGACGATTACAAAATATAATAGTCTTTAGTTTTATTTCTCAAAGCTTCCAATTCGTTTATTAGGGGCACGTACGATCATTTTAACCCTTTCTATAGGTAGATCGTGAGCTCCTAGCCTGTCTCACTCAGAGGGAGGTCAATCGATTGAAAGTAATAACTTTCAACACTCTTTTTATTATTATTATTAATGTTTTGGAAGCTACTTTCGCATTTCTTCTGTTTCAACATAAATCTCTTTTCCTAACTATGGGTTATAAGCAGGAAGCTAACCTCCTTTGTCTGATGTGAGATCACTGTATACTTACTAATACTTCAGTTACTGTCAGTATTTTGCACTCTTTCACGCACAGGAAATCGCTCTCTGAACATATAAATATTTTAGTTTAATTTTGACGAATGTACGTGTAGTACATATTTTAAGTGTGCTTTAAAGATTATTATTTAGATTTATGTTTATTTAACCATGCTACTAATAAAATTATTTATTCATTTACTTAGTTGATTTTGTTTTCTGTTGCTACCTTTCCAACTCACTGAACGAAACATAGATCTCATTTGCTTGATTGAGCTAGTCCGGCGCATTCAATTCACATATCCTGTAGCCCCTTAAAAATAAATGCCTAGTTCCAAATTTCGGACTAGTGGCGCCCTGGCAGTCAGTATATGCGAGTCTAAAGCTTTTGTCCGGTATAATATATATATATTGTACCCTCACTTCCAGGAAATATGTAATTACAATCACTTGATCTAGCTCAGATAAATAACTATGTTCATCTAAAATGTAACTAAATCAACAATAACTATATCCTTTAATAATATCAATTATCAAATTAGCTTACATAATAAATAATAATATAGTTTTGTTTTATAAACTTAAATAAATGAATATCTAATAAAATCATGAGGCTATGAAGTGAGTTTACAAGTGGCAGAGCGAATACATTAAGCCAATGTCCCATAGGATATTACCTCAATGGCATAAGAATACTATCCCTACTCCTATTACTTAAATACTACATTTATAGTACTCTTACGTCTTTAATCAACATTAATTAAGTAAATGTGTCTTAATAAATTAATCTGACTATCTTTATAAAATTGATTTAGCTCAAAATATCTCAGGTTCTTTTAAAATAATCTCAAAATTAATTATAATTTTTGTAATCAAGTATGATAAGGGATTTAATATCATTCCTAACTACAACTAAATTATATTAATAAAAACAAAAATAATAATACTAATCTTTAATCTATAATTTACTCTTATATCTTTCTACTTATAATGTTGTTCATGTATATTACATAATAATAATATAATATAATTTTCTATTATCCATATGTCATCTTAAGTAAACATGTATGATATGATAGTATAATATGAGAATATGTGGCAATCATTACTAATATAATTTAATGTAAATCTTTAGCAATTCTTCCATGACCATCAGAATATTACAATAAATGAAACTTCTTAAATAAAACATATCAATAAAACTTTATAAATCTTACATAACAATTTTATTTATGATGTGCAAATATTATTTCTTCATTATAATTATCTGTGATTATGTAATTGTGATGTGAAGAAATTGAGTCGACACCAAGATTTATAACAAACTTAACAAATTTATTAATACACTTTAACAATAAATTATATACAGTATGTACAATATGCATGCACTTTGTCTTACTCTCTTTTAGTTAATTGTACACAAAAAAATGAATTAAATAAAAAAAAATATTAGATACAAAAAAAATTGCTTTATCAAATTCTTATTACTGAAATACTACCATAATATCTTTATGGCCTCCATTAATTTTTTTTAAATTATTATATTACAAAAGTATTATTTAAATTATTAATTCACTTTGAATTTATACTTTATTATTTAGTTTTAAAAACACTTTTACTATACCCTATAATTATTCTTAATTTACTCACAGTGTAAATAATGTTAATTAATAATATACCCATTAACCTAAATGCTTATTATTCCTCAATATGATGTCAAATAAATATAAGCATTGATGTGTATTATTATGAAATAATAATAATATATAATTATGATCACTTGCATTCTTCAAATATGATTTATGTATGTTTCTTTTACTTGTAAAAATATGCATTAACATTGAATTTCTTTAAAACTTAATGATTAAATGATATCTTTAGAAAACACATCTCATTCATCATTTATCTATTTGTAATGAATAATAATGAGTCCCAAACATAAAAAAGTTTATGAGTCTTTATTAACAAGTTACCATCTTGTATTCTTTACCTTCAATCATCTTTACTTTTAAACAATATAACCCATCTTATCTTTTTAACAACAATTCTGCATTTTAAACTTATTCATCATTTCATATTTTAAAATACTAGCCTTCACGATACCATTCAAGCAATACCGATAGTAAATACACTTAGGTATATGGAACAAATCAGATTTTAATTTAATAACACTTCTATTAAATTACCATCATGGTCACAGTGTATCATAAATAAGGTATGACTATTTTAGTTCATCACTTTTACCAATAAACATAATGTCCAAGCTATCTATTCAGCTCTATGGAACATTACAACTTCAACATACAGAAAAGAACACTACCATGAACAAATACAAGTTATAGGGCTAAGTCATCTATACTTGCATAATAATCACTATCATCTATACTTATTCCAATATAAACAAATGGTACCTAAAATATTATCTTAGTTCTATTTAACTTAATACCAAGCTTACATCGCTAAAATCAATTCTTACATTCTTATAATAATAAATAAATTCATGTCTGAAATAACTATCTAACCAATCGATAAGAAAAGATTATTTTATCCCTTAGTAACTTTACACATAAACACAATCAGTATCGATATTCCGGTTTATTATTTTGATCACTTAAAATAAACATCAAATTCTGTTATAATAGAATCATATACTTATATTTCCCTTATATTAAAATGTACTTATAATATCATTAAAAGTATGCATATTCTTTAACATGAATAAACAAATTACAAACTATGTGTATGTATTGTATTTTTTTATAATCATTTCACACATTCACACTAAAATATACAATAAATAAATACATAGTAAAATGATCAATACTTTTATAATTGTTACCATCAATAATACTTTTTCATAGTCAATTGTTCACATAATATTTCTGGATCCCAAACTAAATAAAACATTATTTAAATATCATTCATTCCACCTCATCATACTTTAAAATATTAAATTTTTTTAACATTATTAAATACTTTTTTTTTATAATAACTAATATCTAGGTTAGTAAATAATTTAATGTTTTTATGTTCCTACCTTACTTTTATTACATGAGTAAGTATAAATATGAAGTTAATAAAACAAAAAAAAATATATTTACGACAGCTTCATTAGAATTTCTTGCGATGAAATTGTTCTTTTTTTTAAAACTAAGTTCATTACAGGAAGTGTCTTCTTATCCTCAAAAAACATTAATAATTATACTTTTGACGCCTATAACCACGTATGCTCCGTTCTCCTCGTTGCAACATAAAATCCGCAATGACTGTTAAAATTAAATACAGTAAGTTTACTTTTATTCCTTAACTTACAAATTAATATAATTAATATTTTGGTTGTTTTCTCATCCCTGGTGTTCGCCTCGAGATGTCTCTATTTCTAGGTCAATTCCTAGATCAGGACTTGCTAGCTGCTGTTGAATCGGACTGTTCACTGATTTCAATTTAAGCTAAGTTGACTATTTTTTTATGCGATTAATCATCTGAAATCATCGATTTAAATACTCTAATTGTGGTATGAAAGTGAGGAGTAAATTGTGATCGAGAGAGAGTTTTTTTTTTAATTTGGAAAGATCAAAATTATTATAAAAAAAGTTTCAATCGCCATTTTAAAGATATAGCCGTTTTAAAAAAAAAAATCTTTTTGTTGAATGTATGTTAATGTAAGGATTTTTATAACTAAGTTGTACATAATATTAGTTGTTTTAAATTTGCTACTAAAGTTTGTTTTTTTAATTTTAATTTAAGAAAAGTTAGTTATTATGAAGTAAAAGGTAACGTTTAGAAGCTTAAGTTATACGTGGCTATTGATCGATCGTTTTTGAAAGTAAAAATTTTTCAGCTTTTTGTGCAAAAGGGTTTGAAGAGTAGGAGAGAAAGTATAAAGTTAAATATAGAATAGCAGCTTGGAAAATAAGAAATATGGATTGCATTTGTATTTTACAATGCATATATAATCATCAGAAAGGAATTAGACGTGCTGTAGTAGAATGTAATATATGTGATAAGGTTTTCCACTTGAAATGCTTAAATAAGACTAGGAAGGATGTAACAGGTTTATGGTTATGTAGACAGGGTGTGAATGTGATAAAAGAGGTGAAAAAGTGGTTTCAAAGTGTAGATAGTATAAAGAGAAAGTCAGGAGGAATGGAGCAAAATATAGTTGAGGAAGGCAGGAAGTCAGGAGAAATGGAACAAAACGTAGTTGAGGAAGACAGGATAGAGTGTGTTTGTAGTGGAGTGACAAGAGATATGGATGGAAAAATAGGTAGTGCATTGGAGATGGTTGGCCAAAGAATAAGTAAGATAGAGGAAGAGGTGAAGGATGTAGAAGAAAAATTAAAATCATTAGAGATGAAGTGTGAGCAGATAAAGGGATTACTGAGTAGGAATGATAAGGAAGAAGTAGATGAGGAAGTCCAGAAGGTGGTAGAGAAGGTTGTGAATGAAGCAGAGAAAGTAGACTATGAGACAGTATTAATAGGGGATTCATTAATAAGAGAATGTGGAGATATAATTGCAAGGGAAAATAGAAACAGATATGTAAGAGTATGTTTGCCGGGAGCTAAAATTAGGGATGTTACAGATAAAGTAAAGAAGCAAGGGAATAGAGATGTATATGTTATGGTAGGGACTAATAATTTATCAGAGTCATCAGAGAGTAATGGGTGAGTACACAGAACTGATTAGGAATTTGAGAATGGTTAAAGGAAGAGTAGGAATTGTTGGATTATTACCAAGATTTGATAAAAGGTATATGTTAGATAGGGTGTGTTCTATAAATGAGACTGAAAGAATTGTGTGAGAGAAATGATGTTACGTTTGTGGATGGGTGGGATTTTTTTATTGGGAAAAGGGAGTTATTTGGTAGATGGGTTGCACTTAGGGAAACAAGGAAGTCAAGTTTTAGGGAGTCTGATTTATAAATATAGTTCGGGAAACTTGTAAAGGGGGGTGGGATTTTAAATTGTAGTGTTATTAAAAAGAACAAGAATGGAAGGGATGTAAGGATTAAACAAAGGGCAGTTGATTTAGATATAAATGTAGATGTGGAGAGGGAATGGATCTGTAAAATTAACGGTAAGCAAGTTATTTATAAGCATAATGGAGAAGAAAGAATAAAAAAAATTTATAATAGAGTAGTTAGGAAAGAAAAAATTGTAAAAATTGGGTATTTAAATATGCAAGGTGGTAGGAGACCAGAAAAGTGGCAGGAATTAAACAAAGCAATTGAAAATGAAGAGCTTGAGGTATTAGCAGTAGTAGAAACACATCTAAGAGAAGAAGAAGAACCTGTTTTGGAAAATTTGGTATGGCAGGGTGTAAATAAAAAAGAGAAAGAAAAAAGGGTGGTGGTATAGGTGTTATATCAAAAAAATATTTAAATACTGTTAAATGCCAAGAACATTTGTGGTTTGAAATAAGGTTGGGAAAACAAAAATGGATGGTGGCTATAGTTTATATAGCTACTGGAGATAGTCAAACAATAATAGAATGGAACAATAGCATATATGAGTGCCTAGTTAAGGATATAAAGAGTTTTAAAGAAAAGGGGAAGAGAATAATGGTTATAAAAGATATGAATGGGCATATTGAAGAAATTGATGATGTAGACCAGTGTTTCCCAACCTGTGATGCGCGTACCATTGGTGGTATGCGAGTTGCTGATACACGAAAAATAATCAATAATGGCGGACATAAAAAAAAAATTAAATCATAAAAATATAGAAACGTTTTTTCCTATAATTCATAAAAAATATTTTAATTAATAATATTATACAGTAAAGTTGTTAATATGTACAGTCGATAATGATCTTTAATGTTAATGATAAAATTGAAAGTATGATTAAGAAATTAGATTTTTGGAAACAGTAATATATATAAGTATCGAAAACAATCAACTTGAAGTATTCGAAACTCTACATATTTTTTTGTTTGAAAATAAGATTAGCCTGTCTCAAGAAATAGCACATTTAACAGGATTAAAATTATCATTCATGGAATATTTTCCAAAACACGAAAACACAAATGATAATTGGATTTCAAACCCCTTCTATGCAGAAAATTTAGAAAAAGCTACATCATTATCAATAAAGGATAAAGAAAATTTAATAGAATTATCATGTGACAGAATTTTACAAGTAGAATTCAAATGACACAATCTAATTAATTCTTGGGTAAACATTAAAGAATATGAACAAATTTCTGAGAAAGCTCTTAAATTATTATTACCGTTTACTAGTACGCAATTAGTAGGAAGAGCTTTTTCTTCATATATTTTTTTAAAAAATAAGTATCGAAACAGATTGAATGCAGCTGTAGACTTAAGAGGTATATCTCACATCTTTGGAACCAAATTTCAAAAAATTATGTTGTTCGAAACAAGCACAAAGATCTCATTAAATTTATTTTATAAAAATATTTGATTATGATAAGAAAATATACTAATTGGTTTTTTATAATTTTATGTTTTTATTAAAACCATTTATTGTAAACGAAATATGACAAAATAGTAGATAAATAATGAGTCGGATCAAGTCAAATCAATCTAAATTATTTAATTTGAAAGAATGTATCAGAAAAGGATCATACCCAGAAATTAGACTCTCATTAATTCTTGATCATCTATTGTGGATTACTAGATGTAAGCTAGTATTTAATTATCAAAATTTTAATCCTATTAACTTCATGCTGAACAATATAAAGAAAACAAGAGATAGCCTGATAACCCCTGAGGTTATTTTTACCATGACTTGGGACATGCTGGATTTATCGTCTCCATGGCCCAACCAATAGCAAGATGAGAAAACAGACTCAAATTCGGAAAAACCAATGAAAGAATAAGAAAACACTTTGAACAAAATATGTACCAAATAACCTTTAATGTAATAATGTAATCTTTAATAAATTATTTTGGAAAAAATATGAAACTTTGAACAAATACATACATATAAATATGTTACAGTGAGTTTATAATTTCAGTGAGTTTATAATCTGGCATGATGTTTAGGCGTGTTTCAATGTAATTTGTCTCATTATGAGATGTGAATACATACATGGTCACCCTATAATACTTATAATGCAAATAAAATAACACACTCGCAATAACAAATTTCATGAAATACAATTATTTTTTACGAAGTGGTAAAATTTAGTGTGATGTACTACCATGTGGTACGCGAGCCAAAAAAGATTGGGAAACGCTGATGTAGACAATAAGAATGGACAGCTTTTGACGAAATTTTGTCAGAGAGTAGATTTGAGCATTGGAAACTTATCTAATATTTATGAGGGACAATATACATGGTCTAGGAATAATATATCCCACACAATAGATTATATATTGGTAGAGAAAGAGGGAATAAATAAAGTACAGAAAATTAAGGTGTTTGATAATGGAGAGTATGTAATAGTGATCATAATTTTGTTGTAATTGAAATGGTTAGTAATGTGATGGAAAATAGGAATAAAAGTAGAAACAATAGTGAAAGATGTGGATGGAGAGTGAATGATAAGAATAAGTTAGAAGAGTATAAAATACAAGTTGAAGAAACCATGAAAGAGTTGATTAAAAATGAGTATGAGGACTGGTGTGATGAAATAGAAAAAGTGGCAAATAGGGTTTTAAGTGAGAATATTCAGAAGAATAAAAGTAATAGAAAAATGAGAGTTAGTAAAAGTGTAAAAGAGAGTAAAAAAGCATGTAGAGAATATAAGTGTGCTATTAAGAACAAAAAAAGTGAAGTGAAAAAGATATTAATGCTAAATGGGAAAAGTACTTGGAAAAAAAGAAGTTAGTTAAAATAGATAATTATAGAGAGAGAATGAAACTAAATAGTAAATTATTGGATGATATTAATAAAAGTGGAAGAGATGGGAGTAAAAAAATTTGGAATTACATTAAAAGGAGAAATTTAGGGGAGAGAGAGATAGTATTACTGGATGAGGAGGGAATAGAGTGTAGCTCTAGAGAGGTATTAAAGAGAATATTGAATAGTTATGTAATGGATATAGCAAAGATGTTAAATGTGAAGGACAGAGGGATAGAAAATATGAAAGCATATAGTAATGGGAATATTACGTTTACAGAAAATGAAGCAAGAGGATTAGATGGATGGGCAGCAGAGATGGTAATGAATTTGGAGCATAGGGTAAAAGTAAAGTTACTATCATGTTTTAATAAGATGGCACAGAAGAGAATTTTTCCGGATAGTTGGAGTAATACAAGAACAAGATTATTATTTAAAGGAAAAGGTAAGGATCATAGAAAGTTAAATAATTATAGACCAATAGCAGTAACATCGGTTTTATATAAAGTTTTTTCATATATGGTGGCTGGAAGAGTTGCAAAATGGATGGAAGAAATAATGTAGTGGGGGAAATGCAAGGAGGTTTTAGGTCAAATAGGCGTATAGGAGATAGTTTATTTGTAGTTACACAACTTATAGATATGAGTGTAAATTCTGGTAGAGTTATTTATGGGTTTTATAGATATAGAGAAGGCATATGATAGAGTGAATAGAAATAGATTATGGATAAGTTTAGCAAATCTGGGAATGGATGAAGCTTTAGTGGGTGTTATTAAAAAATTATATGAAAATAATTACTATACATATCAATTAGGGGATATAGAATCAGTTAAAGTTAAAAATGGGGTGGGACTGAGTCAAGGATGCCCTATGTCACCTATTTTGTTTGTGTTGTATTTGAGTGAAGTGGAGAGAGCAATAGAAAGTCTAGGAAGAGGGATAGAGATACCGTTAACAGGTGGCAAGGGAGTATATACATTGTCCGGTCTTTTTTTTGCGGATGATGTCTTTTTGTGTGCAGAAAGAAGAGAAGATATGGAAGTTATGCTGATGACATGCGCAAGGGTGGGTAAAGATATGGGGACGAAATTTAGTGAAGAAAAATGAAATATAATGATGGTGAATACAGGGGAAAGAGAAGACAAGGATTTCTTATTGGGGGATATAAAGTTAAGTGTGGTGAACAGATATAGTTATTTGGGAATCATCTTGAGTAATAAGAAAAATTTCTTGGATGAATGGGAGAAAAAATTGATAAATGAAGCAAAGAAAAGAAAGGGATTGATAAAGAAATTAACAGTGTTTCATATAATAAATATGATGTAGCTAGAATTGTATGGAAGGGAGTGGCAATAGCAGGGTTAACATATGGCAATGATGCATTATGTGTTAGTAAAGGGGTATTAGATTGCTTAGAAAAAGTACAAAGGGAAGTAGGAAGACATGCATTAGATGCTGAGGTGTGGACAGCAAAAGAGGCAATTCAAGGAGAAATGTGATGGTCAAGTTTTTATAGAGGGATGCAAAAAGCAAATTGAAAATGTTCAGTAGATTGCAGTTTATGGATAATAAAAGAATAGCCAAAATAGTATTTAATTGGGTTACAAGTAAAGGGCAGACAACAAGATGGATGAGAAAGGTAATGTGGTATGCAGATTTGGATAAAGAAGTTATGTCAGTATACTTGTACAAAAGATGGGATGATTGTGTTAAGAGGATTGTTGAGTATTATAGTGGGAAGGAGTGGGATAAAAGAATAGATGCATTAATAAAGAATAGGGAGTTGGAGAGATGGAGAACTAGTATGGAGAGTAAAACAAGTTTAAATATATATAGAAGTAAACAGAACATTGGGTGTGAGTTAATTTATAATAATAGTAAGAAAAGTAGTTTATTGTTTAAGGCTCGAACGGGATCTTTAGCAACAAGGGAATATACACGTAAATGGAAAAATATGGGTGATTTAGTCTGCAAGTTGTGTAAGGAAGGCATAGAAAATATTAGGCATTTGTTACTTCAATGTAAATGTTTGGAAGCAGAAAGGGTACAAATAATGAAGTTATGGAAAGTTAAATATGAACAAAGTGATTATACAGAAAGTGAGTTATTGGTTTTTATGCTAGGTTTGGGAAAAAATAAGGGGGATTTAGATATGAAGGTCATGGAGTTGACGAAGATTATGTTGTGGAAATGGAATGGAGCAGATTATAGGAAAACTTAGGGTGAACAATGGAAGGTAAAGTGGCTAACAGGTTTCTCTGGGCATAGCTGCTGAGAGATTCCTGACTCCATTTAAGAAGTCACATCACATCACATAGAAATGTACCGTTTCACCGGCCTTCATCCAACAAAAGAGGAATTTTTCTACGTTATAAACACAGAAAAGTCCTCACGTTATGTTGGATGGAGGATGCGGTGGCGGCAACAGAAGCCAACACAAAGAGACTTCTTTCTATGATAAAACACAGAAAGAATTCCCGACGGCTGCCGGTTATGGCTTTTTTTCTATGCTAAAAGTAAAGAGAAAGAAATGCCTAGATTGGCTGCCGTAGTTGTCGATTTTGTTCATCATTTTCTCATAATAGTAGAATATCTATTTTCTCTGTAGTTTCGTGTGAGTGTATTTGAAGGAGCAGTAGTTTTTTTAAATTTGATATCACGTCTATTTTTTTAATGTGTTGTAACTTACTTTACTGTTGTAAGTTTAGTAATAATGTCCTGAAGATTCCATTACGAAGGGGTAACCCTCAAAAATTGCTTTTAAGGGTGCAAAAGGGAAAAAAATTTAAAGGATCACACCAAAAGTACCATTTTCGCAAGAATTCGTTCGTGACCAGTTACTTTTGCTATATAATATATATATATATACGCACAAACAAAAACAACCCACTATCTAATTATTAGTAATTACTTGTCCGAAAAATAAAATTAGTCGGGTATTATTATTTTTTTTTTGTTACATTTATTATTTCAAAATAAGATTAGTTTTTATATCTACACACTAACAAAAACAACCCAGTTCCAGATTAATTACTGTCTTCAAAAAGAAAAAAAGCAAATTCAACGGGGTTTGATTTTTTCAATGGAGTCTTTGAATTACGGTTTGTTTGTTTTTATATATACACAAGATTTACCAAAAAAAAAAAGAAACCCACTTTCTGATTAATTACTGTCAAAAGAAATGCAAATTAGTTGGCTATCACTTTTCAATTTAATATTTCAATAACGGTACCCTTTTTATATAGACAGACTTAACAAAAACAACCCACCTTCTGATTCATTAGTGTCCCCCCCAAAAAAAAAAAAGGAAATTAGTCTGGAATCATTTTTCAATCGAGTCTTTCAATGACGGTCCTTACTAATAGTAGTCGGGTATCAATTCTAAATTGTAGTATATAAATTACGTTACTTTTGATAGATTTAGAATTACGTCTTGCTTTTTTAATAAAATGATTGATTTACTCTTGACCAAAAATACTGTAACTTCAAAAAAAGACACACATAAAGTCCCAAAAAAAATGAGAAAAAGCCCCATAACTTTAAAGACACACACACACACAAACTAAAAAACAATCTAAGATTAATAAACATTGACTTATTACGTCTTGCTTTTGAATCAAATTATTGATTTACTCTTGCAAAAAAAAGACCATAACTTTAAAAAGACACACCTAAAGTCCAAAAAAAAAAATTTGAAAAAGCCCCATAACTTTAAAGACACACACACAAACTCAAAAACAAGATAAGATTAATAAACATTTACTTATTACGTCTCGCTTTTGAATAAAATTATTGATTTACTCTTGCAAAAAAAAAAAGACTGTAACTTTAAAAAGACACACGTAAAGTCAAAAAAAAAAAAATTAGAAAAACACCAACTTTAAAGACACACACACACAAACTCAAAAACAAAATAAGATTAATAAACATTTACAAAAATGAAAAAAACTAATATCATATAATAGTATTAGTTAGTAGAATATTTTATTACAAATCTAAGAAATCAGATCTTTTTAGATCAAATCGATCATTTAGGTCCGGCCCGGAATCGTTATATGCATATGTTTTTGATTAGCATCAACGCCATCCTGTGGTGAACACCAGGGATGAGAAAACAACCAATATTTTTTTAGCTCCAAAATTTTTACAATACTTAGGTATTCATTGCTAGGTAAAAATCTAATTTAAACATTTTTAATATTCTTCGTCAAGATAATTTTTCAAATTTTTGTAACTTTTCCATCTTTACTGAGGTTTAATATCTTCTGATACACAATAAACTTTCCCATAATTCGCGAATAACTTAATTATTTCACAAATAAATTCAGAAAACTTTTTGTATGTCCAGCATACCTTAATTACTAACTTAGAATATTTTTAAAAAATATGATACAAATCATATCGGCAAATGGTCTTAATTTTGATCTTTTTTAAAAAAAAATTCCAGCTTGAAATTATTTTTAATATTTCCTCAGAAAGAAATATTTTAGCGTTCCAAAATAATTGTTTGGACAAATTTAAAGGTTTTTTTTTCTTTTAAAAGCATTTTTCATCATAATTTAAAATAAGTTTTATTTTTTCATAAAATATTTTATATCATTCCATTTTTGATGAAAATCTTGTATTTCTTCGTAAAGTTCTTTTAATAAAATTCAGTTGTAAACTAACACGACTTATCAGAATAGGCAAAATTATACGCTTTATATGATAATAACACTTGAATTTTTTCCTCAATCCTTTTATATTCAGTGATGACTTTCCCATGTCTAAGTTGATGACAAATTGGATAAAGTAGATCGGTAAGTAGGAAATATTTATTTTTTTAGCCTTGCATATCTATATCACAACCTTATAACAATAAATTACTGTACTTGTAGAATTTTTTTTAAAAAATGATAAAATTGACTATTAAGCTATTAATTAATTTACCGAGGTTGTAAAAATCCTGACGATGGTATCACGGTATAATAGGATAACAGTGACCTTGGAATTACTGCACAGCTCTTTTATAGCTGTCCAAAATACAGATTTTCATTGGTCAATTTCAACAATGCTTGCTTCATAATCCCAGGAACAGAATGCCAGATTAAATTTAAAACTAATAATAATTTATTAAATATTTATTTTTATTATATTATTCAATTCTTAATTAATTTTCACATTTTATTTACATTCAATAAGTACTTCAAAATAAATTTAAAAATCATATTTTAATATTTATTACCATTTCTACCTTTATTTTAAACCTAATGTATTTATTTTCAACACAAAACATGAATCTAATTTCATCTATTATATATATTTTTAAAACCTAATCTAATATTTATAACAGATGACATCATTTTATTTTCAACACAGGTGTGAATTTTACATCACGTGATTTATAAAATTAAATGAGACGCTAATAATTTAAATGAAACTAAAATAAATATTTTAATTTATAAAATATTACATCAATCAATATTATATCACAATTTTAAAATAATTATTTTAATATTATAAGATCAAAAATACACTTTTCTCCCTACATTATTATTTTTAATTAAATAATTTAACATATAACCATTAAATACAATTATTATTATTAAATAATCTGTTCGTTTAACTTTACATTACTTTTAAAATTTACCCTATTTATTTATTTATAAGACTTATTAAATCAATATTTATTCTGGCCAGTTCTCCCAATCATACAATCTTATAATGATTTTTAACTAACTACTTTCTTACAAATACCAACACAATATTATACATCAATTATTTTACTTGCCTTAACTAAATTATTCAAAGATCATCAACACATAACATACATCATCCCCTTACTTAACTTTAAAATTTTCCAATACATTGATAGAAATAATCCATTCTAACCTAAACAAAAGGGTACAATATATATATATAACCTCTTTTTACTCTCCATACTAGTTCTTCATCTCTTCAACTCCCTATTCTTTATTAATGCATCTATTCTTCTATCCCATTCCTTACCACTATAACACTCAACAATTCTCCTAACACAATCATCCCATATTTTGTACAAGTATACTGATATAAATTCTTTATCCAAAGCTTCTGCATACCACATTACCTTTCTCACCCCATCTTGTTACCTGCCCTTTATTCATAACCCAATCAAATACTATTTTGGCTATTCTTTTATTATCCATAAACTGCAATCTACCAAACATTTTCATTTTGCTTTTTGCATCCCTCATAAAAACTTGACCATCTCATTTCTCCTTGAATTGCTTCCTTTGCCGTTCACACATCTGCATCTAATTCATGTCTTCCTACTTCTACATGTACTTTTTCCAAGTAATCTAATATTCTTTTACTAACACATAACGCATCATTACCATATAGTAATCCTGCTACTGCCATTCCCTTCCATACAATTATAGCTACAGCATATTTATTATATGAAAACACTGTTAATTTCTTTGTCAATTCCTTTCTTTTCTAGATTCATTAAATAGCTTTAGTGGCACCTTCAACTGACTGATGTTTTTCACACATGTAGATCTGGTATATATATATGTTTATTAAAATTTTCCTCATGAAATGTATTTTATGGTAACATATAAGCTATTTATAGGGTGCTAAGTTCAAATCAAAATAAAAGTTTGAATAGATTTAAGTAAATTACTTAGTATACAAGCAAAATTCATTCATCAAGTCTTATAAACAGAGATTATTTTATTTTGGTGTCAGTTTAGTAAAGTTATAATAAATCAGAAACAGTCCTATTTGAGAATTTATTTGTTAAAAATATTTTACAAATTTAAAGATTGAAAAGAAAGGGAGCTAGAATTTATAAAGTTAACTTCTTAAAAGTGACTAATAAAAATCGTATCTTTATAAAAGTGAATTATAATGCTATAATTTATTAAAAGCCAATTGTCTAAGAAAAAGATCAAGAATCAATAAAAGTATTAAGCAATTGGTTCAGATAGAATTTTATATGTGTGTATAAGCACATATGTGTAGAATATATTAGAAACTTTTTAATTATAGAATTAATTAATAATCAATAGAAATAGTACGTGATCTCAATGGAAAGCTCTTAGAGAATTATTATTTTATTTCAATATCTCATACATAGTAGGCAATTCCCATTCAAAATTCTGGGTTTAAAGTTAAGTTGCTATGCATTCTTTATTTTTTTATTAAAAATAATCATTTTATTCTTTCAGGGGGATTTCCAGGAGTGGGAAAAGTTTTAACAAAACCACGTGATGTCAGTAATATTGTGAATAAATAATTTGTAAAACAATAGCAATCAAACAATCAAAATTGAGTTATAATTAGATTAGCAAGTAGATCATTCAGGAATTGAGGGAGTGGTCCAGACAATATAAAAACTCAACCCATCCTTAAGGAGGGGCTCTCTTCATCATCAAATCTAGAAGAACCTCGTCAGGTTAAATTATCTTCTTTTTTTTAATACTAAAAATTTAAGTTTTTTCACTGTTTTTCTGGTTCTTTTTCTGAATGAGAAACTTAGTCAAAATTATTAATATTGTAAGACATGATTAGTGAGTAAATTTTTTCTATTGGGCATATATTTGTTTCTTCTGAAGTTAACTAATTTCATGATTTCTTTCTATACAACTAAGCAGTTTTGGCAATTAGCAAACAATGAAACGTCGACCGCAGAGAAAATTTGGTTGTTTTACAATAGTGTGTTGCTGGAGGGCAGTCTCGGTTTGTAAACAAAGATAAATATAATGTTGCCGGGCCGAGTTTCTTTTCTTTTTTTTTTTTGGTTGGCTTTGGTTTTTTGATTTTTTTTTGTTTATCACATTTATAAAAGTAATATCAAATCAAATTTTTTGTTTAAACACGACCAAAACAAAAAAACAAAAATAAACAAATGCATAAACAAAAAAATTACAAATAAATGAATTTACAAAAAAAAAGTACATTTTTTTGGCTTTTGATTCTTTTTTTCTATTATTTATATTTTCAAAGGGGACGGGGTTTTTTTTTTTTTACCGTCTACGTATTTTTTTTTTCAGCTCGCAGTTGTTGTCGCACGAAACGTGACTTAGAGCGTGATTTGATGGGAAGCGCGCTTTGAACTACATTTGGCCCATTTTTTCAGCAGGAAATGGGGGCTAGGGAAGCATGAGACTCTGCTGATAATTGTTAGTAGACCTTCCTAAAAGATGCGAGATGGAGGGGGAGGTGGTCTTAATGAATATTAAAATAGTTTCGACAATCGTAATTCCAGCCACCCTCAGACAATACTCTAAACAAAAGTGAAATATGATCGCTAGTCCGAAATGCATAGCCCGAATCTGAGCCGTAAGCTGACACGATAGCTTTTGCGGCAAGATTGGCTAAATGTTCACGTTTCTGTGCATTGGCATAGAAATAAACACAGTCAGCCGGTGCCCTCCCCCGTATCAACGGACTATTTCTAGGCTTACGCGTTAGAAATAGAACGTTAGATGGCGGCGGAGGCGGCCACCTAAATGGCATATTTCTGTGCGCTAGCATAGAAATAACACGCTATTGTAAAACAACCTAAAATTTTGCTTAAGGAAAATTGAAGAAACACTGAATTTTGTGAATCTTTATTTCAAATTTTTACTTATTAAAATGGATGAATCGGATTATTTGTACCATCAAAAATTCAGAAAGAAAATAATTCTAATTTTATTAAAAATAAGTGTGGAACTGAATTCTGATGCTGTTATATGTTAAATCCCATTTAAAATACTAATGTATCATTGTGGAATCAAAGTGATAATTTGTCAATGAAAAATGGACTCATGTAGAAAAGAAATATAATTATTACCTCAATCAATATGCTACCAATCTCTGACAAAATGGAATATAATGAGAATTTATGGAGAAAATACATGGTTCAGTGGACTTCTCTCAACAGAGACACCTTAACCCAATGTATGTTTTAAAACAGAATTAGAAAAAGCTAATTATCTTCCAATATTAAATATAATCTAATTAAAGAAACCCAAAAATGAATAAAGAACTTAATTGGAAATGGAAATTATTAGTTTAAATTGCAAGGATTACCAATTTTAAAAGTGATTCGATAAATAAAGACCTTTGGATTAATATTTTATGTCTTAAAAATGGATTATGTGCTAAAATTTCCAACAAAATGTGAAATCTTGAAGACTAATTCATGAAAAATTATTAAAGTTTTCCAATGGATTATGTAATTAAATATGTGTACACCAAACAAAACAAAACACAAAACTAAGATCTGCAGCTTCAAAAATATATAAAATACTCAGAGGAAGATTTAAGAGGGATTGTTTAAGTATAATTTTTATTCGTTATTTTATATATATATATATTTATCTAAGTGTATTAGCAAAAGAGTTAGTTATGTGCTTAAATTTAAATTTAACCAATATTTAAAGTTTTTCTTAGTTTGAGTAATATAATTTTTTTTTTAAAAAAAAAAAAAGTCTTATTTAACTATTAAATGTATGCTTTACCCTTAATTGGAAGAATTGAGAGATATAAAAAGTGTTTCTTATACGAGGTATAATTTTAAACATCAGGTACTATTAAATATTTATGCTAATAATTATATTTAAGATGGAATGCATGTTATGACAGCGCATTTGCAAACGATGTGCATTTCTTATTTTTTTTTATTATTATTACTAAAGTTAAGATAAGTTAGATATAAGCTGATTTATGCTTAGAAAATTGTTGGCTCATGTGTCAGTACAATATTTCGTGGAGGTAGTATATGGGTAAATTTCCATATAGGTGTGCAAATTGCTATGAGACCATTGTTTACGTGGTTGGTTAGAGAATCACCACCTAGCCATTGAAGTTGTAGCTTAGCTCACTCACTAAAATATTTAGTAAAATTTTATGAAGTATTTAAAAGTAGTGGATGAGTTTCCCACTTGGTAATTTTATACACCATAAGATGATTTTTTTATTGATAGCCAGAGTATGCTGGGCATACCCATTTATCCCTGTATGACTAGCAATGAATCCTAGCATACTTTAGCTTTCATGAAAAGATATTTTTCTCTTATTCGGATCTTTGCCAACCCTCATATATTGATGCTAACTTCATTTCCTTAAGGGTATACATTATTTAAGGTACAGTAAAGTATAAGTTATGAATGTTATTTACAGGGTTCCAAAATTAATTTGATGTTTCTAGATGAGTGTGGATTTGAATGTGCGACCTGTTGTACTGAGGCACTGCATTGCTTAAATGGTTATGTAAATAATATGAGCCAGGAATTATGATAAATTTAAATATTGAATTTGAGAACTAAAGCATGTGGAATAGTGGTGATAAGCAATACGTATCATAGTTTCTAATTTACAGCCAGCTGAGAACTTCACTGGAATGGTAAGCAAATAAAAATATTATGCTATAGAGACATGGATATATGATTTGCATGTGTATAAAAGAAAGTGATCGATCTGAATACCGATTCTTAAACACTGGAATAGTAGTTTAATATATGTGAGGGTAAGCAATGCGGTAAAATATCTTAAAAGTTAAAAGCATATCATTAAGGCATATTTAGTTGAGCTAATTTATATATAAGTCAATAGCTCATTGGTATATGAATTATTAATATTCAAAATTTTAAAATAAATTATTTATTGGAAATCGTAAAATATATTGAGAAAGTTCAAATTTATTATATTTAAATATTACGGGATTGTTAAAGAAAATAATATAATCATTTATTTTAAATATCAAGTTAATCCATAGCAATTGTAGTCCCCAGTTCATTAATAATTGAATACTATTTTATTATCTTATAATTTAACAAAATCAGCTGTCCGTTTGGTTTTATAATTTTTGTTATATAGGGTAAAATTGACTGTTAGCAGCCATAACATTGCGCCCCCTATTTTTAAAAAACTGAACTATATTTTTTTCGTACTAAGTGTATCTAACTATAAATGTTTTTACATAAAGGTTAATAATAAAAAAAAATAAACTTACATTTTTATGCGTAGTTTTGAGCTATGCACACGAGGAAATTCACGAAAATGGTGTCATGTTCGTGCATACCCCTAAATGCAAATTCCTGCAGGTAGGATGTATGAAAAAAGTACGATTCATTGATCTCCACTATCCGTGGTTCGAACTACGTTATTCTTACTATGCAATTGTAAAGTATATCTAACTATAAATGTATTTTTTACATGAAGGTTAATAAATCAAATTTTTTAAAAAACTGACATTTTTATGAGCAATTTTGCGCTAAGAAATGTGTCAAAATTATGAACTACTTTTGCCACGTGTAATTTTTGCAGACAGAATTTCTATCACTTCTTCGGTTCCCAAAATGAAATTTTAAATGTTATGGCTGTTCTGGAAGAAAACTGGAATACATGTCATCTGCTTGAACAATTTCAAACTCCGGAATAAGAAGTGGGTCATTTTTTTCCGAAGCCATCTGTCTTTGAAAACCATTGTTGATATAATGTTTTGTTGGGCGAATAATTTGCCAATGCACTTTATTGTTCGCGAGACTGAGGTTAGCGAGCGAATAGTCATAAACTGGTGTCATTTTTGCCAGGAAGAATGTGTTACATATTTCGACAGAAATCTAGCACTTGTCGGCAGATTTGATGACAACGGTAAACCACGGATAAAGGAGATCGATGAATCATACTTCTTTCATCCATCCTACCTGCAGGAATTTGCATTTAGGGGTATGCACGAACATGACACCGTTTTCATGAATTTCCTCATATGCATAGTTCAAAACTACACATAAAAATGTAAGTTTATTTTTTCTATTATTAACCTTTATGTAAAAACATTTATAGTTAGATATATTTTATTTATAGTTAGATACACTTAGTACAAAAAAAATATAGTTCAATCAGTTTTACCGTTATATGGTTCAAGAACAGGGGAAACTATGAGGAACTTTGTAAATATTGTAAATATTTTTTTGTGTTTATCTTTATGAATAAAATTATTTTTTAAAAATAAACTCTTTGTCTATGTCTCCATGTTTTGTGTTTCAATAAATCCTGGATATCCAATCATACATCAATTCAATATTACTTAAATTTTAAGCACAATTTAATTTGTTATATTAAACCAGATAAAAATTATTTAAAATAGTTTCATAAAACTTTATGGCTAAAAAAAAACAACAACATTAAGACGAGAGAAAGTTATTTTAACAATGCAAAATTTAAATAGTAACTACAGAAGGTCAGTCTCATAATTTAGCAATATTAGAATTATAGTTATAGTAGGCAGTAGGGTTGTTGTGTGATATAGAGTGCAGTGGTTGGACATAAAATCCTTTATCCATCCACCGGATTCAAGTACTTTCCCAGGTGAACTTGTTAATCAAAATTCCTTTAATTATAAAAGTGTTTATAGTACTTTATTTCAAAATTCATATTCAAAATTTGATCTCAATTACTGGGAAATTAGAGGAAGTGGATATTGGCTATGTTAGATTCAGCCAAGGTCAACTATGGGTATAATCATTGGGATAGTATTTATTTATCCCCAATAATTCGTAACAGTGTATAAAATCTCATACCTTGATATTCTGAAGCCCTGAGAAAAGATTGTCGTAGGGGAGAAGAGAGCTAGCCAAAATGGAAAGTTAATCTGAAAACCGAGGGAGAGAAATGAGTATGAGTTACTAATGTTCATAAAGATGATTAAGAATGAGAGTATGAGAGAAAGGATGGATTCAGAGGATGACAATGGGCATAGAAATCGGTTTTTTGTTTTTTTTAATTTTAATTGTGGCTTTGATGTTAATGGATGGGAATGCGTTGAGAGATGTAAAGTATAGTGGGGAGTGGAGTTTAAATTTTCCTCCTCTCCAATAAATATAAGCATTTACGAGATTATTATTAACATTTTGAATAATGCTCTCAATGTTTTATTCGTTTAGTAATTAATGGTTTATTAACCCATTCATTAGATATTGTTGTAAATTATTAAGTAATTATGGATAAACAATATTTAGTATAGGAAAATGTTATCAAAGTTACAATTTGGTGCCCTGGCAATTATTATTATGCTGCCTACCGCCATCGATCCTGAGATGAGTGAGGGGTGCAATACTGTCGGTCTGTTTTTTTATATATATCTCTCTCTCAATATGTAATAGGTTAGAATATATATATATCATCTTCATGTGCGCATTACTGAAAACTTATTGAAATAATATCATCATCTTTGACATTTAATATCAAAATATTTCAAATTTCATCTACCAGTTCTTGTGGATTTAAAAAATTAGGGAACCTACATAAAATATTTTAGTTGTCACATTGCATTGCCAATACACTTTTATTGAATACAAATATATTAAATATTGATTTTAAAATTTTATCCAAACAAACATTAAAACAAGTAAACATACAGATTCTAATTTGTTTAATGGAACAAACAAAAAAACTGAGATTCTGACTTCAATAAACATTTAATAAAAATATAGTCTATTTTTGTTTTGAATCAGTAAATTTAAGAGAAATATATAGTGAATACGTCTACACCTACTAATATATGTGTGTTCTCTACATTATTCTATTTTTTAAAGATCATTTTTATTGATGTGATGCACTGTGACTTCTTATACGGAGTCAGGAATCTCTCAGCAACTATGCCCAGAGAAACCTGTTAGCCATCTTCCCATTCCATTCCCCACCCTACATTTTCCCATAATCTGCTCCATCCCATTTCCACAACATAATCTTTGTCAATTCCATGACCTTCATATCTAAACCCCCTTATCTTTTTCTAAACCCAGCATAAAAACCAATAACTCACTTTCTGTGTAATCACTTTGTTTATAATTATTCTTCCATAACTTCATTATTTGTATCCTTTCTGCTTTTAAGCATTTACATTGAATTAACAGATATATTTTCTATGCCTTCCTTACACAATTTGCAGACTAAATGACCCATATTTTTCCATTTACGTGTATATTCTCTTGTTGCTAAACATCCCATTTAGGCCTTAAACAATAAACTACTTTCCTTGCTATTATCACAGATTAATTGGCACCCAATGTTCCATTTACTTTTATATATATTTAAACTCTTTTTGTTGATGTGATGTGATGTACTGTGACTTCTTAAACGGAGTCAGAAATCTCAGCAATTATTCCCAGAGAAACCTGTTAGCCACTTTATTTTCCATTCCCCACTCTTCCCATATTCTACTCCATCCCATTTCCACAACACAATCTTTGTCAATTCCATGACCTTCATATCTAAACCCCCTTACCTTTTCCCAAACCCAGCATAAAAACCAATAATCCACTTTCTGTATAATCCCTTTTTTCATATTTATTCTTCCATAATTTCATTATTTGTACCCTTTCTGTTTTCAAGCATTTACATTCAATTAACAGATGCCTACTATTTTCTATTCCTTCCTTACACAATTTACAGACTAAATCACCCATATTTTTCCATTTACATGTATATTCTCTTGTTGCTAAAGATCCCGTTCGAGCCTTAAACAATAAACTACTTTCCTTACTATTATCATATATTAATTCGCACCTAATATTCTGTTTACTTCTATATATATTTAAACTCTTTTTACTCTCCATACTAGTTCTCCATCTCTAACTCCCCATTCTTTATTAATAAATCTATTTTATCCCATTCCTTACCACTATAACACTCAACAATCCTCCTAACACAATCATCCCATTGTTTGTACAAATATACTGATATAAAATCTTTATCCAAATCTTTTGCATACTGCATTACTTTTCTCACCCATCTTGTTGCCTGTCCTTTACTCATAACCCAATTAAATACTTTTTTGGCTATTCTTTTATTATCATAAACTGCAATCTACCAAACATTTTCATTTTACTTTTTGCATCTCTCATATAAAAACTTGACCTTCCCATTTGTCCTTCAATTGCCCGTCTCCCTTGCTGTCCATACATTTGCATCCAATGCATGTCTTCCTACTTCCCCTTGTACTTTTTCTCAGTAATCTAATATCCCTTTACTAACACATAATGCATCATTATCATAGGTTAACCCTGCTACTGCAACTCCCTTCCATATAATTCTAGCTACATCATATTTATTATAGGAAAGCACTTAATTTCTTTATCAATCCCTTTCTTTTCATTGCTTCATTGATTTTTTTTTTCTCCCATTCATCCAAATAATTTTTCTCATTACTTAAGATAATTATCAAATAACTATATCTATTCACCACACTTAACTTTATATCTCCCAATAAAAATTCTACATCTTCTCTTTCCCCAGTATTAACCATCATTATATTTGATTTTTCTTCAATAAATTTAATCCCAATCTCTTTACCCATCCTTGCACATGTCCTCAACATAACTTCCATATCTTTTCTTCTTTCTGCAGACAAAAATATATCATCCACAAAAAAAAGACCTGACAAAATATATACTCCCTTACCACCTATTAACGGTATCTATCCCTCTTCCTAATCTTTCTATTGCTCTTTCCATTTCACTCAAATACAACAAAAACAAAATAGGTGATATGAGATGAGATGATGCACTGTGACTTCTCCTTTTTCGGAGTCAAGAATCTCTCAGCTACCATGCCCAGAGAAACCTGTTAGTCACTTTACCTTTCCATTCCCACCCTAAGTTATTCCCAAATTCTTCTCTATCCGGTTTCATACCAATTCCACAACATAATATTTGTCAACTCCATGGCCTCTGTATTAGTAAATGCTGCCTCCAAATGGACAGAATGTAAACTTGTAAAAAATATAATTGCTTAAGAAACTATATGCACTCTAAGGGACATTTTTATGTATCAGAAGAATTCAAGGCCTTTTTGGAAGACGGGGAATACGACATGTATTAGCACCACCATAGACCCAGAATCAAATGTAATGGTAGAAAATACAGAGCAATAATTGAAGTTAGCGGTAAATAGATTTAATTATTCAAACATTAGAGAAGCACTAGATGTAGTAATGCTGCATCAACACATCATTCCATTCATAGCCACTGGTAAATTACTGGCAGAATTATTGATGGGAATAAAATTGAAAAACAAACTATCCATCCTCCTGTTGAAGAAGAAACAACTAACAAGAATTCAAGAAAACAGCTAGCCTAGTGGAGAAAGGTGTGGATAAGAGATAACGTATGAAATTTTGGATTGAGGCCAAATAAAAAAAGTAATTTCAAACCACATCATAGAAGTTCAAATCTCTACAGGAATAAGCTACAGACATCATGTAAACCATATTAGAAAAAACAGGGTTGAAGCAATTATAGACCTAAATGTTGGAAGTTGTGAAAAACCAACCAAAACTAAAAAAACTACCCAACAAGTTTGTGCAGATTCATAGAGTGACTGATACTGAATCAGATGAACCTAATATTACAGCTCAACCAAGTGCTACAGAATGTCAGAATACTAAAAGACTGACGTCATTACCAACCCAACCTATCTAAAGAACTATATTTGCTACTCCAGAGAAAATTAAAATAAACAGACTGCAGAGTTTCTCAGGAGTAGGAGAGGTAGCGCTGTGTGTCAAAGAAGACAAATAAACAAATAGAAATGGATTGAGCAGGCGATTATGAACTGATCAATAATAGAAGAGTAGAAGTTTTCTCTAAGGACAGTATGTGGACTATAAATACTTGTTAAGTAATTAACCTAGTCTTCTTTTGGCATCAACATGCATCCAGCTTAGTGGACTTCAATCCTATAGCATTTACCTTAGTAAAATACCCACTGAAGGAAAGAATAGGGATGTAGATATTAAAGAGGCCACTACAAACTACATTATAATTTTTGTATGCTGTATGGCTCTAATTGTAACTAGTTAATATTACTCTAATTGTTTTCAACTGTAATAAAATGTGCTATAATTACGTGTACCTAAATTGCCATACATATATTAGTGTATAAATGCTATCAATTCCAATTGTGTAAATTAATGTTTAATGTTATTAAATAAAAAATAACTAAATGTGCATTTTTTATTGTGCTAGATTAATAATCAATATATAGCAACTTCCATGTGCCTTACCATTTTATAATTTAAATAATCTTTTGTGAATGTTAATTGTTGATATTGCTGGTGATATTTGATAGAAAGCAACTTTAATCTTATCATGGAAAATTAAATGTACCTAGCAACTTTAATCTTATCATGGAAAATTAAATGTACCTAAACCAACTTAAAATATTTCTTTTAATTTTTCAAATACTTAGAACCTCAGATTGAATTGAGTTTGTAATAGAAGGTAAATTATTTTCTGTAAGAATTAAAAAATAAAATAGTTTTAAAGCTGTAAGAGTAAATTATATTGAGAAAAATAAACTACATTTGAACCTTTAACTAACATTAAAAAAATTTCTAACTTACAAGAGCTTTTTTAATCTTTAAAAAAAAAAAAAACATTAGTACATATAAAAATATTTTATTTTTATTAATAAAAATATTATTAAAATGATTAAAAATATATTTAAAATGAAAAATAAGCTTTCCTATTAAATTAAAATGGACTTTTCATCTTGACAAACAAGTGAAAAGTTCTCATAGTGAATGAATTCAGAGCTTTACTTATTCCCTAATTAAACCTAATGTGTAGAAACAAATATGAAAATCAATTCCTAGTTTCATAATCATTTGATATAAACCTTAAACAGAACAAATTACTTATATATTAGTTATGAACAAAACCATTATAAACAAAATAATATATGCAACATTAAGTTGTTTAAAAAAAAATTTTTTTTTTCTAAATGGTTTGCCCTTTCCAATTTGACTTGTATTTTGTGTAGATTTGAAATGTGACACGGGCTGCTTATCAAGTATTTATTTATGGTCAGTCTATAATCTGCAAATACAGAATTGATAATTTGATTTTAATATTACAATTGAGTAACTTATGGAAGGAAGCACTTCTTTTTTGAGTTACATTCTTCAAAACTTCAGTCTAAACTCTCTATATGGTATGTAATTTATAAGCAATAAGTTTAAAGTCTTCATAAAAAACAATTTTAGAAAAAGTTTTATTAACTTTCCTCATTATATATACTTTTCTTTCCAATAGTATGAACTATTCCCTATATAGTAATGAGTTTAAGTTATTCTTAACTATAGATAATTGTAAGCAATTAATTTATTTCATCTGAAACTGGTCATATCATCTATAGTGTGTGTTTGTAAAAAAAAGGAAATTATAGAACAAAGCACATATAGTGTGTCCAATTCTCTTTCAAGTCATCAGTGATTGTCTATTTCTAAATCCACTAGATTGTTGAAAATCTTTGCAATAAAAATTATTTATTCAGTACCATTTGATTTTACAATCTTAATCTGCTGGTGTATCCCCTCGCTCTTTGATATGTGATTTTAGAAAAAAAAACTTTATTTCTACCCACAATTTCTTATTAAGTGCCCTTTATGTCACAATCACTACATTTCTTGGTTTTGGTCAACAACTCTGCAGCAGCAGCATTTCAACTTTTCCATTTTTGGAAGATCCAAATATTATTATTTTTTGAATGATATTATGATGAACTCTTCAAAGCTTCACATATGTTAGAATACTATAGATAACTACTAATATAATTTGTCATTGTTTAATCCCCAAATAGTTATTTTAGTAGTGTTTCCTCTAGATATATATCACGTAGCAATTTTTTGCCAATTCTCTCAATGATGCATTATATTCATGCAACTTATTTCCTCTTGCGTGATAGCACTATTAAAAATAAAATATGACAATTTGTTTAGCTATTTTTAGCTAAAAATAATTACCCAGCCATTCAGTTATGTCACTAAAGTTTTCCAGTACCTCAGATTTGCACAAATGATTTTCTACCTCTATCACCTTCTTGCATGCTAAACATAACAATGTAGCTATTTTTATACAATTATTTTTTGTAGGATTTATGAAAAAACATTTTGTACTTGACCTAAAGAGGCCAATCAAAGAGGATTGCTGGTGTCAGTTATCAAATTTGATATCTTCTGATCTATTTTTAATATAGTCGATTAAATGTTTATAGTTTGTTACAACTATCTTACTCCAGTACTTTATTCAATGATGTGTAACCCCCCCCCCCTTTTATCTATTGATTATATCAATTTAATTGCTGATCAATGATTTTCTCCTCATATTGTGATTTCAAATTGACTATGCCAATTTCATTTTTGTGTTTATTTTCAAAAATACATGTAGACATGATCCTTATCATAGACAAGCCATTAATATAATTTATTAACATAATCATGACAAAGGTCAAAGTTTAGAACATTTAATTTAGAAGAAAAAAATTTAAATACAAGAGTACAAGTATGTAGTTATATATAATATACAAGAAACTACAAGACTAAATATTTTATGTAATATTTTGAGATTACCTCTCAAAGTATACAAGTATGTGGTTATGAAAATATTTCCAGTGCATACTGCTATTTGAAATAAATATCAAATCATCTCAAATGTTAAGAAATTTTCAGTTAAGCTCTCTGTGAATAAACATATTAGAATCTGCATCTCAAAACAGTTAGTTCAAAAAGATAACTTTTTGAATTAGCTGTTTTGAGATGCAGGCTCTAATATGTTTATTTTATGAATTAGCTGTTTTGAGATGTGGGCTCTAATATGTTTATTCACAGAGAGGGTAACTGAAAATTTCTTAACATTTGACATGATTTGATATAAATATGTGGCTATATATAATACATAAGGTATCACAATGCTAAATACTTTATGAAGCATTTTTAGATTAACTCATTGCAACTATCTATATATAACTGAAGTATACTGTAGTTAAAGCATATTATAATTAAAGACAAAGAAGGTTATCTCTTTCCTCTTTTTATCTAGAAGATTGCCTGCAATGATTTTGATAGAAGAAATAAATTTTCAATCAATAATTTTTTTTATTTCAAAGTATTTTTAACCTGATTGGCATATGCATTTGGAAAGTATGAAATTTCTTTTGTTGTTAATCTTGTGAATGATGATTTAAATACTGATCATTATGTAATATACAAAAAATTAGTCTTAAATATTTTATGTAATGTTTTCAGATTAATTCATTGCAACTGTCTATATATAGTTGAAGTGTCCTCAGCTACAGTATAATACCAATACATTATAAGGACAAAAGAGGATAACTTTTTAACTTTTTCTTTCCTTTTTATCTAGAGGTTTGTAATGCTTTTGCTAGAAGAAATGAATTTTCAATCATTCATAAATTTATTTCTAAATATTTTTAAACCTGATTGACATTCAATATTAATATAAAACCTACAGTCTGTTAGTTGATATTCTTTTAAGATTTTTTCTTTTTTCTCTTAGAGGTTGTTGCATCATGTTAAAAACTCAATAATAGTGTCACAGCTGAGACCAGACATCCATGTATATGTTATAATCAGCAAATTTTTTTTAGCACTTTAATGAAAAAATTCCAGTCTACAAAAGTGTTAGGGTGTCTCTTGGATTACTTTATGCACCACAGTGCACACAGAATGAATGTTTTGGATGGACCTTCACAAAAAATATCTGTAGAAAAGAATTCAAATAAATGATGATTTTATTTTTTATTCTTCAAAGTGCTTGAAACAATTCACAAATATAATCAAAACAGGGACATATGAAAAATAAATGATGTTCTGCTTTGTGTTCCAAGAGAGCAGAGATGCATACAGAATGAGAGTTTTGGCATGGATTTTCACAAAAAGTACTTTTAGAAAAGGTTTCAAATAAATGATGATTTTAGTCTTATTATTATTCAAAAATACTTGGATTAATTCTTGAATGTAATCAAAACTGGGACATGTGAAAAAAGTACCTTTAAAAAATGATTAAATAAATGATGATTTTAGTCTTTTATTCTTGAAAACTGGGGCATGTAAAAAATATATGACCTTGTACTTCAGGCTCTTTGTGGCAAAAAGAACAGAAATCAGCTGCATTTTGAATCTGAAAAAATACAAGATAGAAATGTTTATTTTTAAGAGAAAATCAACATATTGAGAGATTAGAATTAAATTTATGGGAGAACTGTTTATTTGTTATATTATGTATGGGTTTATGGTTATACACTGAAGACAAATATAGTAATGCATAAACTTCCCAATAGTTGAATTTGTTTTTGGAGGACAGAAAACAAAGTTTTGGATGAACAATAGGTGTACAAGTAAAGTTCTCAAATATCCTTTTAAATTCTGAATGTGCAGATTGTGCAATCCCAGACCATTTTGTGAATGAACACTGAAGTTGTTTTAGTGAGTCTGATGCTGTTAAAGTGAGTAGATATGATTGGAAAATGCTTTATTATACAATATTATAGAGTAAATAATTCTTCCCATAGCTAAAATATTAAATAGTGATACCTTTGCATTAGTTAACTATATATTTCTTGCATCAATATAGTCATTGCTATGTGACTCGGCTTGAGACCAGAATTTAAATTTATGGCAAAGCTATTTATTTATATTAAGTATAGGTTTATTACACATTAAAGAAAGATATTGTAATGCATAGACCTTCAAGTAGTTGAATTTATTTTTGGAGGGTAGAAAATAAGTTTTGGATGGACAACAACTTCCTGCAAAATGAGTCGATATGATTAGCAAATGCTTTACGATACAATATTATAAGGATATAATAAGTAATTTCTGCCATAGCTAAAATATTAAACTGTGATACTTTTGCATAAATTGACAGATAAGATTTTACCAATGAGTTAACTATATATTTGCTATTCTATTTTTTAATTTTTTCTTGCATGTCATCATTGCCATGTGACTCAGGTAAAATTGGAATCCAAAAACCAGGCTGAACTCCCTTTTAAAACATTCCCTACTGCATTTTTCTGAATAAATTTGTTAAGCATGTGATTTCTTCATATTAAAGACTAGCTTAAATTTACATGAATAATCCAAAAGTAATTTAAGCATTTGTGAGATCTATTTTTTTTGCATGAGAGGAAAACTAAGATATTACTTATGCAAGCAATGCATCAAATATTGATTTTTCTACAGGCAATATAAATCTCAATTAGTTCATTTTCTATTGTTTTAATAAAAAGATTAATGTATGTTTTAAAAGAAAGGTATTTAATGTTGAGCCTTGAGCAATGGAACATTGGTAGAAAATAAAGTGATGGGAAAATTTTCCAATGAATGTTGTAAATACTTCTTGTTTAATACGAGATTTGTTATTACATATAGATAAGCTCTGAAAAGAGTGGTATCTGCTATTGTATTAACAAGTATTTCTACAGGAACTATAATGAAGCTTATTTAATGTTCAGTTGAATTACAACTGGACTAAATTTTTTGATTTGTTACTGTATCTATAACTGTCCTAAAATAAACTCTGCTTGCTTAGTTAATAAACACTTCTTTGCAAATTGCTTTCATGATAATAGTGGCAATACATATGGCTCAATTTTATTTGTAATGACAAACAAGCATATTATATCAAGAGTAATCATTGATATGGATCATAAATTTGTTAATGTGATAATCTTGTTTTACTTTTTCAAGAATGGTACAAGAGATATTGGGTGGAGATCTTAGGTTTTATAAATCGCTTTCCATAAGAAGTTTGCTAAATTTGACAGGTACAATACTGTGAATATGTTAAGATGTGATACACAAATATTGAAGTACTATGCATTCTAGAATGACATGAACCTGTCACTGAATTTAACTTTTAGATAAATTCTCTAGACATGAATTTAGTGCCATTCTAGCTTCCCCAAGTGTGAAGGGCTGAAACAATCATTATTTTCTAACTTATCAATGAAATTTAAATTCGTAAGCTTTAACATGAGTTCTCTGCAGATAATTTCTGAGTGAATCTTAATTTAAGATGTATCCTGATTGGAAATGGAGGAAGGTGGAAGGACTGGCCCAATGTTAGTGTTAAGTCTATTTGGGAATACACTCCTTTTTTTATTGGTACTCAAATACTGATTTATAAGTACTTTTCAAAAGTAATAATCTTGGACACTTGTATATGTTGTTCATGAGACTTAAGAACCTAGTGGATAAGGAGATCATTCTGTTGAAATAATTAATGTTATATATTATTTTTACAAATGCAAGCCAAATTTGAACTGGATCCACCTCTACATCTCAAATTTTACATAAACAAATATAGATCATAGAGAAGAATAATTCTAGTGTGCTAGATGGAAAGAATACTCTGACAGTTGTGCCAGAATTAATTAGGGAACTATTATATTACGTTTAATTTATGATACCATGAGTGCTGCATGGTTGGAAAAAGGTAACATTTTTTTAACAAAATGCTGATCATGTGATGTAATTAATGCAGGAGAAAAACACTAATTGTTATAAGAGATGAATGTCTGCCATTATTACAGAATACTAAGATTTCTGATAGGAATTTTTAACATATCAGTGGAAAAGCAAATATATGCAATAATTTATTGGTAAATTTGTCATAAAGCATGTTGAAATTCCCCACTTAGCAAAAGAGGATAGAATGGGATATTAACTTGGTTTAAAATTAATAATAGTCTGTTAATAACTGTTAGACCAAAGAGATGTATATGAAAACTATGTTTAAGACTATTGCTTTATGAAATAAAAAAGCTGAATGGGCTTTTTTTAGCAAAAAATATTTGTTATTAAAATGGATTGATGCATCAATTTGTGATCCATTATAAATTTTAGTCTCTAATATTGGCTAGCCAAGCAGATGAGACTGAATATTATTTTACCATTTAACAACATGAAAGATTTTTCCCACTGAGTTCATTACTCTAAAATTAGATGTTACTATTTTAAATTGTATTTATTTTTTAAATTATAATAATAATAAAAAACAATCTGTATTATACAAAACTAATAAACTTAGAATATTACTAGATATTTCTACATTTGAACTATATATTTCAGATCAATAATAATTAAAAAATAAAAAAATTATATTAAAATGGTGGACATTTTATCATGCACTGACATAGCTTATTTCAAATGTGACAACCTCATTGTCTTATTTCCTACGCAATAATGCAAATATAATATATATATATACTTACCTTTTCCATTGAATCTATGCCTTTCTCCATATACAATGTAAAATCTGACACTTCACCCATAAATAGTTCTTACTTTTTGATATTATCTATCAACTGAGATGTAATTCCCTGGGTCTACCAGGTTTACACTTAACTTGAGGATATCTACACTGACAAACTATCAGCTATAGAGTCCATGATATCTAGACATGTTTTATTTAAGATACTTGCTGCAGTTTCTGTACAAAATAAGAAGTTTAGGATTGTTGTTTGCTTTTATTGGTAGTCATTGGAATCTGTTTTAAAGAAATTTTTATACAAAATTATGGAATTGTTCTGATTCCTTCATGTTTGAGCAAACATAGATGGAGTTTGCTCTCATACTACTGCATTGTGAAGAGTAAATTCCAGACAGGTTCTGATAAAATAACTATATTTCTCTAAATGATGAAAACGTTGTTGTTTTTAACCCTTGAATCAAAAAAAATATTGTAATCTCTTGGTCTATAATCCGAGTTGGAATATCATTAAATAATGCTTCATAATCAAAAACTAGGGCAGGTATATTTTTGAGATGTGGGCTGAAAATCTACTGCTACCCTCATTAGTTTGAGAAAACATTGGTATTATAATTTAAATAGGTATTTTTCAGCAGACTTGTGATATGATTTTCACTCTTTGGATTTATTACTACTAGAATGTGTTTATCCAATGTTTTTATTTATTTCTTAAACAAATCGTGTCTGGGATTTGAATATTCTGCAACATGCACAACAGAATCTCACTTTTGTTTTTACCAAGTTTGTCAAATAATTCCTTAGAGAATTTATAAAATGAGCAGTAATTGTCTGTAACTAGTATTACTGACCGATTTGTTAAAAAAATATTTAAATAAAGTGTATAGATATTTAGATACTGTGCTCTAAATAATTTGGTTATTTTACTTAAACTTTCATCAGTCCAGACTTTTTGAGTTTCTGTAATGGCTAATTCTAATGTTGTCATGAATAGATCCAATTTCATTAAATCATCAAAAGAATGGATCAATGAAATATGAAAGTAAGGTGTTTAGAACAAAGATTTTTCATTGTTGAAGCTGATAGACTCCTAGTTGCAGTATGATTTTTGACATGTAGATTTATATGTTTCTTCTTCTCACATTCTTTTATCCTTCCATGTAATTTACAATATGATCTTTTCCCTGCTTGACAAATTCTTGAAAAATCATCTGTAAGTTTATTTTTTAGAAAACATTCCACATTTCTAATGGAATGCAAGGCTTGATATTTGGAAAAACGTTTAACTTTTATTTTTTCTCTCAATAAGGAAGGCTTCATTTGCTTTCTGAATAATCTTCTCAGCTCTCTTGGAGAAAATAGATTTTAATTGCAAACCCTTAGGAATAGTCCCTCGTGATTTACATTTATATAAGAAAATTAATGATTTTCTTCTTAGCCAGTTTTAGACATAATTTTTTATAATGTCTAAATTTCAACATAAGATACCAAATACTTAGTATTTGCCTGAAAGTTTATGATGATGGTATATTAGATGTGATAAATATGCTGAACTATTTACATCATCTATCAGTAAATGTTGAAGTATAGAAAGTTTTAAACTTTATTTAAACTTTTCAAATACAAACAACTTGTTAATAATAACACATAAATAGACAACACAGGTTAATAAAGCCCCAACACTTAGATTGGTTATCTCCACTCTTCTTCAGGTGTTGCTGGCCTGATCAATGTCAGTATTAGCATAGGAGTCAAACCCGTGCCTTTAGATTCTCAAACGTATAATTTAAGGCAAACGCTCTAACTGACCTATTCTGTCAAAGGCAACAGATAGAACTTTCATATATTTAATTATGAGGGTTGATTCAAACGCTCCTGAGTCCTTCAATTTTTTTTCGAAAGAGCAAGGTTAATTAGAGGTTTCCATTGTGTATTGCTATACTGGATTGATATATGATTATTTGCCAGTGTCATATGAGCAGTTTTCTTGAATTTTCTTCTTTGCCTCTTTTCCTCTCTATCCAATATTTTTGTATTTTCCCAATTGAACATACAGACATTAGTACATACATGGTCAATGACCGTTAACCATTAATTTGTATTCTTTCAATCACTGTTAAACAGGGCAACAGGTCTTACTAATATACTTCTTTCCACATTCCATGGTGTTTCATAGATGCAGTTTTGTTCTTCAGCATTTCCAGATTAGAGTTGGTAAAAGAAGAAATTACTTGAAGTATGGTATGGCTTTGGAAAGCTGTTTTAATGTGATATTGACTGTAGATTTTCTTTAATTTGTCTGTCATTATTGGTACATATGGATACACTATGGGACCAATAATCATTTTTGCTACTGGTGTCTCTTTTTGTTGTCTATTAAAAAAGTTTCTTGATGATCACTGATGGATAACTATTCTCCATGAGGATTTGTTCTATGTTAATATTTTTTTATTTTCCAAATCACAGGTTTCCACACAAACTTCCTTTTATCTATAGTGATAGTATAATTTCATGTTTAGTGCTTCTCGTATGGGTGGATGTATATGCCAAGTGATTGCCAGTGTGTATTGGTTTTCTATACACTGTTGTTTTTACTTTGCCAAGAGGGAGTCTTGTCACAAGAACATCTAAGAATGCCAATTTTTGTTCTCATTCTGATTCCACTGTAAATTTAATTGAAGGAAATATGTTGTTGATATACATCCAGAATGACTAACTACATCTCATCACGTGGCCATAGCACAAATGTATTATCAACATGGTGAAGCCATATTCTAGGCAGACATAAAGTAATATTTATAACTGTGGTTTCAAATTTTTCCATGTAAATATTGCTTAGTAAGGGTGAAAATGGTGACCTCACAGCATATACTTAATTTTGTTGAAAAAATTCCACGTTATATTGAAAGTATATTGTTTTTATGCAGAATGTTAATAATTCCATTATAATATCAATAGGTAAAGTTGTTCTAGTTTGTAAACTATTTTCATCTTATAACCCTTTTCCTTACAATAGATAATGCCTCATCATTATTATCATCCATATAACCTTTTCCTTATAATAGACAATGATTCATCACATCGTACATTTGTAATAGACTTTCCATGTCAAGGCTTATCAATATGTCAGTAATTTCTATTTTCATGTCCCTGGCTAATTCTACAGAGTGCTTAGAATCCCTGATGAAGGATTGTGTCCTGTATGTCAATAGACAAAAAACTTTCAGAAGAAATCTTGACAAATTTTGGCATGGTGAATTTCTAGAACTAACAATAGGCTTTAATGGAACATTAACTTTATGGTTATTAGGTAATCCATATAAGTGAAAAATCTTGCTGAAATACAAAGTTAATTTCCTTTTTCTGAATCACTGTAATAGCTGCAATGATCTCAGAATAATACTTGTAATTTTACCTCTGTATTTGGAATTGGATTTTTGCCATTTTTTGTATTGACCTGCTGTGAACATCCTGGTATTTTATTACCATAATCAGTTTTATCTCATTACAATTGTGGTATTGCCTTTTTCAGCAGGAAAAATGATTATAGATATATCCTGTTTGAAAGATTTAATAGCTTTTCTCTCATCACATGAAATTAACAAAAAAAAATTGAAGAACTCAGAAGGATTTGAACAATCCTCACATATAAATATATGAAATTTCCACTATCGGTTGCCTTTGACAGAATAGCTCAATTGATTAGAGTGTTTGCCTTAAATCTGATATTTGAAAATCTAAAAGGTGCAAGTTCAACTCCTATGCTAATACTGTCACTGGTCAGTCCAGCAACACCTGAAGAAGAATGAAGAATAATACTACTCAAAATGTTGTGTCATTACGAACCTGTGTTGTCTATTTGTGTTATTATTAACAAGTTGTTTGTATTTGAAAAGTTTAAATAAAGTTTAAAAATTTTCAATATATTTTGTGTTTACTGAAAGAAGATCGAAATAGTCCAATATTTTATTACATCTAATATACCAGCATCACAAACATTTACGTAAATTCTAAATACTCGGTATGGACCCAATGGCTATATTGAAGTTTAGACATTTATGAAAAATTATGTCTAAAACTGGCTAGAGTAGAAAATCATTTAACTTTCTTACGTAAATCGGAAGGGATTATTCCTAAGAGTTTGCAATGCAATTAAAACCTCCTATTTCCTCCAAGAGAGCTGAGAAGATTATTCAGAGAGCAAATGAGGTCTTATTGAAAGAAAAAATAAATGTTCAACAGTTTTCCAAGTATGCTTTGCATTCCATTAGAAATGGGAAATGTTTTTAAAAGATAAACTTACAGATTAAGATTTCTCAAGACTTTGTCAAGAAGTGAAAAGATCATATTATAAATTATATAGAAGGTAAAAGAATATCAGAAGAAAAAGCATATAAATCTAGATTCAAAAGTCATAATGCAACTAGCAATCTATCAGCTTTAACAGTGAAAAACCTTAGTTCTAACAACTTACTAATGTTGAATTATCTGTTCTTGGAAAAGGTTTGAACTTTTCCATTACACCATCTACTATCCCATTATTGGATATAATGGCAACCACTGAAGAAGTTACCCAAAAATTGCCTCTAAAAGAAGCAGCATAATTATGCTAGAGAGTTAAAAGGACACTTGAAGAGACTCTAAAAGCAGAAATCAAACATTTCATGTGATGAGAGGAAAGCTATTAAATTTCTCAAACAGGATACATCTATAATCATTCTTTCCTAATGACAAACATAATACTACAGTTGTAATGGATAAAACTGATTATAATAACAAAATACAAGGATTTCTCACAGGAGGCCACTACAAAAAAAGTAGCAAAAAATCCAATTCTAAATATAAAGGCAAAATTACAAGCATTACACCATAAGCATCGCGGGTATTTCAGTGATTCATAAAAAAGAAAATTATTTCAGCAAGATTCTTCATCTATATAGACTACCTAAAATTCACTAAGACAATGTTCTATTAAGGTCTATTGTTAGTTGTAGAAATTCACTGTCAAAATATGTCAACATTTCTTCTTGAGGTTCTTAATTCATTAGCATACAGGACACAATTTTTCATCAGGAATTCTAAGCAGTCTGTAGAATGTCAGGGACATGAAAATGAAAAGAACTGCCATATTGGTAAGCTTTGATGTGGAAAGTCTATTTACAAATGTACTATGTGATGAGGCGTTGTCTACTGTAAGCAAAAGATTATATGATAATAATAGCCTACAAACTAGAACAACTCTACCTATTTATTGATAGTATAATGGAATTATTAATGTTCTGCATTACAACAACATAATTTCAATATAAGAAGTATACTCTCTTATTCTTCTCCTTCACTTTCTTTGCGTATCTTCATGAATGAATGAAGTATTATAAGTAATATATATAATTTCAATATAACTTGGAATTCTTCTAACAAAATCAAGGGATAGCCATGGTATCACTATTGTCATCCTTCCTGAGCAACATTTACATAAAAGAATTTGAAATCGCAACCAGAAATACTATTCCATACTTGCCTAAAGTATGGTTTCCATATGTTAATAATTTGTGGTATGACCACATGGTGAGGCTTAATTACAGTCATTCTGGATACATATTAACAACATATCTCCTTCAATTACATTCACAATGGAATTAGAAAAAGAACAAACATTGGCATTCTTAGATGTTCTTGTGACAGAACTCCCTCAGGGCAAAGTAAAAACAACAGTGTACAGGAAAGCAACATACACTGACAAGTACTTTGCATATACATCAACCATACCAAAAGCATTAAAACATGGAATTAAGTTATCACTATGAAACAGAGCAAAGAAAATTTGTTTGAAAACCAGTAATTTGGTAAATGAAAAGATTCACATAGAACAAACTCTCATAAAGAATGGTTATCCATCAGTGGCATCAAGAAAACCTTTAATAGACAATAAAAAGAGACCCCAAAAGAAAAAAACCAATTTTTGCTACTATAATGTATCTATACATACCAGAAATGGCAGACAAATTAAAGAAAATCAGCAGCCAATATAACATTTGAACAGCTTTCCAAAGCCATATGCACTTCTAGGAATTCTTACTTTTACAAAGCCTAAACTGAAAACACTAAACAACAAAAACTGCATCTATAAAAGACCATGTGAATGTGGAAGGAAGTCCTGTTGAACAATGCTTGAAAGAACACTAATAGTTAAAAGTAAAAAAAAAAAAAAAACAGATATATCTGCAATAGCAGACCATATATGTACTAATGACTATATGTTTAATTGGGAAAATAGAAAAATATTGGATAGAGAGGAAAAGGTGCAAAAAAGAAAACTTAACAAAGCTGTTTATATGACAATGGCATATAATCCTATAATTCAACCCAGTGTTGCAATACACAATGTATGGAAGCCTCTAATTAACATTGCTCTTAGGAAAAAAAAATTGCAGGATTCAGCAGGATTTGAACCAACCCTCATATATAAATATATGAAATTTCTATTATCTGTTATCTTTGATAGTTCAACTCAGTTGGTTAGAACCTTTGCTTTAAATTCAATATTCGAGAATCTAATGGTGCGAGTTCAACTCCTATGCTAAAACTGTCACTGGCCAGGTCAGCAACACTTGAAAAAAGAGTGGAGAATACTACTACTCAAAACATTGTATCATTAATAACCTGTGTTATCTATTTGTGTTTTATTACTAACAAGTTGTTGTATTTGAAAAATGTAAATATAGTTTAAAATTTTCTATACATTCAGCATTTACTGATAGATGATAAAAATAGTCCAACATATCACATTTAATATACCATCACAAACCTTCAGGCAAATTCTGAGGAAAGTATTTTTACTACATGTAAGCTCCTGGAAATAATACTATGAATTGTTCATCTATGAGAATATTACAATATATATATATATTGTAACTAAAATAAAAAAATGAATACATGCTATGATAGCTGCTATAATGGTAATTAATAAATAAGTGATGATATCTATTACAAAATGGAACCTGAGGCCATTCTGACTTCTTCTCATCTCAGGTATATGGCCTATCTCTAACCCTCTTTGGATAGCCAATTTGTAATTATAAAGAAATATATAAAATATGACAGCCAATTTGTAACTAACATAAATATAATACCATAGCCTGATTGCAACTATCATCAACATTAATTTAGTCACGCCAATAATGAGATAAATTATCCCATTTCTAAACACACAAAATAAAAATAAAAATTCATCACCATCATCGTTCCAGATTTAAAATATTTTCGATATTGGGGACTCATTTTAACTAACAAAATACACTAGCCATTGTCATCAGATAAACCAATATTAGCTATAGCAACTGAACAAAATTACAGTGAAATCTATGGAGTGCATTACGCTTATCTCCAATAATAGGTTTTTTCAACAAAGAATCCTTCCCATTCCTTTTTCACATATATAAGACCATTCATGGTAACACACACACACTGGCACTATTTATAACAACTTATAAGAATATCAGAGAAAGTTAATATTATCATGTTGAAAAAGGGACTTGATCATTTTTATTCAGTTTAGCTAAGTACATGTGTTTTTCCTGGGCACCACTAGATTGTTTTAAACCTAGATAAATATCATCTGTCCATAGTGTACCAGGTTCAAACCCATTCGGTACATTCTTTACTACACATGCATTTGGATGAATAAAAAAAATGACATTCTTATATTTTATCCATATTAATAGAATTATAAGATCCCAATACCATAAAATTTATATATCCAACACTCTTATAGATATTACCAGCTCAGTTTAAATATATTGATGTACAGATGCATGTATGCTCTTACTAATGGCTTACTTACATATATGGCCATTAAACCTAGCTATTTAATTTAATTTAATTATTCAGTGTAATATAATGATGATGATGATGATTCTAGCCACAGCTTTTGTAAAGAACTCATAATAACAAATTTATCTTTTATAAGCATATAGGCACCGTCTCAAAATCATATTATGTTTAAACTGGGATTTAATTATAACTATTTATTTAGCGATGATGGTGATCATAACTAATCTTATATTATAAAATTTAGATTCTGATAAATCTATAATTATTTTCTTGAACAGTATTATGCTTAAATGATGATTTAACCAGTAATATAATATCCATCGTTTATGAAGATGATCATAACTCTTGGGCACAACATAAATTTTAGTTTTTTGTTTTTTTTTACTATCAACCTATAATTACTCAAAACTTGGTTATATGTCAAACGTGATCTTAAACACCATTTTATGTAAATCCATATCTATCACTTAACTTGTACTTAATATTTATGAGTGATGATGAATGATCATCATGAATCTTTCTACATAATATTCAGCTTTTTATAAATCCTTATTTACTAAACATATTAATTACATTTAAGATTGGATTTAATTATTACTATTTATTTAGCGATGATGGTGATCATAACTAATCATAAAATTTAGATTCTGATAAATCTATAATTATTTACTTGAACAATGTTATGCTTAAACAGTGATTTAACCAGTAATATAACATCCACCGTTGATGAGGATGGTCACAACTCATGGGCCCAACATAATTTTAGTTTTTTTTACCATTAATCTCTAATTACTCAAAACTTGGTTATATGTCAAGCATGATTTTAAACATCCTTATATGTAGATCAATATCCAACACTTAACATTTATGGGTGATGATGATTAATTATAATCAAAACAAGATTAAAAAAAAATTAACAATACTAATAATAATAACTCGGAAACTAAATATGGTATAATTATATTTATTAACACTCTTCCTTTTAATAAATCAACTTACTAATTATACAATTGACTCTATTAAATACATAATTAAAATAAAACATTTTAATACTATATGCATAACCAACTAAATTTATATATCTGCTCATGTTCCTACATATTTTGAAATAAGCTGGCTTAAAAAGACAAAAAAAAAAATTCTATTGAATGCTTATTTAATATCTTCCTTACTTATTATATATATCACAATGGTAAATTTCATTTATGCAATGTGTGTTTTTCTTTTACTTTCATACATGTGTTAAACCCTGCTCTTTAATTTACTACCTCAAAATAACTATGTCTAACCTATTTTGACTGGTTGGTATAAGCAGTCACACCCTCACAATATGTCAACATATATTATATTAAAATGTCCCTTTATATTATGCATTGATACATAGATCACATATATAAAAACAACATTATTGAAGCCTTAGGCAAAAATAAATCATATCAAATTTAATATGCAAAGAGATAAAAAAAAAACCATAAAGCATATATTGATAGGTTGCTCAATTATCACACTGAATAAACAACAATAATAAAAAAAACATTTTTAGTATTACAATATATAAAAAAAATATCAAAAGATTATGAAAAATTAAGTTTAATGAATTTTAAACTGTGGGTGTGTAATGTTATGCAGTATTGATAATAATACAATCAATAAACAAACTCAATGTTTATGTATCAAAAAGGAAAAAAATGCTTGACTGTAGAAAGAGTGTCAAAGTTTACTTTTATTAAGTAAATTTAAAAAAAAATTGGTTAATCAAATTTTAAAGTTACCCAATCCATTTTCAGTTCTTATTAATGTCCCAGGTTCAAATATCAGCCCGCCCTCTTATTTATAGCTTCAACTGGTTGGTTTGGCTTGTTCCTATCATTTTAAAAGTTATTGCAGGCATTTTTGATAAACAGGAAGAAAACTTTTAAAAACTGATTTGTATATACAAGTTGAGGTTGACTGTATGGCTTTTATACATCTTCTTCCTTCCTTTCCTCTTCTCCCTCCATTCAAAGATGATGTTCCTTTAATAGGCCAGGAGACAAAAAAGAAGCCTCTCAGATAGCATATGTGGTTGGTTTAAACTCTGCCATTCTTTGGTTATTGAAGACTTGTATATGAGTCCACAGATAGATCAGTGAATTTAACCCATGATGTGGAATCTCAAAGAACAAAATGGCAAAATTAGCACTGCATCTTCATTGTTTTATAAATAGCTAAAATATATAAATACCATTTTATATTATTTCACCAACCTCTTTTAAGAGATTCAATTTTGATCCATCTCTTTAGATTAACTTTGCTGTGAGATTATTTATATAGCTGCACATCTTCCTTTATGCTGTTTTAAAGCAAAAGTCTCATATTTTCTCTTTAACTTTTCCAGAAAAAAAAATCAACAGCTCATCTTCAGTTTAAAAGAAACAGATCAAAAACTGCTGCTAACTGCCAACTCTTTAACTTTTAACTGCTCACTGCCCAAAAACTGCCAAAACTTTATATTCTGACTGTCTTTTTATCTTTCCGTATTTCTGATCAAAAGTCTCCTCCTCTAAAAATAACTGTCATTTTTAGATAGAAATAAGAGCCTCACAAATTGACGGTCCATAGTAATTAATAAGAAGATTAATAATTATCTCACCTACTCTGTCAAAACATTTTTTTCCTCCTTGGACAATCTAAAATCCAGATAACATAAAAAAAACAGTTGCAATCTATAGTCAATAGAGATATGTGTAAAAATGTTTTATGTTTACACAGCCGTACTCACACATGTGCATTTCCTCTATTAATCTATTGACCTTTTTTTACACCTTCTTTCCAGTTTGTTTTATTTAATAAAAAAAATAATAAAGTAAATATCTGAATGCTTTATTTAATAATAAGAGACAATATATTAAATATTATTTCTTGTAACATACTCTCTCTTTATTACTGCTTATTAATAATTATTGTCTATTAATTCTTTAACCGCCTCTTACGAGGCATCTCGTCGACATCTGACGTCATTCTAATTCTGCTAGTTTTAATGGTAGAATATTCGTTTGACAGTTATTGATTAGGTTTTTAAAAGTTCTGTAAGATGGTGCCCTCTTCCGAATTATTTTACAAGTAAAAAATCAAAAAAACTGCATTTAAAACTAAACAAAGAAAAACCTTGGCGGTGATTGGCTGTCAGCCGGCTCTCAGCCGAAAAAGACATTCTGATTGGCTGGAAAGAATAAAGAAACCGCCTGATCAAAGAAAATAAAGAAAAACGCTGAGATTTTCATTTCGAATGTAATTTAAGTATTAAAAAAATATAAAATGAGAAATTAAAATAGTTTTTTAAAAAATATACTAAAAAAACAAAATTATTTTCGAAAAATATTGAAGATTTTAGTAAAAATATTTAAGATTTAGCAAAAAGAAATCTTTACTTTTCCGTAACGTAAAATTGAAAAAAAGCATTTGCGTCAGCACTCTTTTGTTTAGACATTCGCTTTATATTTGCCGAAATTGAATATATTTTATAATAAATAAATAGCAATTTATTTTTGAAAGAACTTTCATTCTCTTTCATAACCTGAAAAATTAGTAATATACTTTTTATAAACGTATCTGAGTTGAATTTAATATTATAGGCGAATATGTTTTAACAATAGGCTTTGTCTTCAGTTTGTGAGTTGGCCAATTAAAAGATTTGATTTTTACCTCATACAACCAATAATATAATTAGCGGTTAAAGGGTTAACCATATATATAACACTCACACACATAAATCCATATATATATAAAAATTAAATTCAAGAATATATATATGTGGGACTGAGATACATATATGTACAATATATATATCAAGAATATTTAAATAATATATATGTACAATATATATTATATATATCAAGAATATTTAAATAATATATGTGTCCTAATATATTCAATATATTATTTTATATATCAAAGATGTTTAATTCATACTTTTATTATTATTATTATATGTATAAGTTTTTCATTATTAATTAGTATCTAAAATCTTCACAAAATCAGGTCTGTCATATACAATGATGATAACACTGAGTTAATTATATATTTATCAACAGTTCAAATCATTGAATATTTTTCAGTCTTTAATAAACTAATTTACTAAGCAAACATTCATAAATTTATATATGCAGAATGAGAGCAAAATACATTTTAAATCCATATAGTGACAATTAAAGATGACTAAAAAAATACTATAAGTACATAATTAAAGATGACTAAAAAAATACTATAAGTACATGTAAGTGAAAAAAATAATATTGAAATTAGACGTTTATTACAATAATCAACTTTTGCAAAGCGCATGTGCAACAGCTTAATGCTGTTTAAATATTACAGAATTTAATGATAGAAAAAGATTCCAAATGTGAGAATATTCAGAATGAAATTTTACAATTTTTATTCCATATTTCTCAGCCACTTGGATGGATTTTTTTTTTTTTAGTATTAAGAACATTTTTGAATTTCTAGATTAAAAAATACTCATAAAGTAGTTAGCATTAATACTGTATATATAATTAAAGAACATATAATCAATTTATTGAATAAAAAATGATTTAAAATATTAATAACAAAGCATTAATTAGAAAAATGCAATTATCAAACGGCATTCAGCAATAAAAGTCGACATGATTAACATAACTAAATTTAGTTGTGTACAATATATATATATGTAATAAATTAAGTTTGATATCTGTATTCGTTCCACAATATATGTAATATACAAATCAATATATATATCAAAATACAGTAAAATTTACATAAATTATATTATTTTCAGAAGTACTTTCGACTATACATTTTGTAATCTTTATCAACTATATAACATTGAATAATCAAAATGAGACAATCTTTAACAATACCCATAGTTCAGTTCAGATTTCCCACAATTCTGTTATCTTAACATTTGGTGACTGGTAATTCATTCACATGTGATGATTTCTTGAAATCAACATAGCCTCTTTTATTTTACATTTATTATGATAACGTTCAATTTGAATAATTTTCATATTTTTATAATCAAATTTAAATCCATATTGACAAGATTTATTATGATCAAATATAACAGATGAAGGTTTATTTACATCTATTCCAGATTGTTTCTCTTTTTGAATTCTATTATATAAAAGCATATGCTCTTTTATTCTCTTCTCAAATGTACACTTAGATTCACCGATATATTGTAAGCCATATCCACATATCAATTTATATATATAATAGAATTTTGAATTTTAGAGTTATTAAGTAATCTATTTATATTATTTGTATTATTATTTATATTATTTATAAATGAAATTTTAATAAAAGCTAAGAATAAAGCTATTGATAGTTATACATATTATAACTTATATCCATCATTGGCTATTTGTCCAAGGATATTTTCGAATATAAAGCTACATAAAGAAAATTATCCGTTGAGATTGATGGTTGATTTTGGTGATGCATATTATTATCAAACATGTAGATATATTGAATTATTACTTCAAGATATTTTAGGTTTTGGAGAATATACTGTTTCATCATTTGATTTTGTGGATAAAATTAAGAATATAAATATAAAGTTACATGACACAATTTGTACTTTTGATATATATGAAATGTATGGATCAATAGATCGAAAACAGTCAATTAATATTATTTATAATGCTCTTGTTTCAAAAAATATAAAGTCTAATAATATAAATTTTATTATAAAAGTATTGCAGTTTATTGATAAAAATATTTATGTTAATTTTAATAATGAATATTATAAAATGAGTTATGGTTGGTCAATGGTCCTTCCTGCTGTTGCTCAAATTTGTAATTTTGTTATATCATCTTATGAAAGTAAAATTTTAAAGCAATTGAAATATCAAGAAATTAAAGTATATCATAGATATGTGGATGATGTTTTTATTTGTGGAAAACAAGATTTAATAATCAATTTATTTAATGAATTAAATCAGATTAAGGATATAAAGTGGGTTATAACTGAAGAGAAATACAATTCCATAAAATTTTTGGATATTCAAGTTACACATAATGATTACAGTTTGGATTATCTTATGTTAATTAAACCAATTGAAACTAGAGGTTTTATTCCAAATGAATCACATGTACCTATATGTCATAAATTGTCTGGATTGAAATCATTCTTATTTCGAAATGAAAAATTGTGCAAATATTCTAGTGATAAAATAAAAAATGTATATTTATTTGTTAATGACTTGTTGAAAATTGGTTATTATAAAAATGCGATTACTAATATTATTAAAAAATTTAAAAGGAATCAACAATATAATAAAATTAAAAATAAAAATAATATCAAAATGAAATGGATTTCAATGCCATTTATATCAGATGAGCTTTTTTCTCAACAAATAATATAAATAGATTACTTAATAACTCTAAAATTCAAAATTCAAAGTTTAATCAAAATTCTATTATATATAAATTGATATGTGGATGTGGCTTGCAATATCGGTGAATCTAAGTATACATTTGAGAAGAGAATAAAAGAGCATATGCTTTTATATAATAGAATTCAAAAAGAGAAACAATCTGGAATAGATGTAAATAAACCTTCATCATCTGTTATATTTGATCATAATAAATCTTGTCAATATGGATTTAAATTTGATTATAAAAATATGAAAATTATTCAAATTGAACATTGTCATAATAAATGTAAAATAAAAGAGGCTATGTTGATTTCAAGAAATCGTTAAATGTTAATAAATCGCCAGTCATCAAATGTTAAGATAACAGAATTGTGGAAAATCTGAATTGAACTATGGGTATTGTTAAAGGTTGTCTCGTTTTGATTATTCAATGTTATATAGTTGATAAAGACTACAAAATGTATAGTCGAAAGTACTTCTAAAAATAATATAATTTATGTAAATTTTACTGTATTTTGATATATATATATTGATTTGTATATTACATATATATATACGGATCCAAAATTGTGCAATTATTTAAAACAGACTTGAAAATAAATTGAAGGCATCTCATTAGTGATTGAGGCAACAAAGATTATTTCACCATGTATTACCTTGAAACAAGTATAACTTTGATGCAATTAATGCAAAAGTAGAAAGAATTAATACATAAAACTAAAAAACAAATTTAGCAAAGAATCATCTGATATAAAAATTAACAGTAGAAGAAAAAACTAAAAAAAAATAAATAAATCAATACACTTTGTAAATTGCATCTGATGACTTAAAACTACATATATATAATACAATAATAATTAATATTCTATATAATCAACAGATAAATTTTTCCTTTTTTTTAAAAAAAGCTAGCTTAAGTGTAAAAGAAAACTTCATTTGAAATAAATATATAATAATAACAAATTTATATTTGTTTTATCATCAAGAAAAACACTAATATACTACACAAGAACATTTTTTGATCTCTAAAAATAATAATAAATTAAAACAATACCTCAACTTTTATATCACAATAGACAGCTTCAATTGAAGATGCAATCAACTTGTCAATAAATAAAATAAACATTTTCTTCTGGGCTAAAAATATTACCATAACACAAATGAGTAGAATATTGGATTATTTTTATCATTTTTGAAAATTTAAAGAATTGAAGAATTTAGCATGTCAAATTATGTGTGTGTGTGTGTGTATGCAGAATAAAAATTTATACTAGTATTATAAAATAACATCAAATGTAGAAACATTAATTATTGCTAGTACTTAATATTCCTAATTAAAATTTACAGTAATATGCATCACTAAAATAGTTACCAGTGAAATGGTTACTGGTGACAGATTCTTATGCCTATTGTACCATCTCTGAATCAATACATGCATTACACAGAAATAGTTAAGTTATTCACAACAAAAATTTGTACATATTTAAACAAGAATTATAAAAATAAAACTACTTATTTTAATTTCTTTTAAACAATTCTGAAATTTGTTTTCAAATGTAAACCTATTTATTTTACCTCAAATTAAAACAAAAATCTCAAAATATATACAACAGGAATATTTTTGTCTTAGAATATTGAAATTTGTCTTCAAAAAAATAATGCTTAATTAAAATAACTTTTAGTGAAAACATAATGACTAGTTCATAAAAATTATTATTACAGAATTATTTTTACTTAAAAAAGATAGTATGTTTTCATACACTTCATTTTTTCTAAATCATAATTTAACACTTTTGAGAAGTTTATAGTTTACATAAGTAAATTAATAAATTCATATCAAAATTGTAATTTTTTTAATTCTATGATGTCTTTAATTAATGATTATTATACGAGATTTATTCAAAAGTGCATATAGGCCGGTATTAAGTTATATTTTAGAAAATCTAAATTTTAATACTTAAAGACTTATGGAGAAATTTAATGAACAATGCTTATTGACAAACTAGATAAGGAGATTATTAAATTACTCTTTTCTATTATAATGATTATCTTACAAAAGTTGATTATTCAAATTCAAGCATATCTCAAGAATGTTAAGTACACTATTCTTACTCATATGACTGATAATATGCTCACTAAGATAAATGATATACTTCTATTTTTCATGGTAACATGTCAAAAGTAATATATAATTTGGCTTTTCATTCGCAGTTTCATGTGATTGTCTGATTCATTGGATTTTAATTTTTGGCTTCACATGGTTGTCTGATTCATTTAAATATGTTTTATTATCCCAAACTCAAAGCAATTTATTCATCATCCTCTTTTTGAATGCCATAGTTACTTAAATTATTAAAATCTGAACCATGTTTACACTGCGTTATTTGATAATTATGCATGCACATAAACAAATATGCACAATCTCTTTTAAATAGCATAATTCAATCAATGACATAATTCTATCTTGGCTTTGCATCTCATCATCATCATTTTATTTCATATTTACCTCAAGCATTACTTCATATTCTTGTTATGACTTTACCATTTGGCACATTGTAAAATTATTCAAGTCATATTGACAGTGGTGAGATTCCCTTTTGAATGCTATTAGTTTATTATTTATTTCTTGCAACTAAATGAGACTTTTGAAATTGAATTGATAACTCAATTCATAATTATATATATATGATAAACAAAACAAGTTATAAATGTCGTAACTTGCTCTTAGCTTGCATTTTATGATCACTAGATAGAGCTTTACCAATAGCTCACTAACAAGCTTTGTTTACATAAACGCTGAGAGATAGAATTCAATATCTCTTTCGTTATCTCCAACCTCCAGACCATGGTTTCGAGCTAATTGGCTCACCTCAGTGGAGGGCAGGCAGAGTAGAAACTAGATATATATATATTATATAGTGAATAATTTGGTCATTTTTAAATATTTTCTATGACTTATATTAACTTCTGATAGACAATTCATATCTTAAATATCTGACTTCATCATAATAGCAACACACAAATAGCTATTTCAATTCAAATTTTAACTCATCAATTTAATGTTGATCTTTCATGTTTTTACTTTATGAAAATATCTTGTTCTAATAACAATATATGAAGATGTGCTATGTGGGACAACTTATTAAACAGTTATCATATTAGTCCTATTATGTTTTCACATCATTCAGCATTGACAATTGAATAGATAGATATAATGGTAAGAACATAATTTCAAATAAATAATTTTACAATGCAATCAATCTGGTATAAATATTAAAAAATAAGTATAAATGTTTATATTATTACATTAACAATAAAATTGTTAAAGATGGCTATTTTACTTACATGTCAATCTGATAGAATCCTATATCACACTGACTGTTAAACATTTATTTGCTATATTGAAGCAATATTTATATATGCTTCATGTACATAAGTTGAAAAATTCAAAGGAATTTTTAAATTAAAAGTTATTAACAATTTTTAATAAGTGGAAAGTATATATATATATATTGTAACCAACCGCTTGCCCCTTCAACTACCCATCGTGCCGAACCCGTTGCGGCACCAAAATTGGTAACCATTGATTGTGTCTCAACTACGTAATATCACCAAAACATAAGTGCACCAAGAATTGTAACCTTGATCACTGATCAACTCTCACTCAATTATTGTCAGCTATTAAGAGCTGTAACCAAAAAACATATCATGCTATCTATTTAATGTACCAAAGACCACAATCAACATCTGGAGCAACTTACCATAGACCAAACTAATGATCTAACATAAACTTTTTACAATTTATTTGATCGCAGCCAGGGTATACCGCGAAGACCTATCATAGTATTATTATAAAACACATTAAACAAATTATAAGTGCAATGTTATTACTTTTAAACCTTAATTTGCGATTTTTATGGTATGCGACCCTATGGCCGACCATGTACAAGATGGCATAATTTGTGGAATTACATAAGATTATGAAATTTTAAACCATCTATATGATTTTTAATACAAATGATAGTCCAGGTAAAGCTTTGCAATAAATAAACATAAATACTTGGGTTCTGATTTTATAGTTTATCATATTACTGAGACTCTTATTATACTGACAAATGACAATTGAAAAACGTTAAGTAAATATATTTAATCATATCATTATTTGGTAAATCTGTTCACAAGTTTAATAATTAATTTGTATTTTATACTAGAATCAACTACGCAAAGCCACAATGATGGAAAAGGTAAATGGGATTTTATTGTACCTTACTCATCATAAACTACCAAAGACGAAAAGCATCTAAATGTTTTCTCAAAAAATATTTATAAACTCTTATATCATGTTGACGATAATATGGAATTCAATGTATGCTCTTCAATGTATGCTCTATCCAAAGTTTATGATTTCTGATGTTATGAATAACACATAGCAACGGCACAGTAAGTTTAATTATAAATCAACGTTTATTTACAAATTTATGAACAATAAGTAATTAATTTCAATATTCTAAATAAAACATAAATAAACAAATAAAATAAATAAATGATAATTCCATTGACTTTCTTCAATAACATCTCATAGGTACAGTTTTAAAATCTAATCATACCTTATTTCAATCTAATATAATGAATATTGATGAGATTATACGAAATTCAGCATCAAACTCATGAAATATTTAACGTCATTTCCAGATTCAATAAATCCCTACTGTACACCTATAATAATATAATAAATAATATGATGTCTGTATGATTTAGCTATAATGTAATCATTAAATAAAGTGAAAATGTAAACTTACATTCCGGTAAATAATAATCAACCAACAGTTAATTATTATGAAGTACTTGAATAGAATGTCCTGTTACCATTTAATAATCTAACCGATAAATTATGCTTACAAATGAAGAAGATGATTTAGCAGATTAACTAAAATACTTTGCCCAACTTATATCTGTGAAGCAAACATATTCCTGTGGATGCATTCATCTACACGTAGGAATTAAATAATACTAAACGTTTTGTGTATTTAAACACCATCATAAAGTAATACGTATAATCACACAATTCCGCGGATTAACCACCGGCGCAGGAATGTGTGTAAAATACAAAAATGGCAATTAAAATAATCTGCGGATTAACCACCAGCACAGATTAAAGCCCTTTAACATTCTAAAACAACATTATTATTTACTTCACATTAAAGTGCAAAATCATCCTCCTCCGTTCTTCTGACTATTCAGAAAACGCTGACACTTTAGCAAATGTGGGTTCTTGCTTAATAAAATGTTACGCTAATCAGGACAACTAATGTACTACTTATCTTGCTTAAAATAAACCTGTGTAATATAATATAAGTAATATTGGCATAGGAATATAAATCCGGAAAGACTCACAAAACATCTCACAAAGATTGATACATCTCATGAATTCATTTAACACTGTTTAAGCTTTTTCGCGAGCGCTATTCTCTTGAATAAATATTTTATTCAACCCCTATTAATTTAAACTTAATAAATATAACTTTTGAACTTCACATGCAAGTTCATATAACGATAAAATTAAATAAATGTATTATTCATCAAATATATAAAATTTAACGGTGTGTGTGTGATAAAACTAAATGTATAGCATTTATAGTTCAATACATGAATTTTAGCAGATGTGTGTATCACAAATTGGATTGTATAGCATTTTATAACTCCTAATGTGATCCGTGGAATCCATGTACGATGTGTAGAATAATAAGTATACGAGGTAATAGCTATAACTGTAGTTAAATTCCATACATGCAATTCTATCCATTTGATTAGTTATTATAAGCAATATTAGATTAACGATTTTGTGTGGCTCCCCAAACATGAAACAATTTTAAAACATGATACGCAGAATTTAAATGAAAATGTTTTTCATAAAGTTATTAATCTCTACATTTCTCTATCAAAAGTGTTCCAAGTTTATCACATCCATGCAAGTATTTATTTATCCACGCGTTAATCCAGGAATACTAATTACAGCAATTAATTTATTCATTTCAAACCAACGATACAATTATAAAATAGCTTTGATTAATTATTTGAAGAATGTTTATTATCCAAATGTTAAACAAATTAACTAGCAAATATTACTGGCATTGTAAAGTTAAATATCAATCAATATTATATTTTATTAGAATTAAAAAACGGAAATATTAAAATATTTTGATAACTTTAACGTTTTACTTTAACTTAAAATTCTTCTTTTTTAAAAAACAAATTTTCATATTCATAAAACTTCTGTAATTAAAATACTTATTTAATTTTTTCAAATTGTAGAATAATAAATATTTCAAAACATACCAAAATCTTGTATTTAATTCTTTTAAACTGGGAAGCTCCGACATTTTAAAATGTAATATTGGAAATTATTACCGGTGATTCGATCCACTTGGCCAGCCGACTTGAACAGACTTTTAAAATTAGCAATTCATCTTATAATTAATTACTACTATGTTATATTTACATTTATAGCAAATTTTGTGGTAATCCGTTTGCTTATTAACTATTTTAAAATAAGCTTATCAAATTTACACTATTTGCCTTTACCATTTTCTTTTCTTTCTCCCTCCAAAAGCCAACTAACAGACGATGTTCCTTAAATTCGCGCTCTTTTCTTTTATTACATTGAGACGCATACGTAATTACTGTATTTATTTTTAATAATTTATTTTAATAGAACAAATGGTTTTTTGTTAATTCAATAGAAATAATAATTTAAGATCATTTTAAATAAATAAAAATAAAATATTATTTTTAATACTATTTTACCAAATTTTAATGTGTTGTCAGTTTTTTAAAAAGTTAAACATTTTGATATGAGTTAGTATATGGGAAGAAGCAAATTTAAATTTATTAAAACAATATAAGAGAGTAATCTGTTCAAAATGCAGCTCAAGCCAATCAAATCACCAAAAGAAGAAAGAGAAATTTTTATTAGTTACATCAATTATTATATTTTATACTAAAATATATGGTTACAATATATATATATATGTGAGTATGCACAGATAAATGTACACGGCATTATTAATTCTAAGTTTATTTCAAAAGTAATTTAAAACAAAATATTTCTTTTATTAACATGTGTAAAGGTATTTTATAATTAGAAGGGTTGAAATGACATTATTGTGTAGAATATAATTAAATTCTGATAAATAGATTGACTAATTAAGGAGATAAAAATCTGATGTAATTTAGTAAAACATTGTCTGTTATTTTGGTATAATCCCTTTCAAAGTTAAAATTTTATAAATGCTGTAATTGGACAAATAAGCCCAAACCTTAATGAAGTTTAAGAATTATCTATAACCAATAGATGAATACATGGAAATGACCCGTGATGGAAACTAATTTAGCTGTAAGGCAACTCAGTAAACTATAAATAAGGCTCTCTAAAGATTATTTATTATGCTTTGTTTTATACTGCCTATACTTTCATCTTTCTTTGACTGTGCTTCCATTATACTTATTGTGCCTTGTGTTAAAATATCATGAAAAGAGTGAAGCTGTCATCTGCTCCACTTTGACTCAGCAGGCAGAATGAAAGCCAAAAATTCTTCATGAAGTATGGAGAAGGCGCCATCAAACAATGTACAACCATCTTAAGGAGCATTGTGTCCAGTTTATATGTGAACTATATATTGTCTATGCTTCATAAGGGTCTACTGCTATAGGGAGAAACCAATCATCAATTAGCAAGGAAAACAGTCTGATGCTGCCCATTGAATAACAAAGTAAACGCGCATTAGTGAAGATCGCTGCAGTAATCAAGACCAACATGGTTGAAGCTTTGCCACCCATAGCTATGTTTGTACAGACAGTCTGCTAAAGGTCTACCAGTACCTAAATTCAGAACTTGAACTCTTAGTGATGAAAGGATAATGTATATGAATTTTGAATATATAATTATTACTGTCTATTACTAATATTAAGTATTTTACATTCTATATTTAATTTATACTGAAAATATTTTAAAATTATTAAGATTAATTTTGCATAGAAGTAGATCTGTTTATAAATTATTATGGCAAGTGATTGCTATTTTTTAATCTGTATTAGCAATAACTTGCTAAACAACTTTTTTTTTCTTCTACCAATAAATATATTTTTGAAATCAATAATTAACTCTAAACACAATCTAAAATGAACTTATATTATTTACTGTTTCTTTTAACAAAAATCTTTCCTTTCTCTACCTTAACATGTCAAATGAAAAGTCAACTAACTTATTTATTATTTTTATAGCATTATAGATTATTCAAAAAAATTTCATTCAATATATAATTGAAATTGATTTTTCAATCTCAGAGCTTCATACTTATAGATCAGACTCTACTTTGTCACACCAATTATATAAAAAAAACCAGGAACATGTAAAATAGTGCAGCTCACTTGAAAATCACTCAAGGATAATTTGCATGTGGACTCCATCTTTTGACTCCATGTGATCAATTTTTTTTTTTTATTAGGAGATATGTAGATGACTATTTATTGATATTTAATAAAACACAAAGACATAGATTTATTTATAGAAGATGTTAATAAGATGGATAAGAATATGAAATTTATTATAGAAAAAGAAGAGAATAATATACTGACATATTTTGATATAAAAATGATGAAGTCATATGAAGAAGGGAAATGTAGGATTGAAACATCAATTCATAAGAAAAATAATATAGATAATAATATAACTAATTGACATTCAAATATAAATATGAGATATAAAGTAAATACAATACATTCTAGAATTCATAGAGCGGTAAATTATTGTTCAAGTAAAAAAGATTATGTTAAACAGATAGCTTTAATTAAAGAAGAATTTATAAATAATGATTACCCGTATAAATGATAATATTAGATTAATAAAAAATAAGATAGAATGTATAAATAATAATAAAGAAATTAGTAATAAAGTTAATTATATAGGTACAAAGACAGGAAATAATTATGTAGTTAAAAATTTAAATAAAGTTATAGGCATAATTAATAAAAAGTTTAATAATGTATTAAATGTTAAAATAGTTAATAAAAAGAGAAAAAATATGATTAGTATTTTAGAAAATAAGTATATTAGTATTTATAATAAAAATTTAGATAATGAAATAAATGGCATATATAAGATTAATTGTAAAAAGTGTCAAATTAATAATATAAAAGTATATTATGTATGAGAAACAAAGAATTCAATATATTAGAAGACTATTACAACATAAATATGATAAATATATTTACATAAATTAGAAACAAGGCATGAGTTTGAAAAGGATTGTATAAGGATGATATAATTTACAGATAATAAAAGGAATAGAAAAATAAAAGGCTATCTATATTAATAATATTAAGTACTGTTATATTATTTTATTTTTTATTTAAAATCCTGACTGATTTAAATAATTATTTAGTTGGTTTACAATTCATCTTAATTAAACAAATAAATGAACTAATAAGCAAGCAATCTTCACCATAAGGCTCTTAGCACAATTTCTTTAGCAAGAATACAATTAAAGGATTATTTATCAGAGAGCAAGATTTTATTAAATAATAAAAGAATATTTTTTCTCTGTAAAATTAAAAAGTTTTTGTAAAAGAATCAACTTCTTAATAAATATTGTCTCAGACATTTAAGTTTTAAAAAAAAATTGAATAAGCAATATTTTATTAAATAATAAGGAATATTATTTTTTTGTAAAATTAAAAAATTTTTGTGAAAGAACCAACTTATTCAATATTGTCTCAGACATTTAAGTTTAAAAAGTTGAATAAGCAATATAGGTATATATATATATATAATTTAAAAGAAAAATAAGTCAATAAATAAATAAAAAATATAGTAATATCTATACATGATTGCATATACAGTTTTTTAATAGTTATTATTATATTCAAAAATATTAGAAGAAAATAACATGTAAAGTTATAAGAGAAATTTGATTTTAATTTTTGATGTACATTATTTATAAAAAAAAATTTTTTTTCATTGAAATATGTGATGTCATATAAAATATTTATGGTGATTATTATAATAGATCATATATATTGCTTATAATAATTCTTCTCATATACACTTTAATGCAAAAAAAATTTTAATAAAACTTCTATATTTTCTGGACAGTTTCAAGTGTCTAGTATTCTTCATCAGAGCTTTCTCAATTTCCTCTACCTTTTAAAAATGTTTTGCATTAAAGTGTATATGAGAAAAGTTATTATAAGCAATATATATGAATATATGAAGAAATGCAAAGAAAGTAAAGGAGAAGAATAAGAGTATATACTTCTAATAATGGATCTTAACTTGATGTAAATATGCATTACAGACAAGTATTAATTTGCTGATATGTCTAAAGAAATATTTTAAATGCATATAACAAGATGCATGTATTTACATGATAATAATAATAGTAATGATATGGAAATATCATTAATTGCAGAAGAAAGACAACAAGCATAAATAACAATTATATTTAACATTAACATTTAAATCATTTTTGGAATAGATATTTAATCTACAGATCAACAATTTCATTAAAGTAATGCATTCCTCTCTATATTCATAGAGCCAAATATATAGTCTTAATAAATGTTTAATATATATTGTAAATTGTATGAGTTTGAGTTTTCTATAAATAAAAATCTACTTATATTATGTGTGTCAGATAATTGCCAATGTATACAAAGATGTGTAACCTGAGTAAAGTATGATTTTCATCTTTACAGAACACTTATCTGTCCTATAATGAATGCTATTTACTATATTTAGATGAGAGAAACTTATAATTGTATATTTATTTGCTTTTTTTTATTTTATTTTATTAAAAGAATGTTTGAAGTCAAGAAATTATTTCCAATTACGATTTAATTTGGTTAATAATTTATGAAGATAAAAAAAGTTTTTAATATTTTAGAAGTAATTGAAATTTTGGTTTATAAATCAAATATTAATAAAATAATTACAATTGACATTTTCAGAAATAATTTTATTAAAAATTTACTATTTTATAATTTAATAAGGATGTGTATTATATTAAAAGTATTTGATATTTATTTAATATCATGTCTTATGTTTTTCCTTTAATTTCATATGAGCATATGCATACAGTAAATTATATTATAGATTTATGTAAATATTATTTATTAAGAGCAAGCAGTTCGTAATTAAAGTGAAAGGCTGAAAATCCCTCGCACTGTGTTGTGACTTAAGAGCTCCCTATACAGTCATCATTACATCTGATTGGCTGTCTTATAAGCATTCTAAAAGCACATGCAAGAGGTTTTCAGCCTTTCACTTTAATTATAGATTTATCTGAGATTATAGTTATTACATACATTTACAGAAATTATAATGAAGTTAGTTAGAGTATGTATACATTCATATTATTTATAAAAGTATGAATCTATAAATATTTTATGAGCAGATTTTATAGGTATTACAATAATATTTTTGTCATTTTGAAATAAAAAATGTAAAAGCAATTAGCCTAAGATGTGATTATATGAACATATGAGATCTTAATTAGGAAAAGATTTTATATCTGTAGTTACATTGGATTTAACTTCAGTGAATGTTATTATTAAATACATAAAAAATCACTTTAATAGCTAAACATATAAATAATATATCAAATCATGATGGTCTGCTGTTATCAAAATAAATAGATGTAAATTTTAAATGTGAGTTTTTTATTATTTGTTATTTGCAATTACAACATATATATAAATAATATAAAAACTCTTGTCAGATAATGAAAATTATTCTACATGAATAAAGCGTGATAAACAGAGCACAAAAATATTAATTATAAACAACAATTAGATTAATAAATAATTCAAAGGATAATGTAGAAGAAATTAATAAGTATGAAGTGGTTTATTCCATTACTTGCAAAAAAATTGGTTGTAATGCTATTTATTTCGGGGAAATGAAGGCAAATGTTTTAACGCGATTGCAACAACATATTTATCAGTAAAAAAAATCTAAAAGTGATTTGCAGATTAATTCTGTTTTTTCAAATCATGAAAGTAATTGTGGTCACGAGTTTTATCCTCAAAATATTACTACTGTGTGCAACGAGTCAAATGATCGGAAAAGGAAGTTGAAGGAAGCTTGGTTTATTGCGAAGTCTAAAAACATTATTAATCAGCGTAACACTGATGTTCCACTGAGCATGCATTGGAATATTAACCATTCAGTTCCAGTATGTCGCCATGATTCTGGTATACAGTACCGAAAGCGCTTGGCTAATTGTTGTTTATAATTAATGTTTTTGTGCTATGTTTATCACGCTTTATTCGTGTAGAATATATATATATTCAATTGTTACTAATTTTCTTCTTTTCTGAGCCAATATAATACCTGGTAAAATGAAAATACATACAGAAAAGATAGTTTTTTAATAATATTTAGTTTTATTACTGTCTAGCATGCTTTCAATATATTTTTATTATATTATATTCATGGCATATAGTGGTGTGATTAAATGGTTCTTTATATCAACGTTTAATTAGCTGTTAAACGTATACATTTTTTAATTTAAAATTTAAATATTTAAAAAGCCTATTTCTTTGAAATGGGTACACTTGTTTCATTTTTGTTAATAGAAAAATGATCACCACCATTGCACATGCTTCTTTAATCTTCCACTTTTTATTCTCTCTGTGTGTACATTATCTCTGCTTTTGTTAGCATGAATCTTATCGCCAGTTTTCTGCTCGTGGTCTGTAAATATTGAAGTAGTTCTTTGTGTCTGAGGTCTCTATTGTATAAATATGTGTGTTGGACAAATTTTGTAGACAAATTGGCCCTTGACTCTCCATAATATGCAGCATTGCAAGCTGATTGACTGCACTTAATTTTATAGACCACTTGATGTGCTGATTTGTTTGATATGGTATCTTTAGAGTTAATGATTAATTGGTTAAGTGATAGAGTAGTTCGAAAGCTTATATTAAATTTATTTTTACATATACTTTTTAATTTATGTGTAATCTTTGGAATATAAGGGAGGCTTATCCAATGTTTAGATTCCACTTGTTGGTTGGGCAAAGATTTCTTATTTTTATATAGAATCTTTTTATGGTGTTTATAATTTTATCATGATTATATCCCATATTCCAGAAGTCATTTGTGTACTGTTCAATGTTTCATGATTATATGATGTAAGTAAAATAGTTTTTTGATTAAACCATATGTTAGTTAATCAAAACTATAAGAGCATGGACTTTACATTATGTAACACAATAAAAATAATTCAAATCTTTACATTGCAGAATACAATTATTTAATAAATTGTCAATAAAATTATTTTTTAATTAAAACAATTTTTATAAATAATAACTTTTTTTCATAAAAATGAGGCTACATTGGTTTAGGAATCTGTAGTTTTTGATGAGCCAGCTGGAAAAAAAATTGTCAAATGGCATTATAATCTCAAAATAATTTAATCATAAAATTAAAAAATAATTTTCTTACCTAATGCATGATACTCTGAAATAGCCTAAAATTATGTATATATTAATGTTGATTAATAATAAAAAATTAAAATGATTAAAAAAAACTCTTAAGATCTAATAAATATAAATTTAAATAGTAACATGATATTATTTAAAGAAGAATGAGCAATCTCCATTTGTTTAACAAGAGAACAAATATTTCCACAATTTTTACAATATATTAGTTATGATCTAATGTCACACACAATTCTTCAATTTTGCCAACAAAAATAATTAGTAAAAAAACAAAGATTTTAAAATAATTAATAATAAAATTATCTATGTTCTAGTAAAAAAAACGTATTTCTTTAATAAATGCTCTTTTATTCTATAAAGCAGTCAAAAACTATTGTTATAACACTTTACTAACCAAAGACCCATTTCAATATGTGTGCTACTTATGAACACAATTTATATCTCAAGTTTTTATTAACTCCAGTATCCATTTCTACTTTATACTTCATGTAACTGCTGATGCTCAACATATTCTCTTGCTCTTGCATCTAAATAGACGAGTTGCAACTGAACACAAGAATCAACCAGACCTATAATCTAGTTTTTTAAAAATACATAGAAACTAGATACAGGGTTAGTAGTCAGATCTCTTAGGCAACTATGAATTTTGCTGCAATATTTTGTTTAGATAACTTTTTCAAACCTTTTGACTTCATAGTGTTTTGTATCTCATTTTTAATTGGATACAAATTTTAGAGATTTGCATATTTTGCTTTAGGGATCACATCTGCTGATTTTCGTATCCCTATATCATTTCTTTCTCAATGAACAATTTCTATGCTAAACAATATAATTCAAGTTTTAAGAATACTTTATATTATACAATGCTTTTACCCTTATGAACTCACAACTTATGATACCATAACTAGATATAATGTTTTCCAATTCCTTCACTTGGAAATTTTCATAAGGATGATCTACTTCTATTTTTATTTTACTTTCATTTTGCTTTAATTTCTATTTTATTTCTTTTTAATATCTTTTATTAGTAATATTTACAAAGAAATGCAATATTTTTAAACTGAAAGAAAAAAAAAATCATATCCTATTCTCATTTACTATGTTAAAAGGTTTACAAATAGATAAAAAAATAAAATGGCATATTGTTTTTATTCATCAGTAAAGCTAAAAAATTAATATTTACAATTATAATTATGTCCAGTTTTAAATTTGTCCTTAGGTAATCTAATCCGAGTTGCTGTATATGTCTTTTCTGGCTTTGCTAAGATCAAACATTCAAGATAGATAAAATTTAAATATCACCATAAGTAGTTATAATGTTTTCTTAAAACTTTATTGACATTAGAAAATTTTGTGTCAAAGATTATAACCAATATGATTTCTAATTCCTTATGAAGGTTCTTCCTGGCAATAAATCATCTCTATTTTAAATATAACATTTTTTATCATCAAGTAAAAAAAAAATTAAATATTTTAAATTTAATGAATATCTTTGATTACTTTCTTCACCCCTATCTGAACAAATTTATTTTTATTACCAAGTCTGGTTACAAAGAATCTCCTTTTTAAAATGCTATGGCTATAAAGTTTTAAAATATAAATATTTTAAGCTGGTATATATATTTGTATTAATTAAATATCCATATTTGAGTGCAATTAAGTACTATCAAAAATTTTTCAAAACATCACATGATCACCATTTCATATGCTTACACAGGCTATTAATAATAGTAATGTGATGTGATGTACTGTAGCTTCTCCTTTAACGAAGTCAAGAATCTCTCAGCAATTATGCCTAGAGAAACCTGTTAGCCACTTTATTTTCCATTTCCATTCCCCAGTCTAAGTTTTCCCATAATCTGCTCCATCCCATTTCCACAACATAATCTTTGTCAACTCTATGGCCTTTATATCTAAATCCCACTTATCTTTTCCCAAACCCAGCATAAAAATCAATAATCCACTTTCTATATAATCACTTTTTTCATATTTATTCTTCCATAACCTCATTGTATGTACCCTTTCTGTTTTCAAGCATTTACCTTCAATTAACAGATGCCTAATATTTTCTATTCCTTCCTTACATAATTTACAAACTGTCTTTACAGTAGTGCCACCAAGTGCAAGCTTTCATAATCAATAGACGCAGAAAGGTTTGTTGTATATGTAAATATAATATTGTTTTTTGTTATTGTTTTTAAAATTCACACTATGTTTCAAATTTAATAAATTATATTAGTAAAAGATAGTTTAACATTAAAAAGACTCATTTTAAACATATAATAATATTGATACTAAATAGCAATTAAACAAGATGGTGGTTGTTTTCAAGATTGAGGACCTTTATCTGTTAGCTAGTATGAAATTTCACCATAAATATTTTCTACCAGAAAGTTTATAAATATCCAAAAAAAAAAATTATAAGTGTGTTTCCATTGCTGTTTAGTGTTCACTGATTTTATTAAATGCTTATAAAATGATTTCAAAAGCTGAAGAAAGTTGTTATTGCCTCTGTAATAGCTTTAGATAGAAAAATATATAAACATTGGCATTATGTCAGATCTATATTAATATATGAACTTGTCTTAGTTTTGTCTTAGAATATTTGAAAGTTTGAACTAATAATTTAATACAGCATATGAATAAAAGATGACTATGAATATAAGCATAATGAAATTTTGTACACCGAGCCAAAAAAAAGATATTTGATTTATTGCCACTTGGTATTGAAGCTACACATATATACATATTAAAAATATATATGTTTGCTTCACCATTCACTATGGTTTAACTAAAGACTCTGAGTCCAACCACAGTAAATGTAGGCTAAATTTAAAATAAATAGAAACTTTAAAACATTCCATAAATTTTATTAAATAAAATTAAAAGATCTTATTTTAGATAACAAAATAAAGTTTTTTAGAATCACAGAACTCATTAGAGAAAAAGATTAGTTAGATAACAACAATTAATTAAACACCCTGTAATTAAAAATAAGACAGCAGAACAATGGCATTAAAATGTAAGATGGCCAACGAGTTAGGTATAAATTGAGAGCGTGTCTTTTGTTCTCGGTCTTGTACCCATGGAAGCTCTACTGTTGAAAAGCAGCAAAGAAAACTGTTTGAATCGGAAAGAAATGAAAGCAATAAGATTGGTTTTTTTAGACAGAGTTCTCTCTGCAACCAGGATTATAGTAACTCCCTGCTGTAGATTTTTGAACCACCAACATTCAAAGAAAACTTAAAGAATTTTTTTGGTGCTATAATTGAAATGGCCGAGTAGATTTTTTCCCGTCTCTCTCGTCGTTTTCGTGTTTGCTGGAGATGGAATGGTATAATATCAATAATGTAGTGGTGCTAGAACAATTTTTGTTTGACTGATGCCTACTGCTAATGGATGACCAAAATCACAATAAGTTGTTAGTACGGACTGCGGATCAGAATGTCTCCATGGCCTTTGAATAACGGCATATGCAATCATAAATGGTTACCAATAATTTTTATATATTTATTTTGGCTTAAATCATAAACTTAAGTCATCTATGTATTATAATTATAATGTGTTCATATTGTAACGGTAAGAAAAGTAGAGCTGCTTTAACCTAACCTAGAGATGCAGATAGAGGGGGTTCGAACCTCACCTACTCCTCTAGATTTCTACTAAGCGACTTACTCCCCAAACCTCACTAGAATTTAATCTTAATGTATGCCCGGTGGTCAGGGAGAGAAGAGACCACAAAAAGGAATTTTACATATATAATGATCAGGTGTACATACATGTCACAAAAGAAAAACAATACTAAGTGGTTTTTTTTATTAAAGTGTCATAACAGAAACTTTTATTATTTACATTAGAAGAATTTATACAACACTTTATTAATGGTGTTGCAGGCTATTTTCACTGCAACCGTATAGACATATATGAAAGATCCATTGTTTTTAATGATAAGGACAGACAAATTTTACATTATAATTTCTTCTTTAAAAATATTTCTAGCCAATGTAAGTGTTATGTAACCAGTTAAGAGAAAGACATGATTCATTAACTCTATGTATGGGGAACATAGAAATAAATAGGTGGTCAAACTCAACTAAACACGTTGGACAGGTTTAAATCACAGCCGTACTGATGATTAAAGAAAAAGAGAAAGTAACCCCCAGCAGGAATTTCCAGCTATAATTGAAACATTTCGATGATATTTTGAGAAAGATTTCCTAATAAATATAAATATGCAAGACCATGCACAAAAGCGATAGCATATTGCGAGCTATGAGGCTCGAGACATAACAGTTACCAAGAAGTTAACACAAGACCGGATAGCTCTCTGTCTCTAAACTGGGTTAGAGAGAAAAATGGAATCCATTCGCTAAACGCGTGACCCAGATTCAGAATCGGAGTTTCGTTGCTTATGTCCAGTTATGTACATTGAAGTATCTGAGATAGACATGAGATCCAGAATATTCTATTTATTTTCAGAAGATCCAAATGTAGGTATATTAACCTAAGCAAACTTGGCAAAAAGAAGTACTGTAATATATGCTGAGCGGCCCAGTAGATCCCCCGAGGCACGATATTATATAAATACAGTCAACGACCTTTAAATTTAAAAAGAAACCCTCTGCAAAATATATATATTTTATGGAAGCTCAACTACCACTGAAAATCTGCAGAAAAATAGTAACTTTACCTTTATAAAATTTGGATTACTAAAAAAAAACAAGTGGGCGGATATTTTATTGATTTAGTTGAAGTTGAAACCGACCCACCACAGAGCCAATGCTATTTAATAATTTTTAATACATATACATATTGTCGAATGTACACTCTCTTATTACTAAAAAAAATATATATATACGAACGTTTTATCTTACGCTCTTTAAAATGGAACTTTAAATTCGTAACCCCTCATTGACTAAAAAAAATAAAGACATTTGATAAGGATTTTTCTCTTATATATAAATTAAAATCTTGAAAGTTTTATAATAGAATATTTCAATTAAATCTTGATTTTAAAAAAAAGGGTTTTGCACTTTCTATGATTTGCTTCCTTTTCTTTATAAATAAATATCTATATAAAATAAATAACTTAATTACTGGAGTATAATGGCGGAAAGTTAAACGAAGTATTTTTCAATTAAATTAATAAGAACTATTGCCGCCATTATATATAATAACCCCACCCATTACAATATGTAAAAAAAAAAAAAAAAAGCAATTAATGAAATATAATTTTACAAGACGCGAACACATAAATTTTAAGAAAAATATATTTATAGAAAAACATAAATTTAGATTGAATTTGCAAATTATAAAGAAATTTTTGGTTAATTTATGAGAACGTTACTGGTAACTAGATGGGGTGGGTCAGGATGAGTTCATTGGATGTTTCCCGCAGGTCTTCTCGATTCTTCAAATTTGTTTTTCCATGTTTTGAGGGCAGATATTCACGGATACAGGGCAGACACTTTAGTTCTCTGGCTGGCTTACATGGTTACAACTCTGGCCTCAGGAAGATTACCCCCGCATTTTCGCAGAACAACACATTTCTGGATTTTTATCTTTGCTGAAAGAATAGAGTACGGCTTGAAGTAAGTACAGCAAGCAAGAGTTCACAATATTGTCCAATTTTTCGGCAAAACTTCTTCCAACAAAAATTCTTAATATTTCTCTCTGATCTTCAGCACAGGTTACCTGCAAGCATAAGACCGAGAACAAAAGAAACATTCTTTATTTATACCCTTTTTCCATTATGTTTTTAATCTACTAATTAGTAGCAAATCATGCCCGTTGTTTCAAATTTTTCCTGTTATCTATTATTTTATCTAATTCAGAAAAAAAATGTTTTATTAATTAAATTCCTTTTCTTAATGGATTCTATTTAATTATGAAAATTTATCTTATCGAATTCTACCAACATATATTTTAAAAATAGTTGCGAATATAATTTTAACTTTCTATATTTTATTTTATTACATCTTTTTTTTCTTTAACACAATTCCTTCTTTAATTTATGTAACTATTTGTGCAAACGATAATTTAGTTTAAGAAAGAACATACATTCACTGTGGTTGGACTTAGGGTCTTAGTTAGTCCACAGTGAATGGTGAAGCCAGCATATATATATTTATATATATATGCACAGCTTCAATATATATATAGCCTGAGAATTTGTAACATTTCATTGTTATTTTTCCTAATCCTATTAATATATATGCAAATCTTGTTTTGTTTTTTTTTTAACGGATTGTTAGTATACATTACTTGAATTGTAGACTACTTACATATTTTTTTGTAAAGAAAGAAACACGATTTGTTTCTTATGGCTTGGAATAAACATATGTATATAGGAGGAACTGGAAGGGAGACATAATCTAATTTCATTTATTTCTACTTGTTTGACCTGCTATTAAATATGGGAATCTTTCAGATTTATTAGAAAATTCTTTGAATAAAACTTCTTCCAATTCTCTCCTGCTGCGTTGGTTTGACTGATTTTTTAAAAATATATATTAGAAAGAGAGAAAAATGCAGAAAGCGCAATTTTTTTTAGAAAAATAATTCAATGTTTTTTTTAATTTGTATGAGAAATATAAAAGAAGTGACATTCGAGTATATTTATCAAAGTGTTCAATTTTCTGTATTTTAAAAGAAAGATACAATCCTGCTTTATATTTTTTATTTATTACTTTTTAAGTCAACCTGGGTTTTACTAACATATATCTATTTGTCTAAAATGTATATAACTTAAGTATTTGTAATTTTATTAAATGTAAGAAAGGGTAGAGTACAGTTATATACATAAATTAAAGTCTCACGTCTTCTTTAACTCTAAGGGTGAACTAGTTAAATAGTGATTAATTATTAATTAATATATATATATCTTTCTTAGATATTAATGTTAGTTAAAAGATGTAAAGTAATAATTATTTTTAAGAGTGGATATTTTCTCAGTCCCAGAAAAATTTTGAAGTCTTATTATTTTATATATGTATATTTTACATAAAATTTTTTTAAAGTTTAACAGTCGGTTGACCACATTTTCTCTTATATTGTGCTACTTGGTGATTTGTGTGGGGGTCTCGGCACATATCCATAGTTCCTGTCGTCTTTGATTCATAGGCTAACACTGCTCCGAGATTGCCATTGATGATAAAGTGGATCTCGACCTTTTTCAAATATTACTACTGGACACAAGCACATATATTCCATCCTGAGCTCGGATCATGCTGCGGCGAACGAGTTACATTTCTCTAACTCATGTTAGACCTGGAGTGCTATCCAGACCTCAAGTTAGCCATATATAAAACCTTTGTGCCTTTGAGACTTGCTTCTAAACTCACACAATTAAATCACCAAGGACCACAGTAATGTTTAATTTCATTATAGATAAAAAAAAAAAAAAAAACCTCAACTTTGTAATGTGCTCAAAATATTGCTGCATAAGTCTGAGAAATGTCCACTGGGGGGATTTTCTTTATTTTGTTATTTAAATGCAGGTTATATTTGAACATGGCCTTAATCTATTTAACTAGTTCTAACCAATTACCCATTTTTGTAATTTCACTCTAGAGTTATGTTTTTTCTGTCTCTCTCCTTTAAAGTAAAGCACCCAGTTGTTGGCTAAGTATGGTATTGTTATGTAATTACCGTACTATTGTTTAATTATATTAACTGGATCTTACTAATGCATATCAATACATATCAATGTTTGTAGATGCAAGAAAATAACTTGCCACATTTTTTTTTGTTAATTACATCTTCAAATTGTCATTTCTTTTAATTGAACAATAAACTTTCATTCACTAATCTCATCAAATCTTGTCTGTGTCATTATAGTCTAAACCTGATTTTTTTCTTTGTTAAAATTCCCCTTTAGGATCTCATCTCTCCTTGACCACTGAGCATACATTAAGAAGAAATTCTAGTGAGGTTTGGGGAGTAAGTCACTTAGTAAAAATTTGGAGGAGTAGGTGAGGTTCGAACCCCCTTTACCTGCATCTCTTGGTTAGGTTAAAGCAGTTCTACTTTTCATACCATTACAGTTTCTAATGGTTTTTTTTTCAATGCTTATATTTAGAATTTTTAAAATTGAAGAGATATCATTAATGATATTCAATTATTCCAAGTCTCAAAAAATATATTATTTTTACAAGTAGACAAACAGCAAAATTTAAAAATTAAAAATAAAAACTATCTTTGCAAAAATAAAATAATTGATTAAGATGGTATTCTGTTTTTAATTCTTCCTCACCTTCCCCTAATGCAGTACTCCACTTAATAATGACAATAAAAGTGTTTAATCGGACTTATGATATAAATGACTTTTATAAATTCTTCAATCCCCCTCCACATTTATTAGGGCAACAATTTCTATTATTCAATAATATATTGGAGAATCAGTGAAGATCGTTTTAGAATACCTTCAACTTATCATTCAACAGATCCAAGATATTAGAACCAATTAGGTTGAAAATGGTGTTATAAAAGTGAAAATTTTGAAGACTGCTTGCATTAATCTAAATTCAATCACTTGTAATCATCTATATATATAAATTTGAAAGTTTCTCTTAATAAATCAACAATGCATCAATCTTGATGAATTGTGCACGATTTTTTTTTTTAAGAATTACATAGTCTTCTGGATTTTTACTTTATGATATGTAACTGTTTGAAAAAAATGGCAATTTTCTATTAACATGAGGAAAAATATGGAGACAGAATTTCCAGTGATCTAACAGAATAACTGGGGGAAAAAAACTTCCAGAATTTAATCAGCTTTTCCTTTAAAAGTGTGAAATGTATATGGCATTAAAAAAAATCCTTCTTTAACATTTATACAGAGTATCAGATTACAAGGTACACTGAAGTAAAAGACACTTTATATAGCAATAAAAAAAGCAAAAGAATGAATATTTGTAAATAATATTGTTTAATAAATTTTTTATTTATTTTTCACTCAAGCTATTTCAAATATCAGTTTTACTAATTTCAAACTAAATTTGAAAATCAGTCACCTTAACATTATGTTACTCTAGGATAGTTATTAAAAGTGTGATGTATTATCATGAAATATATGACAAAACAATAATAATCCCAATAACATATTGAAATGTTTTAACAAATCAGACAGAGTATACTTAAAATATTTCTTACCAATACTGTTTCCAATAATTCTTCTAAATAACAGGTATATGAAGGATCTTTATTTACAGTATCCATTACATAACTAAATAAATAAATCATGTAATTATTTTTAAAAAATATATATAATTATCTGAAGAAATTTTAAAAAAATAAACATAAATATAATAAATTTATATATCTTTTGCCCCAAGCCACCATTCAGAAGATTTAAAAGACCATTTGAAGTAAAAGGCAAATGACTAAGATGCTGAATAATTTTCAAAATTTGAAGGATCACTTGTTTGTCTGCAGTAGATTGCTGCAATTCCTTAAAGACAGAGAAAAAAAAAACCTGATAAATAATTAAAAAGTCATTATATTATTATTATAAATAAAAATTTTGTCTTTTTTTTTTTTTCTAAACTTCTTAACTAACAATGTATTGCATAAAATGAAGTTTCTTATTATATTTAAATTTAATACATACTTGTAAAGCAATAATATTTTATTTTAAAAAAAGAAAGTATTATTCTTTAAATATTATTTATATGTCTCTAAGTGGCTCTGTATACCAAAAAAGATTCTATAATATATGAAATAATATCTTATATATAGATTATTTAATAAATCTTAAAAAGAATTTCAAAACCAAGTTAATAAATCAGCTTTATAACTAAAAAATTTATGAAAATGAAAGATTTTTTTGCTACTAATGGTTTTTTAATAGTTTGCATCTATAAGAAAAGTAGTCTGTGTTCTTCAATTTCTTGAGCTGAAAGATATACATTTTTTTCATCAGTCAAAGATACATAATAAAAAAAAAATACTGGTGGCATTAGCATTTATGATAATAATTACATACTTGTATAAGTACAAAACTTTAACTTAAAATAATAAAATTAGAAGTCAGACCGATTAAACAAGTTACAAAAAGTTTATTATCTGCACAAAATAGACAAATCTTTAAAGGCACTCATAATTGGATATTCTAGTTCAAACAGGAATCAAAATAATCACTAATAAAAAAAAACAAGCTAACAAATAAATAAAAATAACCATCCATCTAATGAATTTTTATTTTCAAAAGAATTTTTTCCTATTAAACATAAAACAATGATTATTTGACCTATGAAACAAAAAGATTTTTTCCTATTAAAACATTATCAATAGTTATTTGTTCTACAAATCAAAAACCAAATTTAAAAAAAAAAAATTGAAAGTAATATTATGCATGAAAGTACGTGCTAAGAAAACTTTACAAGATAAACTCACCTTTTTTTCTAATTATCACTGTAATGGGACAAATTCATTACTTCTCAAATATATATATATTTTATACATAATTTTTTTAAAAAAAGAGAAAACTAAATAGCACTAATAAATTGTCAATCTAACTAGATTATTTGCAAACATACAGAAAACCAACATTGGAATTTTGTTTGTAATAGCAATTCTTTAAAATTATCTTGAAAATATCAAATACTAGCTTGCCCCCATGGCTTCGTTTGATTTAATAGAAAATTACCAAAATTTTTAAAACGATTAAATACCATAAAACATAAATTCATAGCCTAGCAAACAAATTATCAATTAAGCCAATAAACATCACATAATCATCATTTTTTATGCTTGCTTATAGCTGTTACTAAAACAGGCAAAACTCACTATACGTATTGCCACACACACTGATTACTCTAACTTGCTGTGTGTGGCAATACATATAGTGAGTTTTGCCTGTTTTAGTAACAGCTATAAGCAAGCATAAGAAATGGTGATCATGTGATGTTTATTGGCTTAAAACCAATCCTGCCTAATAGGATAGTGGAGGCTATAGTTATTAAAGAACCAAAGACACCAAAATGTATAGATACTGAACTGAGTTCAGACTTATATGACTATATAAGCTGATGGGCTTGAATTGAAAATATTAAAATGTTTTTAATTTAAGAATCATAGTTTTGTAGTTAAATGGAGATAAAAGGTGGCTGCTGGAGGATTGCATTAGATCCTAAGATCTAGGTGCAGTGCTCTCAGATCCAAGGATCCTCACTGACGAAGGCCACAAACCAGAAACTAGTCTGGGGATATTGGATGAGTAGGCACTAGATAGGGATTTTATGCACAAGCCTTCTGGCATCCATTGATTACTCTAGCTTGCTGTGTGTGGCAATACGTATAGTGAGTTTTGCCTGTTTTAGTAAAATTATCAATTAAATGCAAAACCGGAAAAATAATGCTAAAGGCAACCATAAAAGCGTGTGAGTTAAAGTTAAAATATATTAGAGCCATTACATACTTTGGTGCATTACTCCAGTGATAACAATTAAAGGATTAGTAAAAATAATTATGATAAAAAATAAATGTGAAGATATGACTAAGATAACAAATTAAGAAGAAAAAAATGTTATAAATTTGAGATTTAGAATTCAAACATGTGAAATATTAGTTTTTTATTAGAGATTATTACAATGATATTATTATTCACAAAAAATTAAAAATATTTCAATACTCGAAAAATATAAAAATATAGTTCATACCTGATCAATCAGTTTTAATAAAACTTTAATCACCGCTGAATTGCAGTCTTGTGGTACAACTGGTTTATTTTCCAGATATCCAGCCAAATCATTTTTTTCTACTAAATAGTAACATAGCTAAAAACAAAACAATAACTGAAAATTAAAAATAGACTGAAATTTAAATGTTTATTGATATTTTAAAAAAATTAAATAAAACTTACTAAATTATCACATGAATTCATTTTAGTCTTCTATAATACAAAATCAAAGCTAAAAAAAAAAAAAATAGAGAATGTAAAAGAAAATGTAAGAAATTATAAATATAAAAAATAAATATATTATTCAAGATGTGACAATTTATTGTGGTATAACCCATGACTAATTGTAATTGTAATCTTAGCTTAACAGTAATTTACATGAGTATTTGTGTTTGAACATGTTTAAGTTAATATGTGTGTAAATTTTAAGCTGATAGAGCTAATTATTAGTAAGCTATTATGAAGTAATAAATATCCATGTGTTTGCTTAAATACGAAAATGAATGATCAAAATTTTGAGCAACATATTAATATCAAATTTTATATGAAAATCAGCAAATGTGCTACTAAAACATTACAACTGTTGCAAATGGCATATGATGAGGATGCTATGAAGAAATCAAGTATGTTTGAATGGCATAAGAAAAAGTTGGATGAAAAGATGTGATAGATGATCCCAAAAGTGGACAGTGAAAAACAACGACTGACATTAATATTATCAAAATGTGAGATGCAATACGGTCCGGCAGATGATTAAGTGGGAGATTGATAGCTGAAGAATTGCAAATTAATTGAGTAACAGGTTAATTTTAAACAAAGAATTGGACATAAGAAAGATTTCTGTGAAATTTGTCCCTTGGAGCTTGATGGACAAACAGAAACAGCGTTGGTTTGATGAGACTTTTTAGCCAAAAAATCAATTACACAACTAGACCATTCTGCTTACTTACCTGACTTAACTATCTATGATTTTTGATTATTTCCAAAATTAAAAACTGCTGAAACAATGAAGATTTTCTACTATAACTGATATCCAAGAGAATATGAGATAGCTTTTCCACTGTGTTCCTGAAAATGAATTCTAGGTGTGTTTCCAGAAAGGGAACACTATTTTACTTATTGTACGATGCATAAGGCGACTACTTTGAAGGCGACAGTAGCCATTAGTATACTTTTCTACATGTACATTTTATAAAGATGCATTCCAGAAATAAATAACAAAAATATTTATAGCATTTTCTAAAAAAAATACAACAAAACTTGTTTTAAAATCTTTACTCAATTTTTTCAACTTCTACATTATTGAATTTGTAAGCAGATATTTAAAACATTACCTTCATTAAAATAGTAATATTACAATGATTTACAAAGCAAAGATTCGGAGAATACTTATAATGAAAATAAAATTCATATCAAAATAAATTAATTAAAAAAATTATATTGGTTCAATTAATTAATTAATTATGCATCTAAAAATTAAAAATATTAAAAATGCATTCCACATATTTAGAGTAAATAGTTTAGGAAAGAAACACATTTTGTTTAAATCTCAACATTTTGATAAACTTAATATTTTTAAAAATTTATAGAAAATAATAAATCAAAAAATGCTGAAGAATGTAGGTATATTTAATAATTAAGGATTATTCATTTCAATCAATATGTATAAAAAACCTGTAGCCCATTTTCTAAAACAACTAAGTAATACAACTATTTATTAATATATTGTAAAAACTCATCAGATTTATAAGTGTAACACCTATTTCTTATCAAGAATTATTCAAATTGGAGATTTGGCCTGAAAATTGTTAAAATTTATATTTTAAAAATAAATCAACAAATTATGGTTTACATCCATTCATAATCAATCTTTGTAAAATATCTATGGGAACAGCATCAGGTGATGTATAACTGGTTTAACCTAGTTCAGTCTAACAAATACCTCAGGCACTATACAAATATTAAATAAAGAATATAATAACCTCTCCCTATTTCCTATTCTCGTAATTCACGAACCAACAACACCATCTGAGCCACGCATAAATTATTTTTCAACCGCCACAAACTTAGCAACACGGTAGGACATGACGGAAATCTAAAGAGCTAAAAGCTAAATATTTAAAGTACATTAAATATGTGTTGTGTTTGTTTTTGCCTGGATCATTGAAAAGTAAAAATAAAGCATTTAATATAACTAAGAAACTCAAGTTTTATAATTAAATAATGTTTAATTACTGCTTTAAAATATGAATAAAGCTTTAATGGCCTCCGCTATTCCCCTCAATTATGCAACAAACTAAGTAGACAATAAAAGAAAACAGGTTAATAGGTTTGGGTCAAATTCTTTTCTTCCCAATTTTATTAAAAATATCCAACTCGATCTTCTCGATAATACGATAGATCATAAAACCTTTCAAAGCATTTCTTATGGCTTTGCGCTAAAACCGGTTTAAAATTAACTTAGAACGTATATAGCTAAATCAAATATACTGACTAGCTAATGGCGGACAAAAAAGAGGTGTTATCAAAAAGATCAAGTTGGCACACAAAAGAAACTGACTTGGATTTAATTAACAACATAAATAAAATTGGAAAGTGATTTCAAATGACAAAAAAATTAATTATTAAATTTAACCAACAAATACTAAATATTACAATGTTATAAGAAGAATAGCGAAGGTAAAAGGTTACATATAGCTAGATGATCCCAAAATATATTTATTAATTCATAAAATGTTTACATAGCAAAAACATATATTTCAATACAACAATAAAACAATATGAATCATTAGTAGCATACGAGATAGTTTAATTTAGGAGATACGATACCGTCCTTTTCCGTGATGTTCCCTACGGCGTCCGTGGCTTGATCCGACCGACGATAGGTGTTTGTCCGGACAATGAAAATATGAAGTATGGCTTCCATGAAAAGTTCTCCAGACACGGCATAGAGTTCAGATGGTTATTGATTGGATGTTAAGGCATTTGGATGGTATTTAGGAACCTCGGGATAGCAAGCTATGATTTGCCTAGCCACATATCATTTTCCTCAAAATACTTGTTTTAACTGGAGCAGGTTCCAACTTCTCCATTGTTTGAAAATGACAGCTGTATAACTTTATTTTGAAGCACAAGCTAAATGTGAAGCAAAATCTGACGGATTTCTCCCAAGAGAAATCTGAATGCACTTTCAGAAAACTTGGAAATAAAACAGCAAGAAAAATCTTAATAAATCGCCTTCACAAGCAAAATCAAAATCAACTGACTCCTTCAAAAAGAAAAGTCTGAATAATCATCTCTTTTGTTCTCCCTACTATTTATACTTTCTCTGCCAGCTACCTTCCATTGTTTGTATGATCTGAGATCTTGATAAGCCCCCCTTGCTGCTTTGTTTTAAAACAACACTTCTAAAAATAACTTCAATTTTTTTACTCTAACTTTCTTACTTTAAAGTTGGAATTCTATTAATTAAAAAGCAAGAAAGAAAATGCCATCTTTAATTAGACTTGACGACTCACTAATTAAAATATACATTCTTTCAGAAATGTTGGTGGGCTTATCTCAAAATCAAATCATACTAAATATTTTAATAAAAATTTGAACAACAATATATTATTATTTTATAATAGAACAAGCATTTTATTTCAGCAGAATTTTGCATTACTCATATATATACGCTAGATGTATATATATGTTTGACTAATAGGTTAAGCAATTTTGATCAATAGAATGAAATTTATTTAAAATAAAATCTTTAACTGTAATACACATTTAATAAGCATAACTATTTTTAACTCTAATGCAAAACCCTGCTGATATTGAACTATAAACTTAATTTAGGTCTACAATATTAATTAAGTTTATAGGAAGATGTGAAGCATGGATTGGACTTCAGATCCATTGCTTCACTATGGGAAAAGCATCAGGTGAAAATAACATCCTTGACAAAATTCTTCTGGAGAATAAAGTACTTTAGCTATATTTCAATTTAACTTTTATTTAATCTTGAGATTTCATTCCAATATCAGCCTTTCAAGCTAATTGAGCACATGCCTTTTGAGAGTGTTAAATAAATGAATACCTCTCCTCTTGCTCAATTAGCTTGAAAGGATGATATTGGAATGAAATATAATTGCAAGCACAGTGCTAGATAAAATATTTTGCTTATTTAATCTTGAGATAAAAATAGAGTTCAAGATATGCTTAATTCTAAAATAGAGATATTATGCCAGGATTAAGATAATAAAACTGACTACATTAAAATATTAATTATATATATTATAATAGTGGAATTTGAGTTCAAACCCATGATTTTTTTTATTTAATATTGATCATGTTATCTTAATGATGTAACTAAAGAGATAACATATAAATACAAATATAAGATATAAATATTCAACAGTTTAGTTACTATACATAATTGCATAAATAGAGCACTAAGTCATTGTTGTTTATATATTGTAATGGATACACATTGCCATTATATTATTTTTTAAAAAAAAAAAAGTTAAAAGTATAAATGGTCGCAAATAAAAGTTATTAAATAAAAGTTAAAATTAAAAATTGAAAACTAAAAGCTTGCAAAAACATATATATATAAATCGCACAGATGGAAAATTATTAAAAGAAAATTTTATTACAAAAAAAAAAAGTATTTTAAAACTAAATTTTAAGCAAAAACTTAAGAGATTTAAAGATAAAGAATGTACAATAATTAAATTACTTTCTATTGTGTTAAAGATAATAGTATGTATACTGAACCCGACTTCTTGATGGCATTTTTCACACAACGCACATCAATATACCGTTTTAGCGGCCTAACTTACGGCTAACACAACAACAGTGTTGTTTCAGCTGTAACAGACCGCCTAGAGGGCAATGTATCCTACGAATACATAACGAAATACTATGCCCATTGACTTACGACAGTATTCCTCAAGTGAGTGCAATTCAACTCTCGCTACTGTCTGATTTGATGGTGGCCGTATTTGAAGAATGTGAAACTATCAAAAAATTCATTGTGAAAAAATTTTGAGAAAGCGTAGTGGATTTAGTATTACCTATTAAGAATTGACATGCTGTCACGCAAGCTTCCCTATGATTTTGAACTGCACACAACCTGAAAGATTAGGGTTTTCAGCAGAGTTCTGCTGAGTTCAGGCACAAATGCACTTTTACGCGTGAATCAGTGCGAGAACAGTAAAATGTCAGCGGCAAATGTTCAAAATTGGTTGAAGGAGAGTGAATTGCCAGCCACAGAAGTTGACGCTGTTGTGTTTTTCCAGACAGAAAACATCCTGCCAGATGCAAAACTATGCGTTTGCGGGAAGAACATGATTTTAGTTAACTACAGGATATGGGGAATTCTGTTGGCACTCCTGCAAACGTGCCTGGGGTCTGCGAAAGGCAAGTTGGTTGGGCGGCTCCAAAGTCCCATTACTTACAGCTTTGAGGCTCATCTCCTATTGGACTCAAACAAACTTAACTCCCTGCCCCCTAAAAAAAATGTTTTTTAAAAACAAATTGTTTAAGGCTTTTTGAAAAAGGCAAAAAATAAAGGAAAAACTTTTCGCTATCATATAAAGGTTTTGGTAGCGTAAATATTTTTTAAAAAAAACCTCATAATAAGAAAATATTAGACAATAATTAAAAATCAAACCAACTCCCCTCCACCCTCTAAAAACCAACTGTTGGTTTATTAAAAATGAATTGATTAATAAGGCTTTCCAAAAAAAAAAGCTCAAAATCAATAAAAAGTGGATAATTTAAAAGCAAATCAACCCCCCTTCAATAATTTGTAAATTTTGTTAATCTATCTGTTTATATGTATTCTATATTCAAATACATTTAAAATTAATATGCGAAGTTTCCAGTACATCGGCAAAAGATACTAAAAGATGAGAATTAAAATTCAAACTAACTCCCCTCCACCCTTTAAAAACCAACTGTTGGTTTATTAAAACTGAATTGTTTAATGCTTTAAAAAAGAAGCTCAAAATCCCAAAAAAGGCAATAATTTAAAAGCAAACCAACCCCCTTCTACCATCTAAAAACAAAATGTTTGTTTATTAAAAAGAAAAAAAAACGTATGAGTTTTATGTATAGAAAGAGGAAAAAAAATTTTTTTACCGTAGTATTATGTAAAGAAACCGATAATTCAAAATCAAAAAAAAAAGCTCAAAATAAAAAAAAAAAGTCGATAATTTAAAAGCAACCCACTACACCATATATTATTTATCTTTCAACATATATGTGCTAAGTATATCAGTGTTATTAGATAGAGTGGAGAGTGGTGGGTCGTGTGAAAGTCTGTGCTCATATACCCTATATATTACATATATATAGACACAGGTATATATTAAGCCTGTGTTTCAGTTATAAAAACAGAGTGTTTATTAAAAGCGGAAAAAAAAAAATAGAAAGTGAAAAAAAAAATTTTTTTACCGTAGTATTTTGTAAAAAAACCGATGGCCCGTGAATCGGTATATTGATGTGCGGTGGGCAAAAAGCAGCGCCATCAAACAGTGGGGTTCAGTATACATACTATTACTGTGTTAAAACTCAAAATGGAAATGATTGTTGATTTTAATTAATCTAAAGTAAACAAGTCCTTGGGACAAATTTATAATTAAAGGTCAGATAAGAGATATAAAAAACTTTTAAAAAGATTGTGTTACCCGCTTGTGGAAAGTCAACCAACACTCGAACCCTAATGAAAACCACCCGAACAGGTAGCTATGGTCAGTAAATCCGAAGGATTAATATAAAAAGAAAAAAATTCAAATTAAGAACAGTTCCATCTTGATTTTTTGAGGAGGGGGAAAAGATGCACTTTTCATCCTCTTACTGTTTTCTAATGAAGAGATTGTTGAAATATGAATGGCAGTATAGTAGACCCCGAATCATATGGGTCCTGCGATAACAGTTCCAGGATCGAACCAGCTAAGGCTGCCTCCGTATTGATAACTACAGCATGAACAACAGACTGGTCTTCCCTGAAAATATGAATAGTAAAAGACTTCAGGGGAAATGGCACAAGGAACTGGGAGCTCCTCTAATGTAATATATGAACTATAAATTATGAACTCTAATTATTATAAACTTTCACTAAATGAACTTTGAATCATTTCTTAATAATTAAGGCCTAACCAAGTTTAAATCATGAATTCTTATCTGACCAACATGGAAGATTAAATCAGTTACTAATATTTATTTTTATATATGTTTGCCAATTCAATCGTTTCCATTTTCTTTATTCATATTTATTAACTAAATCATTAAAATGTATTAAATTTTAAGTTGGGTGTACATAGCTGCATACATTCATTATGTTGATTATTTCTTAAGATTTTTATACATGAAATATATATATCGGTAAATATACACCTCATGCTGAGTGTCTAAACGTATTTACTGATATATCTTTTAAGTTGTTTTTGTCAATGCGGCACCTTACGATGAGTGTCATTGGGTTTACTTTATTGTAAATTTCCTCTAGCAATTTTCAATTAATAACTTTATATTTGAATTTGTTTATGTTTATTTTAAAGGGACTTAATTTCAGGCTATTTGTTTCATAGTTGGGTTGATGCTGGTGGAGGATATGGGTGTTTATATCGATGTAATGCAAAGATGTTTAGCATACAGGGCACATCCCATACGAATACATAACCCAAAAGTGAAGTCGATACATTACAATGGATGTGGACATATTTCCCACACCATTATTTTCCTTTTTGCTCTATGTGTTAATAGTAAGACGACCAAGACTGCAATTCACCATTTCAGAGGATTTTCAATATATATATTTTCCAAATGATTTCCTTCTCCAGACAGATGCTCATTCCTGTTCTGGGCGATGATCATTTCTCTTTAAATAATACCACGCTCCAGACACACATTCCTGTCAGCGTGGTTTTATGCTTGAATCTTCATATTGCATTGGTTGCATCCATATATCAGGAAGCAAGCTTTGGTTTGGCTACGAACTTTTAATCTGAGGTTGAATGATTGTTTTTGAGAAGTTGTTTTTTTTAATTGAGTAATCTATGTAACCTATCATTACTCAACATTATAAAACAAACATCTATCAACTATCCATTTCTGCAGGCTTTTATCTAAAGCATAAAATAATAATTTAAATTTAAAATCTAAACCAGAGCCTTGTGTTACTCAATTTTAAATATACCATGTGTTTTTGATGTGTTATTACTGGCAGTGGCTTATTTTGTTTATTTTTTTTTTTAATCATAAAAATATATTCTTCTTCATAAAAAAAAAAGAAAGTGTTTAAGAATTTTTATAAATCTCAGCTACTCCTAGAGCTAATGGCATGGGCTAACGGTCAATATATAATTATAATAAAATAAAGTTGGATCTTTAATGTGTATCTGTCAACTATATAAATTTTTCCAGGTTCAAATGACCTGTTGGCGTCCTGTACGGCGGATAGGGTAAGACCCCACACTTCGCTGACTATTATAATATATATACAGAATTATATGTTGGCATAACTGAACGATATTGAATAAATATATATATTCCGATTAAAATATTTAATCTGTTTAAAGTGATATTTAAAATATTAGTTACACCTGGGTCTCGCTTTACGCGATAGATAGGTTCCTCAGAAAACACGCGCAAATGAAATCGTGCAAAAATAGATGTAACTTACATTGAAAAAGGGGGGATGTGGTCTGTGATTTTTCAAAATTTGCGTAAAAGCAAAGCACCAACGTAAAATTACTTTAAAATTCACGCAAAAAAAAAAAAAAGAAAATAAAATATGGACTAATAAAAAATTTCAAATTTAAAAAAAATTGATACAAGACAACCTTTTTTAACTATAATATTTAATTTTATTCAAAATATATTTTTATGCATAATTTCCAGTACAGTAATTTACATTTTTTTATACATGTTTTAATTATTATCGCTATTTGCCCAAAAAACACGTTCGTGTGCAAACTAGTAAAAAATCAGATTCTCATGTGATGTGATGTGATGTATTTGGCTTCTCCCTAAACAAAGTCAAGAATATCTCAGCAATTATTCTCACAAGAGAAATACAACTAGAACCAAGTTCACTCTCATGTTGTGTTAATGGTTATCTGTTGCCGACGACGATGATTTTATTAATTGTTTATGAACTTAGACTTATGATAATAAAAAGACATTTATTCACCACTGCTAGGGAAAATTTAATTAAAACTAACAACTAAAAATTAAATTCTTATTTTTGTCTTTAATTTTCAATTCCGTTTAAAAATCAAATTTCATTTTACATCACATTAATTTCAAGTCGCCCATAAGTAATTTTTAAATTGTTAATTACAATTAAAAATCAGATTTTAATTTTTAATTGTGCCCACTGCTATTACTGACCTTTTAAAAATAAACTTGTAGACCCGAAATGATTAATAATTGATTACGTTCTTTTTTAAAAAGCAAAAACAGAATGTGATTTAAAATGCAAAATTAACACGCACAATGTTTGGACAAATTTACATTATAATCTTATAAAATTTAATGTGTGTATACATAAAATGTGGAAATCATGATTTTAATTTCATTATTGCATAAAATCTTACTATTATAAAGCACTGAAAATATTGAAATTACTAAGATGAAAGTAGAATTCCAATAATGTGCTATTACTTTCAATACAACGTAAGTGCGCGAAATTTATTATTTAAAGTAATAGCGCATTATCGGAGGTCGACTTCCGGTGAAACACGAATCGCGTAACTTCAAAATCGTGTTAAATAAGCCCGCGTAAAAAGAGACCCAGGTGTATTTTCTATAAAACAAATGAGTAAAAAGACAAATCAAATTTTTTTTTATGTAACTTGAATATATATTTTATATTCCAACTTAAAAATTATATATATTTTGTAAAGATATTTTAATAACAGGAAATACCAATTTATTAGAAGGAAATTAAATGAATGAACGAGCAAATGAGCTCGACTCGAATGAGGTTAAATACTATGACAATGTACCATGAAAACGAGATATTATATAACAAGTTTTCAAAAAAAGAAAAAAAAACAAGAACTCCAAATTTTATTTAATACATATTAACAATTTAGTAGTATAAACCTACTAGATACACTTGTAATTTATTTTGAACCATGATGAATAAGATGAGGATGGATAATAAAATTTCAGCCTGTCACGGCTAGTTTTTTCTGTGGAGAATTGTATATAGTAACATAAAATCACTTAAAGTAATAAGCAATTATATTATTAATGTACAATTGTAATTCATGATAAAATATTCTAAATGCAAATATGATATATTGGTCTTAAATTTAAAAGTAGTCATCAAAGTTTATAGCTCTAAAATGGGTTGCTCACATTTGAACTAAGTACAAACTATACATATACACAGCAGAAAATTGAAAGGACATTGGATTATAATTTTTTTTTTGTTTACTTATAAATAGAATACAAATATACTGTAAAAATTTATTATCATTAATAAATACTATGCTTAGTTGGCATTCCTTACAAACAGAAAAAGGATATTTATCAGGTAATTAAGTTTGTTTAATTATTTATGTCGAATGTATGCATATTAAATATTCATCTATATATTTTGTAATGAAAGAGCTTGTGGTAAACTGTTAATAGTATCTATTGGTAATCATTATTTTATTGAATTGAAAGTATATCTAATTGTCTCACCATATATATTTGTTGAAATATTTTAAAGATATTTGCAATGAAAATTTATTCATGTGATTATAAAATATAAAGCTTTACAAAGTGATGAGCAAATCAAGCATACTATCTAAAGTTATTTACAAAATATATTAACTTTAGTAAGATTATACTGACATATAACACAATTCGGTTTCTGTAAATTGTTTACCACAAGTGTTAATACAATTTTAGAAATAGTTTAAGAAACACCAAACTTTATTATCTGCAAGCTAAATAATATACTGTTCGATAAAATACTTATTTACTTGAATAATATTTATTGTTTATTTTGTTATTATTATATTAAATGAATTTCATTTCGCTAATTTATTTATTTTTTATTATTCATTGTGACTTATCTCCTTCACCACTAGTTGTCTATATTTGCTTATTATATATTTATTGTAATTAGTAACAAGTTTCTGTAAGAGAATCCCTAAAAAGGTGATAAAAAAGATATTAGAAATTACAGATCTATCAGCCTTTTATCAGTTTTATACAAAATTTTTACTAAGATAATTACAATTCGTCTACAGATAACATTGGATTTCCACCAACCAAGAGAACAAGCTGGATTTAAAAATGGTTTTAGTACAGATTATATCCAGGTATTGAGAGAAGTTATAGAAAAGACAAATGAATATAAGTTGCCATTATACTTTGGATTTGTAGATTATGAAAAGGCATTTGATTCTATAAACATTTCTTCAGTGATTTCAGCATTGGATCATCAAGGTATAGATCCAGGATATTCATATTTTAAAGAATATTTATAAAAATGCAACAGCAACAATTAGATTACATAATGATACTGGGAAAGTCAACATTGAGAAGGATGTAAAGACAGGGTGACTCCATATTTCCAAAACTTTTTACAGCAGTGCTGCAAGAAGTATTTTGTGGATTAAAATGGGAAGCTAAAGGAGTGAAAGTAAATGGAGATTATATAAGTCATTTAGATTTTGCAGATGATGTAGTTGTTTTTGAAAATAATGCTTTAGAGCTGCAGGAGTTATCAGATAAAAGTAGGAAAGTAGGATTAAAAATAAATATTAAAAAGACTAAAGTAATGTTTAATGAATTTTCTCAAAATATGAAAATAAAGATTGATTATGATAAGTTAGAAGAAGTTAACAGTTACAAATACCTTGATCAGATTATTAATACAGATGGAAACATAATGGATGAAATTAATCATAGAATTAAACTTGAGTAGAATGCTTTTGGTAGAAATAACTTGATACTGAAAGGAAATATGCATATGTATTTGAAAAAGTAGATTTTTAATAAATGTGTTTTACCAGTTTTTATTTATGGATCTGAGACTTGGACACTTAATAGAAGAGCAATACAGAGACTTCAGACCACTCAAAGAAGTATGGAGAGATGCATGTTGGAGAAACAAGAAGAAATCAAAAACACAATATATAGGTAACAGAACAAACAGATATTACTGACTTCATTGAAAAAATTAAAAGATTGAAGTAGAGTTGGACTGGACATATTGCTACAAGAGATGATAATAGATGGACAATTGAAATCTTAAACTGGATTCCAAGAGATTGTAAAAGACCCAGAAAGAGACCACTTGTGAGAGGGATGGATGAAAGAAGAAAGTGTGCAGGGGTGATGTGGAGAAGAGAAACTAAAGATCGGAGAAGATGGATTGGAGTTGGAGAGACCTTCATCCTGCAGTGGATTGATAATGGTTGTTGATGATGATGATGATGATTTTTAGTATGATGAAGAATATTTAAACATTTAATATTCTTTCAAAATATGGTTTGGGTTCATTAAAATCTTTTGCAATTCAAACTATATTTAATAGATAAGAGTCTCTATTCATATCACTTATTACTATTATTCGTTAGTCTGGAAAATTAGATAAACATTTAATACATTAATTTATCCATTAAAACTATTAATATTTGACTGTATCAAATAATTATAAGATACATTGTTTAATTCATTTGTACCCTTTACAGAGATAAAAAGGTACCATTACAATATATATATATCACAGGCAATATTTTTACATGAACTATTCTAACATACTTACTGAAATTCAGTTATACACCATATACTCCTTAATTAACACTTTACAATGCACTTTAACATATTTATTTCATTTTGCTTAGTTTCAACTGCCCTGCAATCATCATCAGAGCTACAACATTTAAACATATACCAATATATACATACACAAATATATATATAAAATACAGGTGACATTTGAAACTGTATTTTAGATTATGGATTTTAAATATTCCAAAAAAATCCTTTAAAAACTAACATTCTTTTATTCTATATCTATAAACAATTAATTTCTTTTATTTAAAAATTTAACATTTATTTCTTGATATCCTTACTATTTGTATACTTATTTATTAATCTAATTTATTTCTTCTATTTTAATTATTTTACATATTATGCATGCATTCATTAATAATAATAATAATATTAACATAATATCTATATAATTCTATTTCTTTTTAATTAACTTTACCTATTTTAAACTTTATTACAGTTACAATTTTATTTTACCACTCTTACACCCTTTCTGAAACTATATCTTACTTTAATTTCAATTTTTTAATCTATATATATATATATTTAACAAAAACATACATCTGCAAAATTAATGTTTTCATACCCAAATACTTATTAAGAGATGGCCCAACACTTCTAATCAATATAGCCTCTTTTATCTTTCTATATCTTCCATTCCTAGTATGATTTATCATTTTTATACTTCATTTTTCAAATTTATGCCGCCTCCAATGAATATAAATAAACAGGTGATCTTTTATCGTATTTATGTTGGGTTAATCTTGTGTAAATTGAGTTCTTTGTTTTACCTAAATAATTATTCCTAATATGTTTATCCTGACAAGATTTACACTCTATTTTATATATTCCATTTATATAATTTTCTATACATTTATTGTCTAATATATTAAGCATATTCTTTCTTTTTTTATTTATAACTCTAAATTTAACACATTATTAAACTTTTTATTAATTCTCCAAATTATTTTGTTTATATTCTTTACAATATTATTATTATATGTTTTTATATATTTAATTTTATTACCACTATCCTTTTTAAGATTATTTCCTTTATTCTCATCAATAACAAATTTCTCTTCTGACATTTTTTATATTATCTTCTATAATTTTGATTGGGCAATTATTTATTTTAAATTCATTAATTATTAATTCTACTTACATATTATAATTAATATTCAAATAAAGATTACAATAAGCAAGTAGAATTAATAATTAATGAATTTAAAATAAATGATTATCCAATTAAGATTACAAAAGATAATATAAAAATGTCAGAAGAAAAATTTGTTATTGATGATAATAAAGGAAATAATCTTAAAAAGAATAAAGGCAATAAAATTAAATATATAAAAACATAATATTGTAAAGAATATAAACAAAATAATTTGGAGAATTAATAAAGTTTAATAATGTGATAAAACTTAGAGTAATAAATAAAAAAAGAAAGAATATGCTTAATATATTAGACAATAAATATATAAAAAATTATATAAATGGAGTATGTGGGATTCGAACTCAGACTTTGGCACGACCTACAACTCTCAGTGCCATCTTATATTGCTGACCCACCTGATCGCACACATGTTGAAAAGTTAAAGAATTACCAATATACATACTTCATGCTAAGCCAGCACTCATCAATTGGTCCAGATTACCATCTCTATACATATATACAATCAGTCATCATCATCAACAACCATTATCAATCCACGCAGGATGAAGATCTCCAAGTTCAATCCATCTTTTCCTATCTTTAGCTTCTCTTCTCCACATCACCTCTGCACACTTTCTTATTTCATCCATCCATCTCACGTGGTCTCTTTCTGGGTCTTTTACAATCTCTTGGAATCCAGTTTAAAATTTCAATTATCCATCTGTTATCATCTCTTCTAACAATATGTCCAGCCCAACTCCACTTCAGTCTTTTAATTTTTTCAATGAGGTCAGTAACACCTGTTTGTTCTCTTACCCATACATTGCGTTTTCGATCCCTTGTTACTCCCAACATGCATCTTTCCATACTTCCTTGAGTGGTCTGAAGTCTCTGTATTGCTCTTTTATTAAGTGTCCAAGTCTCAGATCCATAAGTAAAAACTGGCAAAACACATTTATTAAAAACCTTCCTTTTCAAACACAGGCATATTTCCTTTTAGTATCAAGTTATTTCTACCAAAAGCACCCCAACCAAGTTTAATTCTATGATTAATTTCATCCATATTTTCATCTGTATTAATAATCTGACCAAGGTATTTGTAACTGTTAACTTCTAACTCATCGTAATCAATCTTTATTTTCATATTTTGAGAAAATCTATTAAACAGTACTATCTTTAGTCCTACTTTCATCTGATAACTCCTGCAACATTTCCTGTAGCTCTAAAGCATTATTTGCAAAAACTACATCTGCAAAATCTAAATGACTTAAATAATCTCCATTTACTTTCACTCCTTTAGCTTCCAATTTTACTACACAAAATACTTCTTGCAGCACTGCTGTAAAAAGTTTTGGAGATATGGAGTCACCCTGTCTTACACCCTTTTCAATGTTGATTTTCCTACTATCATTATGTAATCTAATTGTTGCTGTTGCATTTTTATATTTTTCAAAATATGACAATGTCCTGGATCTACACCTTGATGATCCAATGCTTTAATCACTGAAAAAATGTTTATAGAACATCAAATGCCTTTTCATAGTCTGCAAATCCTAACATAATGGCAATTCATATTCATTTATCCTTTCTATAATTTCTCTCAATACCTGGATATAATCTGCTGTACTAAAATCACTTTTAAATCATGATGATGATATACAATCAGTACTCAGCTTTATATTAAGATAGCCAATCTTCATACTTTAATGGACAGACTTCAAACTACTCCAACCGACAACTCCTTGAAGCCTGTCCATTAAAGTATGAAGATTGGCTATTTTAATATAAAGCTGATTACTGATTGTATATATGTGTGGAGATGGTAATCTGGACCAATTGATGAGTGCTGGTTTAGCACAAAATACGTATACTGGTGATTATTTCTTTTCAACATGTGTGATCAGGTGGGTCAGCAATATAAGATGGCATTGAGAGTTGTAGGTCATGTGAAAGTCTGAGTTCCAATCCTGCATATATTATATATATAAATGCAGGAGTAAGTCTGTACAATGTATAAATGGAATACACCCGGGTCTCGTTTTATGCGTATTTTTTTAATGCGATTTTGAAGTTATGCGATTTATGTTTTTTGTTAATATCATTTTATGAGATTTTCTTTTATGCGATAAAGAAGTTCATATTTCACTATATTTATTAGATATCAAGAAATATAAATTATTAATAACTTATTTTGATTTGAAATACATTTTTTTTCTTCAAAAATGTTATATTAGCAGCTAACGTGAATGTGGCCTGAAGCTATTTAGAGACTTAGCTTCCAGATAAACAATCTACTTACATTTACAGTATAAAAATATCGCAATGAATATTCAAAATTTTTAAACTTTTAAAACATATTTCATTAGATATAACAGAAATAAATAAATATTCTTTTAGATTTTTAAAAAATATATAATCAGAAATAACAAAGATTTTGTAAACTGAAAATAATCTTTCTAGAAATGATAACTTAATCTTTTTGTTTGGATTGTGATCTCATTTCTTTAATATTTATAGAAACAAAATGTGAACATTTAAAATTTATTTCAGTAGTAAACAAAAATATCTGTCAAATTTATTAATTTTTGGTCAGTAATAATCATTTAATCGTATATTTTACGTTGATGTGTGAGACAAAATGCTGAAATCTGAGTTTGCTGCAATGAACAAGCTCTTAAATTCCAACGAGAGCTAAATAGTAGTTGTATGTCTGTGTTATGTATGTGTATGTTTATATTTTCTTTTATACACATATATACATGGAAAAACTTTTATACAGAAAAAAGTTATAACTTTTATTTTCTATTTAAAAAGAATGTATCTTCAAAGTGTGTTTATATTTTCTTTTAAACACATATGTACATGAAGAAACTTTTAGACAGAAAAAAATTACAAGTAAAAATATTTAAGAACTTTTAATTTCTATTTAAAAAGAACGTATCTTTAAAAGTTTTTAAAAATTATTACTTGTAACGTTTTTCTGTCTAAAAGTTTCTCCATGTGTATATATGTGTATAACATAAAATTTAACCATTACTCATTATTAACACACTCACAAAAGTGTGTTATATATTGTACCAGTCAGAATTGTATGTTCATCTAACAAGACTTAGCATTTAAGCAAAAGTACCTAGAGTTCAATCATATACGAGATACACAGGTCAGGGATACTCATGAACTCCGCCCTATTGCCCACTTCCCAAGTTTATCCCATTACAAACAACATTTCTAACGATAGCAGCCTATCTTTCAATTATCTCCGGCCCAGAGGGTCAGCAGAGACACAAGAGACCTAATGCTTAACTAAATAATAACGCAACATAATAACAGATGTGCACGCATGAACCAATAAAATCTCCAAAAGATAGATTATTAAATATGAATTTATTTAGCATGATATTAATAATAAGAATCGATTAATATGTGAATAGCTGGATATATAGATTTACAATAAGTTAGAATCTTTACTATACAAAGAATACTCGATCTAGGTTTCACTTACGGTCCCTTAGGCATTCCATATTGACCTTAATAACATATCTTAAGGGTTGATGGATATGCATTACTAAACATACATGGTAAGAAATTAATTATTTGAACCGATGCGGCTTAATATGCTAATACAATTTAACGGGTTTCTATTATTCACGCTATGACATTTTTTTAAATCATTAAAACTATGACAGACTACAATAGCCATACATGGGCTTTTAGAATGAATATTTATAAGATTTCAAGTTACATAGAATATAACAAAATTCAATAATTGTAAGTGCGCTTTTATTATACCTATTACATTTTAAATAATAAATGAACTAGTGAGCTTGGATTACACCTGGATTTCATTCGAGTTACATTGACAATAGATTAATTATTTTGGGACCTTATGAGATGATTTACGAAAAGAATAAGGAAAAGCATAACTATTTTGACATTGTCACATGACTCGACCTTTATAGTTTTTATTAATAGTTAATTATTAACGTATTTAACAGCAATTAAACGAAGGGTGGACAGCGCTAATAAGCGATAATATATAATAAGGCAAATTAAATTTATATTATAACAAGAACTTGGGATAGCTTAGGAAAATCATATCATCACGGCTTACAGGCATTTAAAATAAATGAGGAAGGATGAACGATAGCGTGCAGACCGGATGACAACGTTTGAGAGGACGAGAAGCTTCATCAACTTGAGGACGAGGAATATAGGCTTATCTGCACTTGTGACAGATAGCATCCGAGGTGGTCGGCAAGATACCATGGTTCCGATTTGTCGAATGTTAACCCATAGCAGCGCTTACACAACTAGCACAATCTGTGGGAATTGGGGCCTCCACACTCCACTGAGAAATGTGCTTTATGGATTCCAATAACGAGAGAAAGTATGATAAAGCAACTTTTGATTTATGAACGCTATCATCGGGACACGTTGCGAAGGCTTTCAGGTTTGTCTTAACCCTGATTTATCTGGCCTAAAATAATAATTAAGCCTAGCGTAATGAAATAATTATGTGCAAGCAATCCCAAAAAGGGGGCATACAATTTATTTAAAGAACTTATCTGACACATTACTAATAGAATATAAAAATTAAGAATCCCTTCGCTAAACGCATATTAACATGCCCAGGAAATTAATTACCTAAATTATCGTTAGGTGGTGGGCTACTTATATAATGAATCATCACTTAAAATGAGGATATGAATTTAATTTATTTAATACGGAACTTCTATAATATTGATCAATAGCGTGAAATAATAGTAAATAATTTAGTTTAAATAGCATTATATGGCATAATATTAATTAATAAAACATAGTTTAGGAGTACTTCTCAATCGGGCGAATTTTATAGTGTAGTAAGAAAACTTATGTTTACGGTTAAATATTCCCTAATGGCGGAATAGCAAAAATAAAATAAGATTGATTCGCCAGATTGAGTTACAAGCATATTAAAATTGGTATGATTTGCATAATATTAAATAAAAAAATTTTGCCGCATTTAAAATAAAAATACAATAAGAGTGAAAACCTAGCATTCGAGTTTAGAAAGTAAAATACAATTTAAATATAAAAGCAAAAAGAAATCAAAAAGGTCATGTTTAAGCAATTAATCGGTTTAGCATTACCGATGGAAAAATAAGCAATTACATTTTGAAATTATAAGGATTACAAAACTAGAGATATTTAAAAAGACATACATTAGGTGACTGGAATTAACATTATCGAAGGTTGAAGTTTACTTTTTATGATTAAGAGGATTTTTAAGATGAAAGCATTAGAGTTCATTTTGCAGCAGGGAATTACCTTTCTTTCAGATGACTTCACGGCCATATGCACACGTGTTGGTTCCATGTTTTACGAAATATAGTTAATTTAGCAGTATTTTGACAAAATTGGAGTTTCAGTCCGTTCCTTATGTAATATACAGTTCATTTTGGCAATAGTTTGGACACGATGGCTTACGAGTACTTTGGCATTGGTTAGATCTTGGAAAGATCGGGGAAGCAAATCTAAATTCTACTCACTCACCATTTTTTTGAGTGACGTACCTTCCCCCAGCAACAGCGTTGGAAAATAACATGTAGGGCTCCTTTAGTTAGGAACTGCGGTGGTATTTATACTCATTTGTGACTGCCTTTGGGTAATCCCCGGATGTAAGTTAACGGTTACAATGATACAGCAAATTTTGAAGGATGAGTGAGATCAAGTTCGAGAGAGCTGGTCTTCATCTATTTTAGGCTGAAAATAGACCTGCGGAATAAATATTAAGTAACGTGAAATTTAAATAAGCCTCTATTAGAATAAAAACAGATTCTTTCTGAATTTAGAATACGGTAAGTCTTTTGTTTAATACATTTGCATTGCACTCTTGAACTTTCTCCCTATTAAAATAGATATAAATAAAAGTATACATAATACAACGCTCTTAATTATTAAGTTTTATCTGTTACACACACATACGCATGACCGTCTATGGCAATAGAAATATAT